>LZPO01089909.1:1855765-1868161 GCA_001675575.1 Neotoma lepida
TCAGAAAGCCATTAAGAACAAGCCAATAGGTAGCACTCCTCTACGGCTTCTGCAGCAGTTCCTACTTCCAGGTTCCTGCCTTCAGTTCCTGCCATAACTTTCATGATGGATGGATTACAAACTGAAATAAATCCTTCCCTCCCCAAATTGGTTTTGGACAGCATTTTATCACAGCAATCAAAACCTAACTAAGACACAGATTCTCCACTCCATGACTTCCCTAAAGTAGTACTTTCATTTCTACAGCATCTGAATCTTCGAAGCCAGCAAAAGCATTCTTCTTCCCAGTCACTTGAAGAGAGAAGCCATATTGCCAATGGTACTCAATTCCACAATCTCTGGTCTGTGCCATTTGGTTGGCCTTTTCCATAATGTTCTCTCCTTCAAACAAGCCCCCACTTAGATGTAAATGGGGACTCCTCTCTTCTTCTCAGGAAGTCCTCTACCCCCAACTCAGTTCCTATCCCACAAGCCATGGCCCTTTGCTTCTCCCACACAAATACAATCCAACCCCATAGAAGCATGATAACAAATAAAAATGTAGCCATCTTACTGCATTGGTGAAAGTCAGCTGCAATTATTTAATATAGTTTCTAAGTCACAAAGACTCTGGATTTTTCAGGAAATAGCAGAACACATTTGTAGAAATCCCCGGCAGTATCCTGGGAGTTATTCTTATTTCTCTCTTGTGGGTGAAATTTGGCTCATGGTTCTACTGTGTTTTCTGAATCAGTGATTTTAGTCTCCTCTGAATCCATGGGAGGAATTTCATCTGCAGCCATCTGAGGCCTGCCTCAGGGCATGGGAGAAAGTACTGCAGGGCTATGTGAATAAATGTGAAAAAGACCTCTCCTATGGGCCTGTGAGATGTCTCAGTGGGTGAAGGTACATGGTACAAAGCCTGATGGCATGAGTTCAATTCCTAGAATCCATGTAAAGATGGAAGAGAAGAATCAGCTCCAGAATGTTGTCCCTGACCTCCACCTTCATACCCACACACATCACACACCCCCACAATAATAATAAATAGAATTTTAAAGGAAAAAAGGAAAGACTCATGAAAGCGGGTATCCAGCCTCCTCTTTGGGGACAAGGACTTTGAAGTATCACTTCCCTAGGGTCCACTACCCAAATCCCATTGAAAACAGAAGCAAAATTGTGGTATAGACAGTGGCTCAGAAAGGTGTTCAGCTTGCCTTCCTCTATTCCAGATCCAGAAACCTACAGGTTTCAGCTCCCAGGATCCTCTGTAATCAGGGGTTACACACACAACCTTTGTTCCACCAATCCAACACACTATAAGATCTGGATTCCATTCTGAACTGTGTACTGGGTCAGACCCACAAAAAACAGCAAACTTCTGGAAGAAGGGTAGAAGCCTTCAATTGGGGACCTCTGAGGCTGAACTTCTCCTGTCTGATGCCAAAGCCAAAAGTGCTGAGCTGCAGGCAAGGCAAGGGTGGTTTTAGTCAGCATGTTCACTTGTTGTAGGTGTGTGTTCCCTGCTGTTACGCTGGCCACACTGCCCTGGCCCCAAAGCATCGAAGGACAGATGTTTGGCCCTCCCTAGGGTTCATTAGCCATTTCATATCCTTTAATAAATCTCTGCCTAGACTATCTCAAATGGATGCTTTTTTTTGAGAGCAAGAACCTTGAGCTGTTGGGGGAAGGAACTGAAATACTCCCCCAAATTAGAGAGAGAGAGAGAGAGAGAGAGAGAGAGAGAGAGAGAGAGAGAGAGAGAAAATTAATGTATTGGGGAAATGCAAGAATTAAGAGCAGCAGTCCAGAAACCTCCCTTGTGCTCAGTCCCAATCAGTTACTCCCTAAAGGCAACCATAGCTTAGAGTCTTACCACTCTAGATAAATTTTGTATATTATGGGACTCTTGTATAAGTGGAAGATATCAGTCATCACATTCTCTTTCATGTCCAGCTTCCTTGTGGAATATTTTTTCAAGAGATTCAGCCACAGTCTTTCTTTGTTGTTGTTGTTGTTGTTGTTGTTGTTGTTGTTGTTGTTGTTGTTGCCATGTAGTATGCCAGTTTGTTTCTGTATCTTCGTGTCATTTGATATTTGGATTGTTTCGAGTTTGGGGGGCATTATAAATCAACCTACTATCCTGAATATCCCTGGCATATGCCTGTAAGTCAAACTGTTTGTTTCTAGGTTAATTTGGACCTACCATTAATAGCTAGAACTAAACAACTTTTCAAGGAAGTCAAACTAACCTGATTCTCAGCAGCAGTGGACAGAGCAAAAGGCCTAAGCAAACATCTGTATTGACAAACCTCAGAGGAGGTCCCCAACTACCAAAAATGGTCCCTGATGCCAGTGATATTAAAATCCTTGGTACCATATTGGGGTCTATGCAGGCTCAGCCAGAAACCCTTACAATCTCTAGTACTTGGCTTCATTGGATCGCAAATGCTACCAAACAGAGAGAATGGTGTCTATAATCCTAACCAGCCCAAGGACATACAAGGAGATTATTCATTATTTTCTGCCCTTTTTATTCCAATTCCAAGTCCAGCTAGGGCTCTTGTGTTTTCAACCAGAGCCGTATGGAAGTGGTCTCCTAAAGAAGAAAAGACCCTGCTCATTCAGGAATATCCTGACATTGGATAGGCCTGGGTGGCAGCCCTTCTGAGGAGGGGAGCAAAACTGGGCACTGATTAAACTCTTAATTATACACACCTTGTATGTATGTATGTATGTATGCATTTATTTATTTTCGTGTGTGTACATGTGTGGGTGAGAGTACCATAGTATGCTCTGTTCTCTCCTCCCACCATGTGGGTCCCAGGGATCAAACTCAGGTCACCAAGCACCTTTTCCCTTCTGAGCCATCTTGCCCACCCTTGATTAAATTCTTCAGGGCCAAGTTTTCTCAACTGGGAAATGGGAGCCGTATTGACCTCCCCTTAAGTGGTAGCCCAGTTCTGGATTCTATTTAACTGTTGTAATTACAGCAGAACAAGGTTTAGTTTTGCTGTCAACACTGTTGTTAATAACCTTGGTGATCCTGAGCAACCATTACTGACACCTGCCCCATATAGCAACCTTCTCCAGAGAGCTGACTAGGATCCCATGAGAACTACACCCTTGCTTTCTGAGGACAATGCCCCACCCTCTGTGACCTACTTACTTTCTACTAAGTCCCACTTCCTAAAAGCTCCATCACCTCTCATGTTGTTACCCTGGGGAATCACGATTCCGACATGTGAGACTTTGGGGATGTGTTCCAACCAAATACAAACTGTTTCAAACTCCCATGGCCCCATTACACAACTCCTACTTAACAACTGCCAACGATGATCAGTCTTTCAAACTCTCACCGACTTCTGACCCTATACAATCTTAAAGCAAAGCCCAGGCATCAGAATTGATTCCTCCAGAAGTATTTCAATATAAGTCTGGAAAGATAAGAACTCTCTGTCTAATGTAGACACCATACTACTCTCACATCCCCAAATTAACCAACAGTCTTTGAGGTCACTAAACATCATGCTAAAAAATCCAGTCCCTTTAAACTATCATAAAAATGCTTACGCTGCATAAGCTTGCTTAAATCCACAGCCAAATAATCTTGGGATTGTCACTTCATCTGGTCTGCTGTTATTCTTTCCTGTTCTCCTGACCATCTCTCTCTGCGTGATGACATCATAGTTCTAAAATTCCTACCCCCAATGTGCACATGCTCACTATGGGACCACATAAATGCCGTGAATATGTGATGGAAGAAGGGGGCTGGGCTTAGCTCTCCTGATTGTAACCCATCACCCAGCTATGTGCTGGGGCTCAAACTGTCGACACATCATAAATTTCCCAGACATCTCCACAGCAGGTGGCAGGGGGGAGGGTGGGAGAGGGAGGTGGGGAGCTGGGACCAGTTCTTTTTTATAGCAACCTCCAGGGAATAGTGTGTGCTTGAGATCTCTCAGCTTTGCTAATTCAGCATTCACTGTGCTGGCACAGAGAAGGCTAAGAACAGAAGGTTCCAGAATGGACTCTGTGCTTCCAGTTGAGTTTGCTGGTACCATCAACCTTCCCTCTCCCAAGTCCCTGACTTCACCCAGAGTCCCCAGCTCAACCAGCCCTCTCATAGGCCCTTTGTGTCTGGGCTTGTGTACTGACTGGTCAGCCAAGACTACTTCAGAGGGTGCATGAGCTCACACACATCCTTTAGACAGGAGAGGTGTTCAGGGAGGGCTTAGGGTGCCTCTGGTTCTTCAGCACCCCGGGTGCTACAGTGAAAGCCAAGTTTCTGGAGCCATCAAAACAATGTATCTAGCTACTATAAAGACCCTTAATTGTAGCTTTTTGGTTTTTTTGGAGAAGCCATGCTCACCGCAGGTATGTATGTCTTCCTTCCTTCCTATTGCTTCTCATTGTCTGGTGCTTAAAATCCATATGAAAGTCTCTTAATTGAGCTGGCAAGATGGCTCAGCAGGTAAAGGTGCTTGCCGCCAAGCCTGATGACCTCAGTTCACTCCATGGAACCAACATAGTGAAAGAAGAGAGCTGACTCTTGTAGATTGTCTTCTGACCTCCACATATGTGTCCTAGTACTTGAATACACACAAAGAAAGAAAGTTCAATCCCTAAATAAACTGCAACCCTGCTTCTTACTGGCTCATCCTGAAATTCTTTTCCACAACAACGTCAAGAATCGGGTTGCACCCGAATGGAGGTCCCTACAGAATCAAGGGGACTAACTCTTTGGGTTTCAAGCAGTGTCGTGGAGCAGGGTCTCCATCCCCTGCTGCCACTGACAATGCAAGTGGGTTTCAAGTAACTAGGCTCTCTTTAGGTTCTGAAACCTTCTGGAAATACATAAACCAGATAAATCCTTGCTACTAGAAGTGTGGTCCACTGGCATGCTGGTTGCAAGCAGAATGTCAGGCTGCACCTTCAACACAGAAGCATGCTAAATCAGAATCTGCCTGTTAACAAGACCCCTGGGGATTTCTGGGCATGTCAGTGTCTGAGAAGCATGGGAGCCAGGCCAAATTTCCAAGGAAGGGGACTGCTTGGCTCCATGTCCATGCAACAAAAACACGCTTCTGCTGCTTCTTCACACTGCGAAGGCGGGGCCAGGGAGAACTGGCCACTTCCTAATCATGACTAGTTGGTCTCAGAATGGAAAATGAGGCTCTTCTCTGCCTGTGCCCCAGGACATAGAGCCCAACCCCCTCTCCCGACACCCACCAGCCCCCTTGGAGATCTCTGTTCATGGAGAGCTTGCTTTTAAATGAGAGTCAATGGACCAGGTCGCGAATCTGTCAGACGCAGGAATTTCTGGTGCTCGTGACTGTTGTAATTAAAATCATCCGAGTTGACTAAATTGGCCGAAAAGGAAGCAGGCCCACATGACTGCCGTTCAAAGGGGAGCAAAATAGCTCCTAATTTGTTAATTAAAATTATGAATGCGCTCCGCACGGAATGGCTGTGCGTTAAATTCTATTCAGATTCCATTAGAAAACAAATAAGCTCTGGGTCCTGATTAGAGGACCCCAGTTCCCCCAAATCTGTATGGATTTCGTGGGGGCTTTTTTCTTTCAGGGAACAAATTTAGAGCTTGCAAAGACCTTGCCGAGAAGTCAAATTCCTGGGGAGATTTCTGTGGTAAATCAATCTGGTAATTAGAAAAACAGGCCAATAGATTAGATCCGCTCTCTATTTCTATTTCTTCATCATACTGATGAGCTTGCTTCAAAGAACGCATGTTACCAGAGCCCTGGGTGACATCGTTCCTCTCTACTCAAAGTTCAGTAGTGAGCAAACTGATGGCTTCCACTCAAGAAGGAGGAAAAGAATAGGAAAAAAAAAGAGGAGGGAGGAGAGAAAAAGAAAAGGAGGGGAGAAGGAAGAAAGGAAACAGGGAGGGAGGGAAGGCTGGACCGAGGTATTGTAGTGAAGAGGGCCTAAAAGCTAGCAGCTAGCACTGATTTCTGCTCGGCCTGCCCTACTGCTGCCAGTTTTTGTTTGCAATTGTCTCAGTTAGGGTCACTATTGCTGCGATGAAACACTATGACCAAAAGCAAGTTGGGAAGGAAAGGGTTTGTTTGGCTTACACTTCCACATCACACAGTCTATCATGAAAGGAAGTCAGTGCAGGAACTGGAGGCAGGAGCTGATGCAGAGGCCATGGAGGAGTACTGCTTACTGGCTTGCTCTCTATGGCTTGCTCAGCCTGCTTTCTTATAGAACCTAGGACCAGCCCAGGGATGGCCCCACTCTCATTGGGCTGGGCCCTCCCACAGTGATCACTAATTAAGAAAATGCTCTACAGGTTTGCCCACAGGCCAATCTAGTAGGGGATATTTTCTCAATTAAGGGTCCCTCTTCCAAAATGATGCTATTTTGTGTCAAGCTGACATCAAATTAGCCAGAAGAGTTATTGACATGAGGTCTTATGCAGCTCAGGCCAGCCTCAAACTCCCAATGTAGTCAAGGATGAGCTTGAACTTCTAATACTTCTGCCTCCACCACCTGAGCTGAGATTACAGGTATGCACAGCCATGCTTGGTTTATGTTGTGCTGGGGAGCAAATCCAGGACTTCATGAATGCTAGGCAAGCACTCCACCACCTGAGCTACATCTCAAGTCCCTTCCATCAATTTGGAATTCCCACCATTGTGCCTCTAAGCAATTGAGCCTCAGTTTCCCTCTGAGAATACAGGCCAGGCTGCAGCTCTTGAGCAGTCTGGTCAGCACCGAGGTTCGGCCACTGCTCAGAACCCCTAGTGCCCTGGGGGCTGCCGCTATCAACTGTCCACCACAGCCCACCACAGGCTGAACACTCAAAGGCAGTTTTAGGATCATGATAGCCTGAGGCTGGCTTAGAAAGACTTTTTCAAAAGAAACCAGATTAATCTCTACCTCTATCCAGTGTCAGCTTCACGGAGGCCCTCAGGGTTTCTAGCAAAACACAGAGCCCCTGTCCCCTGCTTTCCTTCCCCAGTGGCTGCCCACCTTTAAGCTGGGGACATGACAGGGGCAGTGAGTCTTACCAGAAGCATTGGCCACTGCAGCCCACTAAAGGCTTCTACCATGGCACTACTTACCACACTTGGCAAGGTAAGAAACTGCCCTGAGCCTTTGGTCTCACTCTCCTCAGATGGGCCTGTCCTGAGGCATGCTGTCCAACCGAGCCGGGGCAGAGCTGGGGCAGCAGTGCCGAGCCAGGGCAGAGCCAGGGCAGCAGTACCAGCTTCAGAGCAGCAGGCAGCATCAGCAGGGAGTATTCTTCTAAAGCAGCTGCCCAGGCCATGTCAGGATGTATTTATTTTACAGACTCTGGGCCCGTGTCCTTTCAAGGTGTGCAAGCTGTGGCTTTGTCCGTGTTTGAATGAATAATTATGTTAACACCGTTTTAAATGGGTCATCAGGAAAGGAGCTGTCTCTGTGTGCTCTTTCCCCCAGTAGTGATGCTGAGGAGCAGCAGGGTCAAAGGCACACACTTGGAGGCAAGCCACCGGGTTCAAACTGCAGCTCCACCACTTACCATTGAGATGACCCCGCCAAGTACTTACTGGAGCAGAGGCTGCCACTGCTGGGCGTATGCACTTGCACTTGCTAGCTGTTCCTTTGTAAGCTGCCAACTTCTTACTGGAAGAACCTGCTAGAAGTCCTCAGGCTTTGCCCAGCTGTGGGAGCAACCTCTTCTTTCTGTGGATTAGGAAAGAGGTGGAGCAGGAAAGAGTTCAGAGGCTGAGGAGCACTCCAACCAACTTGGGCTCCTTTGAAACGGGGTTAGGAAACCCTGATGTCTATTTCCTCTTCTTTCCCATCATGTCCCAGTAAGAGTAAGTCCCAGTTGCCTACAAGAATGGCTTGCTTCTTCTCCCTTCTCCACCCCTCCATGGCCTCACTTCCTGCTGGTACTTTCTGAGGCCAACACTTTTCATATACCGTGTGCACTCAGGTCTTGACTCGGAACATGTTTCTACAGAGATCTAACCTAAAACTCTTTCCAACTGACCTTGGTACCCAGATGGCTATCATGGCTCTTTGCTGATAAGAGTCAAAATGAGGACAGAATGGGAGGGAGCAGCCAGCACACTACTTGGCACCTGATAAACACTGCAAGCTCTGGCACTGGTGAGACAGCTCTGTGGGTACAAAGGCTTGATGTACAAACCTGACAACCTGAGTTTGATCCCTGGAACCCATGGTTTAGGTTTGGGGTTTTAAAGTCAAATGCAGAGGTATACAACTGAACTCCTACAGCAAGACAGGAGGAGGAGACTGAAGAATCTGCTGCAAGTTCGGGGCCAGCTAGCCTGCAGTAGAAGTGTAGTAGCAAAAACAAGAAAGACCCTACCTCAGTAAGATAGAGCCAACCCTTGACAGCTGTCCTCTGACCCACCCCAAACCCCCAACCAGTTAACCAGTTAATAACTTTGAAAAAAATCTCTCATTAATACACATAAAAACTGGAAGACATCATTCCCTTCTCAAAATCCTCCCAGTACACCATTCCATTCTCAAGATCCTTCCAGTAGAGTCCTTACAGTCTGCATCATGGGCTCTTCTTAGTCATTCATTTATTTACAATTCACCCACAAAATGAGAAAAAAATAGGTGGTTTTGAAAACCTTATATAGGTCCAGTCTCTCTTAGTAACTTGGCCTTTGGAGAGGATCATGTCTAGAAGACACGTTTTTTCCTGTGGCTCCCCACCACATCCCCTTGCTTTTTTCTATGACCAGGGACCAAGAAGACCACAAGCTGTCAAGCCCTGGAAAGCAGAGAAACAAATTCCTGAAGGGCAATGCTGGCTTCTGTGGAGTCTCACCAGCCTCTCTGAATTTTCCCCACAAACTTAGTCAACACAAGCAAGATTTATGAGGTGTGCAACGACACATCCCCCTTCACCCAGAGCCCCTTCTCCTAACAATTAGCCTTTGTGGATGAGTCAAGCCCAATGGAACTAGTATTGCCTGTCCTCATTTACCTAGTCAGCTCTTGTCACCGACCAAACCATCCAACATTTAAAAATTGTTTCTCTCAGGGATCTATGGGCTGACTTGACAGGTGGGGTCACACACACACAATTGAAGTCATGTGGAGGCCTAATTGTACCTAGAACAACCATGGTGGCCTCACTCAGGGTCACACCTGCTGCTACTGGTTCTGAACACAAGGGTTGTGGTTCCTGTCCATGTGAGCCCTCCACATGTACAGCATGGCTGCTGTATACCAAATGGAGCACCACCAGAGAAAAGACTCAAACGTGCCTCTGGTTACACAGCACTTCCTGCTGTTCCTGTGACAGGTCATGTGATGAACCTGCACCATCAGGGTCTTGAGGGACTGCATAAGAAGTTCTGAGAGTTGTGATTCACTGGGGGCACCAAGGTAACAGGCTACCCCAGAGGACCCAGCTTCTCAAGGCCTTCTTAGACAATCATTCACGCTCAGCATCAACCTCCTGGGATATCCAATTCAAGAAGCTAAGGCTAGTCAATTGTCTCCCCACATACTCTTTCCTGGTGAGTGTGACCACCCAGCATCACACACTAAGTGAAAAAGTTTCTGAGTCACAAACCCCCAACTCAAATTATCTCACGAGGGTGACATGATGGCTTCATAGACCTTCAAAGCTCAGAAATCGTCAATTTCAGGAATAGCTGGATCTAGATACAGATATGACCTCCTTTTCCCTTGTCTCCCTTTCACTTACTGGTTTGCCTTTCCTGTGTTGAATCCATCATCAGGAAAACTCTGAAGTGGTAGCCAGGATGCTCTAGTGACAACTCTACATTCTGTCCCTGAGATTCTAGAGAAAGAGAGCATCCTTGTTCAAGTGGTTCCAATCACCAGCCCAGAATTAGGAGCCACTGGCCAGGCTTGTGTCATGTGCCGGTCCTGTGAACAAATCACTTTGTTCAGGCTCTACTAGTGGTTAAAATCTCGTGTTCTTTCCAGAGCTAAGTGTATGGGCACCTCCCCAAAGCACCTCATGACCTGAAATGGGTGGAAACTCATTTCTCCAATGATAATCAAGATACTATTACTGGATAAAGGGAAGAGCAAAACCTAGGCATCTACTAGGGTCTTAAAATGAATAACAAAGTTTGACAAACCCCCCTCCAGGTCTCTTTTGCTCCCTCTTGGTGTCTCCACCTGCATCACGCTTCTGACCATCTCTGTGCTCTTCTTACAGAGGATGAGACAAGAAGCAAAGCTCAAATCAGGAAATTTTCCACGTGCCAATAACCCCTGCTAATTTCCATGACAAAGAAGGTAAGCAACCATTTAATATAAATAGTGCTCAATTGTTTTGCTGTAGTTATTATTACCTTCGTTGTTCAAATGTGTTATTCGGTCATTTTTGAGACCTCCCTTTAACAAGAATCAATTCTCCTCAGGCCTGGGGAGATAGCTCAGTCTGAAAAATGCTTGCCTTGCTAGCATGAAGACCTTAATTCAATCCCCCAAAGCCACATTAAAAAAAAAAAGGCCAGGTGTGATGTCACACACTTGTAATCTTAGAGCTGGGGAGGAGCCAGATGGAGCCCCAGGCTTTGCTGGCCAGCCAACTTACCTGTATCAGGGAGCTCTAGGTCAATAACAAAAAGCAAGAAGGACAGCTCTGAGGAATGAGACCCAGGGTCATCATCTAGCCTCCCTCCACTCACTTGTGTACACATCCTGCACACACCTGCACTTGTACACACACAAACACAGAGAGAGAGAGAGAGAGAGAGAGAGAGACAGAGACAGAGACAGAGACAGAGACAGAGACAGAACACTAATTCTCCTCAGGATCACACAGGCTATCCTTCTAATGACAGAACTGAATTTAAACACATGAAGTGATGGTTGCTAAGTAGTAGGGGCATTTCCTGCTGGTTCCAGTGAACTTTGTGGCCATAGTTCTATGAACTGTTGCCTCGAATGTCAAGCAGAATTGGAGTGCACTGGAGCTCAATGACAAATCCCTGACTGTCAAGGACACAGTGACCTCCTTTAGCTGAACACACACAGTACTCCCCTGGAACAGGATGGGAAATAAGGAGAAAGCAAAGAAAGTATGAGTTTATTAAAAAGTCACAAAAAATGAGGTGCTCTAACACTTCCAGCCAAGAAGTTTGGGGGGCACTCCAATCAAAGGGCTGAGCTCTGAGTCCACAGAGAAAAATCTAGAACTAGAATGACCCTTCAGAGTTGATGCTCATTGGGCTGAAATGGCCATTGAGTTGTGGTCATTAGGCAAGAGCTGCTCCAGGAATGGCCAAGAGTCCCTATCACCTAGTCAGTCCCTGAAAACACTGCCTGCTAAAGTCCTAGCACCACATCAGGTCTGAGTCAGCCTGTCCTTCAATATAAGGGACCTGGAAGACACATTACAGCACCCTTCCAAGTGCCACCATAGACACCTATCCTGAGAGAAAGAAAATATAAGATGCATAATGGAACCAGTGCTGGAAACTGCATTCGTAAATGCCATGAATGCTGTGCCACCTCCTGCCACACTAGAACTTTGGAGAAGCAAGGTAGTAGTAGTATGCCCTGCCAGACATCAGCCTTGCATTTTCACCCTTCTTTATTTAGAAAAGGCCAAAGGACTCACTCGAGCTCCTTTTGGGAGTATGAGTCACCACTGAGGCATGACATCCCTCCAAGCAACATGAAATAGGCCTTCTGTGTGTAAGGATGAAAGATGGAGAGCTGCCAGGCCCGTGTGGGCCTCCCTAAAGTCAGCATGAAAAGGGGGGTTGTGAGCTAAAGGTCTGGGCCCAGCTGTAGATAATCAAACTCTGTTGCCTGACAAAGAGGGTAACAGCAGTCCTTGGGGGTTAGAGGACTCAAAGGATGGGTGACTGGATCCCCAGGAGCCACAGGGGGCAAGAGGAACAACTAGGAGGGGACTTCAGGCCACAGAGTAGTGAAGGGGCCCCCTAGTCTGCTGTAGGACTGATTTGTGACACAGCAGATGGTCTGTGGATGTGCATAGGCAGCACTGTGCAATTGCCCAGAGCAGTAGAGCTACATTCCTATGGAACATTCCAGAGGACCCATACACAGGACCCCACACCACCACAGCTGGATGCCACCCAGTGCTGTGCATTGAATGTCTCATGAGGAGCCCAACTTTCTGGTGTCCCTCCAAGTTCTAGGTTGGCTGCCCCCCCACCCTGGGGCCTGAAGTCCCCCATTTCATCCCATGCCCTACTCTGCTTCCAGTAAATCTGTTTCCCTGGTTTGGGTGGAATCTGAGATAACATGCCTGCCCCCACTCCAACAAAAAAGTTCTGCTGGCAGTTTTGCCCACAAATCTTTTAATGGGATAAGGCTTTTTATTCCACAGTGTAGAGATTGATGTTTGAATTGCAAATAACCCCAGGGGAGGCAACTCCTTTATCTGAATTCACACTGAGGTAT
>LZPO01089909.1:1879777-1900152 GCA_001675575.1 Neotoma lepida
AAAGAAGGAAGGGAGGAAGGGAGGAAAAAGAGAGGGAGGGAAAGAGGGAGGGAGGGAGGGAAAAACTGAGTCTGTTTCATTCTCCTGTGTGCATAAGGGTGCCTTGCTGAAGCTGAGCAATGCCAACCAGTACACCTGTCATCTCCTGACACAGCAGTCTGCTGTATACTTCCCTGGGGTATGACAGGACAATCTGTTCTATTTTGTAGATGGGGGAGGATCCTTTAGCTCATGTCAATCAAGGTATTTCCCTAAAGGCATTTATTTGATGGTCCTTGCCAAGTGACACACAGTAGACAATGATGTGAATGTGCCAGGGAAGGTAGCACAACTCAAGGCCAGGACAGCATCTGGATCTTCTTGAGTGGATCATCATCCCAGTGCTGGCTTCCCAAACAAGCAGGCCTGGGGTGGAGCATGCTGGCACTGGCATCCTTAGAGCATGATGGCTGTGTACAGCTCTGGAAGCTGATAGCCATGGACAGCTTCATGGATATTCCTAGCCAGGCCCCTCTCATGGCAGAGGTGGGCAAGATATTTGGCCACTCAAAGGTCCAGATGGAGACCAGTTATCTAGTTGGCCACATTCTATTCCTGATTCTGTTAGTTGAGGGTTTCCAGAGAAACAAACCCAATAGGAGATAGATGATAGACAGTTAGGAAGACAAATAACAGAAATAGATGATAGATGGATAGATCGATCGATAGATAGATAGATGGTAGATAGTAAATAGGAAGATAGGTAATAAGTCCATAGAATGATGATTAATAGATTATAAAAATCTTTCTGATAAAGTATTGGCCCATGGGATTATAGGGATTGAGATATCCCACCATCGCAAAATGGAGAGCCAAGAAAATCAGCGGTATAGTTCAAAGGCGTAAAACTTGGAGGGGAGGTGGTATAAAGTGCAATGTAGGCCTCCCAGGAACCAGAACCACTGAAGGCAGGGGAATTTTCATGGACCAGCTCAGAAGTCAGGCAGAGGGAGTTCAAATCCACCCTTCATCTACTCTTTTGTATCCTTCAGGTCCTCAGTGGATGGGATGGTGCCCACTACTTTAGGGAGGATCCACTGCTGTACTCAGTCCACCAATTCAAATGCCAGTCTCTTCTCTCACACAACATCCTTTAGACATGTCCCCGGATCCACAAGCCTCATCTCTCTGGGCAGTCCATAGTCCATAGTGGTCGAGTTGATATATGAATGAACCATCATGCTGATGAAGTCAGCTACTGTGGTAGTGAGGAGGGAGAGGTGGGGAGCTTTGTTGGCAATATCTGGCAACCCCAGGCATCAGTCACATCTGAATGGTAGAGACTGGACAGTTTCTACTTATTTACATGTCTCAAAGTGAAGACAGGTATTCCTGTGGTTAATTCAGGTCCAAAAAGGCCAAGGGACCCCAGCACCTTAACTTGAAGAAATAAAGCAAGGCGGCATTCAGATAAATACCAACATCTGTCAAGAGTTCATTCATGGTTAGAACAGAACTAACAGGAGCTAGCAGGTCTAAGGACTTTTGTTTGTTTGTTTGGTTTGGTTTGGTTTAGTTTTTTTTTTATGAAGAAATTTTTTATTCATTTTACATACCAATCACAGATCCCCCTCTTCCCTCCTCCTGCCCCTCCAGCCTCCCCCCCCATAACCCATCCCCCATTTTCTCCTACAAGAAGGTAAGGCCTCGAATGGGAAGTTAGCAGAACCTGGTACATTCAGTAGAGGCAGGTCCAAGCCCCTGCCCCTGCATCAAGGTTGAGCAAGGTGTCCCACCATAGGCAGTGGGCTCCAAAAAGCCTGCTCATGCACCAGGGATGGATCCTGATCCTACTGCTAGGGGAGCCCAAGGACTTTTATGATGGCCTTAAACTTGCTGAAAATTATCCAGAGAACAGTCTTCATGTTGTAGGTAAATACTTTGATCCTTTAGATCATTTCTTTATTCATATTGAGTACCAAACATGTACCAGGCACCATCTTCCTTCTGATGGAGGCAGGGGCAGTGTAAGAGTCAGTGGCCAGGTAGCTACAGAGAACAAAATCCACTTATGCTGTCTGAACCAAAAAGGTATTCATTCAGAGTCTGCAGTAGTACTGTCCAGCTACTTCCTTCAGACTGCGTTGTGGGATTGAGCTGCGGATGGAGGCTCTACGCTGGTTAAGACTCCCCAGTAGTCAAGCAGCCACTGTTCTTGCCTATTCTCCACACTGTCTCCCCTGAGCTCACCCAACAAAGCACTTACTTACTCCACTGATTCCAGTAATGACCATGGGATTCAGCCCCCAAGGCTTGCTGGGTTCACCAACTTAGTCCATGTGTCATGTAAAGACAATTCACTGTATCAATCACAAATGGTAACATAAACTCAGCCCCTAGTTTCCAATTAAACAAATGGAAATTAGATGTCCGGTTATCTAACTGACCAGGAGGATTTGGAGAAGTGCCTAGAAGCTGCAATAAGGGTGGGTATGCATGGGTCATGTCTGAGGGCAACTAACAGAATAAGGCTTGGCCTGGAAGCTCAGGGAAGGAAGGCTTGCCTGGAGAAATGGCTGAAGGTGGAAAAGCAGTTGGATGGGTGGGCAAAAACCTTCCACAGAGCCTATGACATGTTCACAGGCTAAGAGACAGGAGCCTGTATGCAGCCCATGTGGCCGAAGCCTCAGGGGATGGAAAGTTCACTGGAACTCAGGGAAGCCATTAGAATATAGGGAATGTATCAAAACATAGAGGCTGCCAGGGCTGGCTCCAGGTAAGCCTGGTGCTGTTGAGAACTGCCTATGAAATCCCCAGTTGGGAGACAACCAAAGACAGAAAGAACAGTGTAAGCTACCACTTACCTCATAACTGCCAAGTGCCCAGCACTGGTTGAAACATATTTCATTGCACCTTTATAACACTATTATCTCAGTATCCCTATTTCAGATGTGGAAACTGAGGCACAGAGCAATTTAGTAGCAGGATTTCCCCCAGCTGTACAGGCCAGTAGTGATAAAACCATGCTTCCAACACAGTCCATATCAGGCTTGGCATGTCAACCCCACATTTCACTACCCTGCAATAAAGGGCTTTGAATGTTATGGAGAGAAGCTTATGGAAGGGTCATTGACACAGAATTAACAGTGTAAGGCATTGTTGAGCAAATAGCAAATGGGCAAAACTAGAAACAAGCTAAAGGGTTTTGGAGCAAGACTACATACATCCTGCCTCTCTTTCCCCATGTTCTCCTTGCCAGAGCACAGGGTCTGAATTCAAAGGTGACAGTACCTGTAACTCTATTCCTCAGGACTTCTGTGGCCAAAATCTGTTGTGCCTACCCATTTGGCAAGCCAGACTTGCCAAGGACTTATGGACACCCTTCACTCCCCTTGCCCCATGAGTGACATAAGTGCAAGGCCTAAATTCTGTGTCCGTTCTTTCAGTCCCCACTGTTGGATTGTGGGTCACCCAAAATGGTCACTTGCTTGACAGAATGTCCCAACTTCCTGTCTTTGCACATCTCCACCTCCTACCAGGACTATCTAAAATCAGTGACCACACAAGTTGCTCTTACTAAACCCTCCCCAGGGGAGGAAGGATTGACATCGATGCAATTCCCATGTCAAGACTGCTGGGGATAGCATCATTCCAGGGAGGGACTCACATGAGGCAGAGTCTGATGTACCTGGTCATCTTCCACACTGGTCACAGTGGATGTTACTCCTCAGTCAGAAGCTCCTATCCCATCGTCCTTAGGCCTTCTGCCATATTGGAATTCTCCAGTTCTTCCTCCCGCAAGCTTCTGCTAGAGCTCAGGGCCAAGCACTCCCAGATGACCAAGCTGTCTTTGTGAAGGTCACTCAGCTTCAAAAGTCTATTTGAGCAGAGCCTGTACTCTACCCACTCCTGCCAAGCTTTCAGGGATCATGTTATATTGCTTGACCACTTCCAGCTTCCTGGCCCTCCTCCTATCACTGTGCACAGCTAGGGCCCACAGAGCCTCATTTCACCCTGAGGAAGGAAGCCCATTAGGTAAGTGAGCTGCCTGAAGGATGAGGGACTGTCTCCCTGCTATCTCCTGCAAGAGTCCCCCACTTTGCATAATGAGACTCATGGTGTATGCTCTATACTGAGGATTTGTCTCTCCTCATACCCTGTGTTAAACCTCTAACTCATAGTGTAACAGTATTAGTGGGTGGGGCCTTTGGGAAGAGATCAAGCCATAAAAGCTCTGCCCTCATGAGTGGGAGAAGTGTCCATATGAAAAAAGACCACTCAACCTCTTATACCGTTGGTAGGAATGTGAATCAATACAACCATTATAAAGAACAATGTGGAGGCTCCTCACAAAATTCACAATAGATACAACTTGATAAGCTGCTCCCAACATTTCATGGATATCCAAACTCGATGACACCAGAGACACCAACATGCCCATGTTTATTGTGGCATTATTCACAATAGATAAGATATGGAATTGACCTAGGTGCACATCCATAGAGGAACTAATAAGGAAAATTTCATACACATATGCACGTGGACATACACACACACACACACACACACAGACACACACACAGAGAGAGAGAGAGAGAGAGAGAGAGAGAGAGAGAGAGAGAGAGAGGAATATTATTCATCCATGAAGAATAAAACCCTGTCATTTGCAGCAAAATGTATGGAAGTGGGAAACATTCTATTAAGTGAAACAAGCTAGACACAGCAAGATAAATATTACATGTGCACTCTCATGTGAAAGCCCAAAATAAATCTGAATGTAAAATAGTGATTACTAGAGGTTGGGAAAAGGGAAATGAATAAAAAGAAGCTGGATTTAATCCATACATAGTGTATACATGTATTGAAATATCACAGCGAATCTCATTATTATATGCAATTAATACATGTCAATCAGAAATTTAAAAGTTTTAAAAGATTGAAGAACTCCCTCCCCTTCCGCTACTGAAGGACACAGGACACAGTAAGAAGCCATCGTCTGTGAACCAGAAAGTGAGGTCTGCCTGTCCAGACAGCAAATCTCTGAGCACATTGATCTTGAACTGCCCGGTCTCCAGAACTGAGAGGAAGTTTCTGTTGTTTATCTGTTACCCAATGTGTTGCAGCAGTGGACCAAGACAGAAGAGGGGTACCAAGAAGTGAGAATACTGCTGTTAAAAATGAGGAATCAACAATGGGCATCTGGGTGGTGGCAGCATCTTTAGAACTGTAAGGCTTTTGAGGTTTATACTAGAAAAAGCCTACATTCCTTAAAACGGGGGCCTAAGGACTAACGTTACTCTGGTGAGGGCACAGAAGAGAAGAGGAGAGCTGGAGGTTAGGCTTTAGGCCCTGTAGAGAATGCCTAAGCAATAACAAGCACAATGCTGGAAACATGGGTGGGAAATGCCATTCTCCTGAGGTCATGGGCAGAAACAAGGGCCATGTTATTGGATGATGGAGCAAAGGCAGTCCTTGTGACAAAGTGACCAAAAGGTTGGGGGCAGGGGAGTTGAACTAGTTGAGCTCATGTTCTGGTTTTGTGTGAAGTAGAGCTTGGGAATGATGGACTTTGGTACTTACTTGAGTGATTTGATTTCTAAGCAAAATGTGGAAGGAATGGCTTGCTTCCTCTTGATGTCTTGACTTAAAATTGTTAGACAAAAAGTAATTGGACCTTGAGATTTGGCAAAATTTCAGTATTGCAAAAAGAAAAAAAAACAAAGGGAGAGAGGAAGGGAGGGAAGGAGAAAGACACAGAGGAAGGAAGGAAGGAAGGAAAGGGGGAAGGAGAGACTGACAACCAAGCTAATGAAAGTAACAGAATGGATTGACAAGCACTCCCCACAATGGGAAAGAAGACAGGTGTGTTTCTAGTGACCGGCAAGGATCTGAGCTGGTACAATCCCCTCGAAAAATTGATAATACTCGCTATGTTTGACCAAATATTCTATTTCTNAAGGAAGGAAGGAAGGAAGGAAGGAAGGAAGGAAGGAAGGAAGGAAGGAAGGTAAGCAAACATAGTTAGTGTACAGCAAGACTGTGACCAACAAATTAGTGAGATCAGTGTGAATGTGAGGCCAGGCTTATCTGGCCTCCAGCAGAAGCTGCATGATATTCTTTGACACAAGAGAGTTAAGGCCCCTAAAACCTATTTGTTGGCTGCTGAAGAGGGGTATCACCTCACTATTGACAACCTAGATTATTTCCACTCAGAGTTCTCAGGCAAGGAGTGTCACCTGAGGGCCACAGCCCTTCCTGGCAAAACTACAAGGATATAGTTAGTGCCCAGGCCAGATCAATCATCACAGTGCCCTTCTAAGGGAAATGCTATGGAGTGGCATCACCCACATCTACCATGTGCAGGCACAGAAAGAAGAGTAGGAAGCAGCAGAAAGATTACAAACGATACAAATTTGTTTCTTACAGTTCTGGAGGCTAAGGAGTCCAAGGCCAAGGTGCCAGCAGATTCAGTGTCTACAGAAAGCAAGCCCTTACCAGACACTGAATATGCTGGCACCTTGGCCTTGGACTCCTTAGCCTCCAGAACTATAAGAAACAAATTTGTATCATTTGTAATCTTTCCAGTTCCTGGTACTTTGTTATAGCAGCCCAAATGGATTGTGATCATGTAGCAGATGGTATTTTTCAGTAGTAACCACAAAAACTTATGTATCTCATCCCCTATGCTTGTCTGGCACCATGACTGATGCTCTTTTCAAAGAAGCAGCCTCCTCTGGAATCTACATAGGGATGATAATTATTATGACTGTACATTGTAGAGCAGATGCTGTGATGGGACTTCCAAGGCCAGGTCAGAAAAAGGATTCAGTTTCCACTGGGCTTCTCTCTTTCTCAGAAGCTCATTCTGAGAACCTAAGCACCATGCTGTGAGTAAACACAAATGGCCCATGGAGAGTACAATGGGAAGAGAAGAGCAAAGGCTCCCAACCCGCAGCAAGGATTGGCTGTCTGAGATGTAAGTGTATCTGCCTTCAGGTATCCTCATGTCTTAGTTATGATTTCTATCTCTGTGAAGAGACATGACCATGGCAACTTGTATAAAGGAAAGCATTTAATTGAGGCTGACTTCCAGTTTCAGAGGTTCAGTCCGTTATCATCATGGCAAAACATGGCAGTGTGCAGGCAGACATAGTGCTAGAGAAGGAGCTGAGAGTCCTACATCTTGAGCCGCAGGAAATGGACTGAGACATTGGGCATAGCTTGAGCATAGGAGACCTCAAAGTCTGTCCCCATAGTAACACACTTCCTCTAACAAGGCCACACCTCCTAATAATGCTACTCCCTATGAGCTTATGGGGGCCAATTACATTCAGACTACCACACTCAAGATGCCAAATTTCAAAGCCTTCCACAAAAGATCCAGATACTGGGAGCAGAAGCAAGCCATCCTGACATGCCCTATGCAATGTTCAATCCATACAAAGTGGAGTATAAGAAATTTTTTTAATCCACTAAGCATGGGTGAGGATGGTAGGAGTAGATAGAGTTCAGTTGGGTTGATATTGATCTGCTTCTAAAAGGACAACTCCAGGAAGATATCCTCTGTGTCAGATTTGTGACCCCCCTTTCATCTTTCAGAACACTGTCACCTGACTCATAGGTCCCCAAAGGAGCATATCTAGTATTTCCAATGTCACACAGTCAATTGCTATATAAGCATAGCAGCGAAATACCAAGCTTCTGAAATCCCCAATGTTGAGTTGGATTGGGTTCAGTTAAGTTGGGTAGAGTTGTGTTGGCTTATGTAGTATTGGATTAAGTTAGATTTAGTTGGATTATGTAGGGCTGACTTGGGTTGGATTGAATAAGGTTGATATTAGTTTGTCCCTGAGAAGACAACCCTAGAAACTTATCTTCTGTTTTATAGTCATGGCCCTTCACATCTTTCCTAACACCATCACCTGACTTACAGGTCTGAAAGAAGCATACCCAATGAATTTTCAGTAATGTCCTTCCAAAGAAGCTAAGATGGCAGCAGCCTGTTAGAAAACCAAAGACCAGCCTGAAGGGATGGTGTTAAATTACAGCCACAAATTACAATCCCACCTGGCCTTATCTTTTGTTCTGACAATAAGTTCAAGGCATGACCAACCATCTAGGGCCCATAGCCAAGGGGGCAGCTTTCTTTTCTCTCACTGACTACTAATACCCAAGAGCTAACTTGCCACATTCACAGAGACCTTAGTGTCTACAGAAACTGAAAAAGTAGTGTGACCAGGAAGTAAGTGTCTGCAGAACTGTTATCCATTCCAATGCTCACATCCATAAGTTGGGCCTCTCTAGAGCTCACTCAGATGTTTTGAGTCTCCCTGTGGCTGATCCCAGCTGCATGGCCACTCACACTGGAAACACTATTAAAGCAACAATGGCTAGCCCAGGGGCCAGTCCAGCCCAGCCTTGTAGACAGATGGCACATTAATAGTGCCACAGATCATGACATTGCTGTTTAGAATCCTAACTCAACACTCCCCCCACATACACCTGATCATGGACTTTCTCCAGCCACTGATGCCAGGAGCACCACTGACAATCATGCACTTGTGAGCAAAATCATGAACTCCTTTTAGAAATTGCTTTTTGCTCTGGAGCTGAGATACCACTAAGTAGCTGTGTGACTCTGGGCTAATTGTGTGAACTTTCAAAGCCTCATGCTCCCTGTGAATAAAATATGCCTAGCACATTTTTCAGAAGGTTCATGAATGGATTAAATAAGATAATAAGGCATGCTTGTCAAGTGACACGGCGGTCCAGAAACTGTATCACATCCTGTTCATTCGGGGATTGCTCCTTCAAGTCTGGAAAACTGCAATAGCTGCCTCCCATTGAAAACCTAAGTGGGCTCCAAGAAATGGATTGCTTGATTGGGATCAAGCCTAACTATATTGGAAGGACTTAAAACAAAGGAATAATCAATTGGGATGTGAAAATGTCATGAAAACAGATTGCTTTTTTTGGAATAGGAATTGCATGTGACATTGAAAAGAAAAATCAACCTTCATTTTCATTCTCAAGATGGCAGCATGGAAGGGAATATGACTTAGGAATATGATTACCCAAAGTCTTTCCAGTTTTTCCCACAGGAGTATGTGCTTCTTCAGTATCTCCCCATTACCCAAGGGACATCATCTAAAGTCATCACCACAACTGCAGAGCCTCAAAGGAAGTGGCTCCAGCAATAACCCCAATTTCGGCACCCTCCTCTCTGCCCTTCATCTTACTTCAGGCCTCCTGACCAATTTGCAGGCCTTAGATATGGCAAGCCCACATTTACCTCAGGGCCTTTGCAGGGCTGCTGCATTCACCTAGAATGTTCTCCCCTCTCATACCCTAGGCTTATGATTTCATTTCATGAGAGATGATGGAGGAGCCCCAGTCCAAATGGCCTCCTCCATCACCCTTACTGGACTTTTTTCTTCGGGGTGCTTATCTCTACATGGCATTATATGCCTGTGCTCATTGCTCTTTGGGCTAGAATGTCAGTTCCCCATGGACAGGGACAGTGTCTGTGTTCACTGTTTCACTCCTGACATCTGGAGCAGCACCTGACACTGCTCATTGGTGCTCAATGAGTGTTATCGATGAGCAAACAGTGTCAATCCATTGAACAACTCACCTTGGCTCTGTGAGTATGTGTTCCAGAGCTCCTTGTGATCTGAGCTCTGGCCACTTGTCTATCCCATCTATACCTCCACCACCACCACACACACTCACACTCACATATGCCAACACATGTGTAGATACACAAACACAGATACATCTATACAGACAGACACACAGAACACACTAATACAAGCATGATGACAGAAACATGCACACCTATGCATAGACACCACACAGGTACGACTGTACACACTAGCATATTGGTTGACACATACCCAGGCCTACCAGGATGGACACACGCACATGCACACTTTCTATTGGGCAGCCAAAGGGACACATGACATTTATGCTCTCCTTCAGGATGTTTCTACTTTCAATGGCATTCCCTCTACCCAGGTGTTCTTTCCTGGACACTTATTACACAGGTAACAGCTCTGTTGATGTCCTTAGAGGGTCAGGATAACGTGGTGAGAGCACAGATTCTGGGCCCACGTGACTGGAGTTCACAGTTCAGTTTTTTCTATTTGCCACTTGTTGGTGCTGAAACAAGGTAGGTAATTTTTCTGTGTCTCACTTTCTTTTCCAATCAACTGGGATGGTGTTAAGAGCACCTAACTCATAGGGGCATTTTGAGGACTGAATGAGTTAGAAGAGTGTCTTTCTTACAATGAAGGTGACTTAACTCTTATTGTTATACCCTTCCCAGACCTAAGATTATATTAGGCCCTCCTCTCAGCTCCTCCTTAGCATCCAAAACAGCCATCTGTATGCACAGGTATGGCAAACATACATTCACCATTTTTCCCCAACCAGTGCTGGTGGCTATGGAGAGGCACTCTATCTAATCAGATCCCCAAGTCCAAGGTGCTCAACAAGTATGTTTTTGAATATACTAATGCCCTTGTGTTGAGCCATTTGGTGATGCTGGAATATTACTTTCTCGTCTGTAAAGTGAGATCATTGGACCGGAAGTTTTCTAAGGTCCCTCCAGGTCAAGCATTCTGTGATTCAATTCCATACCTGACCCTCTATGTCAAGAAAACTTCTTCCCTTATTACACCAGAACCATTATCAGTTTCTTTGTGAAAGCTCTATTCAACTCTTCCAGATCTTTTCCAAAGGAACTTTGGAAAGTGATGAACGCCAAGGGTCCTTGGAAATGAGTTCAACCCTGATCTCTCACTGTGGAGGGGACTTGAGACCCAGACAATGAGAAAGCCTTGTTCAAGGTCACTCAGCAAGCTAATGGAAGCACCAGAGCCACAATTCAAGGGTCGTGGCTTACTAGATTATTTTTTTTCTACACAAAAGTATGATTTGGAGAGACTTCTTTAGCAAAGGTCTAATAGTGAAAAATGGATGGAAATTTGAGTGAGAAGATGAGTCATCTCTTTAAAGTATCACTCAATGCTTTTTCTATTACAATACATAAAAATAACACCAGCTAACTGGGTCCAGGAATTCTGGCTAATGGCTGGGCACTGCATTAAACACTTGACATAGTTTCTTCACTTAAACCTCCAGATAATGCTACGAGAAAAAAAAATACCCATTTTTCAGTTAAGAAAACTGAAGAGCTTAGCCAAGAAAAGTACTTTTTCCAAGCATGCACAGACAGTTGAATGGTAAAATGAGGTGCTGAACCTAGGCAATATGATCCCAGTTGTAAGTACGAAAGGCACACCTGCTCCTCCTGTGAACCCGTTATTAACATGACCTCTGAAGTTAAGTTAACATTCCTGGACAGACTGGAGAATTTACAAGAAACAAGTTCATGAGGAAAAGTGTAGGCTAGGCATTTCCGTGTTCTGCTTCTTTTTCTTTTCCTGTTCTTTGTAATGACTATAGCTCTGCAGACAAAATGTCGAGAAGTAGTGCTATAGACAAAATGTTGAGTAGATTAGAGAAGGCACTAGTTGTCTAAGTCAGCTACTGCCCAGTAACAAAAACCAGCCCAATGTTCAGCAGTAGAAGACCATAAGCATTATTCCATTGCTCACAGGTCTGAGGGTCAGCTTTATTTCTGAAACTCAGTTGTTCTGATATGAATTGCTCTCAAACCTCCCCCTACAGGTCTTCTAACTTTTCTGAGACCAACTGGCTCCCTGGGATAGACTATCCCGTGGAAATGTTTGTAGCTTAGGCTTAGAAGGAGCTCTGGAACACATACTCACAGAGCCAAGGTGAGTTGTTCAATGGATTGACACTGTTTGCTCACCGATAACACTCATTGAGCACCAATGAGCCCTGCAGTAACGATAAGGGAACTAGAGTCATCTCTGGTGAGAGAAATGGCAACGGGTATGGATAGAGGGAGGAAAGAGCAACTGGAAACAGTTATACAACCTACTACAGGGATTCTTCAAGAAGTTAGCAAGAGGAGCTGCAGATGTAGCTCGTTGGTAGAGCACTTGCCCAGCATATACCAAACCCTTGGTTTAATCCCCAGCACTGCACAAACCAAGTGTGTTAGCACAGACCTGAATTTGTAGCATTTGAGGTAGAGGCAGAAGGATCAAAAAACTCAAGGCCATTCTTAGCTGCAGAGAGAGTTCAAGGCAAACCTGGGATATATGAAAAGCTGCTGAGAAATAAAACCAATTAGTAAGATAGGAAAAACACATGATGGGGATGGTACTTTATTTATTTCAAATCTCCAAGATTTCCCAGGTCATTTTTAATGTAGGCCCAAGGTTTTCATGGATGGCTGAGGAAGGCAGGAAAGCTTCTAGACCAGACACCGGGCATGGAAATGAGCAACCTGCTGAAGTATGTTCTTGGGCAGTGATTGGCACAGCAATCACTGCCATGAAGTCTGAGACATACAGCATGCAGCCTGAGAGAGCCATGGCCCAAACCATTTCATGATGGTAGGGGCATTCACAGAAAGTGAAAGGCCCATACAGATGGTCCAGATGCCTCCATGCAGTGAAGGCCAGATGTCCATGCCACTCTATGTAATAGTACACACAGAAACATACAGAGACAGAGACAGACACAGAGCAAAAGAACAGAGAGAGACAGACCAAAAGAGAGACAACTGCTTCAGTTCCTCTCTACCCCCTCCCTCTGTAGATAGCAGGGACACAGTTTCATCTATGCAGGCCTGGCAAAAGAAGTCATGGGTTAGGAACTCTTTTGTCCACAAGATGTGTTGTCCTTCTCACTGCCTCCCACGCAGGAAAGCCAATCACAGAAGTTACTTCTGTGAGAAACTTATCTCTGCGTTACTTGGCACTAAAACTCAGCTTCCTGTGATATCTGCCCTCTTTGAAGATTCTTATGCAGCTGTCCATCTGCCTTGAGCCTTCTATTATTCCCTGAGTAAGACATTTGTGTTCCATCAATGGCTCCTCAGATGATGACATCTCCAGGCACCAAACTCTTCCTACAACACCCCTCTCCAATCAGGTGACAATCTAAAGGAAGCTCTAATACGTGGTGGTGACAAATACGCTAGCCTGTGCCTTTCTGGGTTCTTTCTCAGGGAATACTGGCTCCGTAGAGCTTAAGTACATGTGGGCTCCTGGGAGAGATGAGCTGGTCACTGCATTTGAGAAAGTTCAGGAGGGCAAAAGCCAAAGGTTACATCACTGACAGATATCTAGAAGCCTTAAAGAAGATTATGTGTACTGTGTCTATGCGAAAGATGAGAAAGCGTTGGACATTTCCCAGAGTCTTTTGATCCCAGGACTCAGTCCTCCCAGAGAGCATTTCCCAGCACTGGCATTCCTCCTCTTCCAGGAAAGCAGTGCCCAAACTAAATGAGTGAATGAATGAATGAATTAAGGCTGGGAAATGGCTCAGTTGGCATGAAGACTGAGGTTCAAATCCCCAAAACCCACATAAATGCTGATTACAGCTATTCACCTGCAATCCCAGCCTGTGAGACATGGAGACAGAGTATCCCTCCCTACCCGCACCCACCCAAAGCTGGCTGTCTGGGGGTCAAGTGAGATTATCTCAATATATAATATAGAAAGCTATCAAAGAAGACACTTGGTGTCTACATCTGGCCTCCACACATGCACACACACGGATGCCCACACCAAGACAAACATACTTACATGCACACCACACATATACACATGCAGAAATTAAAAAATAACAACAAGAAAATAAGGAAATAAACCTAAATGGAGTTGTGTTCTAAGTGTGGAGGCAAGTAAGAATACCCTGGGCTGGGTGTTCTTCAGAAGCCATTGTACCTACAGGGGACAGCCCACTGTCTCCCAATAAATAAACTGCATCCCAAACCCTATCCATCTTCCAATTCCCCAAGAGACTCAAAGCATTCAGGTGGTCTGGAAGTTCCTCTGAGACAGTAGGCTTGAGTGTGTGTCGAGGGGTGGGGTGCACACGCAACAGTAAAGGCAGAGAGGGGCTGGTCTCTGACAACCCTCCAGTGTCTCTCTCCTTTTCTCCCTTTCTTTTTTGGGGGGCGGTGAGACAGGGTTTTTCTGTATAACCCTGACTGTCCTGGAACTCACTCTGTAGACCAGACTGGTCTCCAACTTAAAGAGCCTGTCTCTGCCTCCTGAGTGCTTGGGATTAAAGGCACATGTTACCACCACCCAGCCTCTTCTCTCCTTATTGTCTTCCTCTTCTTCATCCTCCTCCTCCTTTCCTCTCCCCTTTTTCTTTAATATCTTTCCATCCTCTCCTCCCTCTTCATTGCCCTCCCCCTCTGATCTTTCTTCATTCTCTCCCCTCCACCCCCAACTCCTCGCCTCAATGTGCCCAGTGTTCAGGGACTCAGTCTGACGACGTGGAACAGGACTCTGGACTCAGAGCTCTGGGAAAAGATGCAAGGGATGTCTCAGGCACATAAATCATCCTGCAGGCAGCACAGAGGCCCCAAGTTCCCAGGGCTGGAAGGTAATTCCCAAGGCTGAGAATAATTTGGCAGGCAGCCCCAAAGTCAGAGCTGGACTCTGGGCCAAGCTCCAGGGTCATCTTTCTTCGTGTTACTGTGGGTGTAACCTTGATCCCTCTGCCGAGGTAAACAATGGGATCTGAATGATTTGGGTTGGAAACAGAAGAGGCCCCAGCAAGGCAGAGCACCGAAGTAATAAATGAAGAGTTGAGACAGCTGCACCGAGCGTGCCTGCTTCCCTTCCATTAGCACAAACCCGGGGCATCTCTAAAAGCTAAGTGGCATCACTTTCCACTCCCTCTAGCAGGGACCAGAGTTGCAGAAGCCACAAATCACTAAGAAAAGTGCAGAAGAATGTTCACCATTTCTTGGAATGGAAATAATAATAAATAATAATAATCTGTTTCATGTATTTTGCCAAGACATGTTCTCTAAGGAGCTTTGCATTCAGATTTATCGTAAGTCCCCGGGGTTCAGATACTTTTTAATTAAAACTTTTATTGGGGAAAAATACAAATTAAAAAATCATTCCCAGAAGTGAGTTTTGGGGAGGGTCACTAGATTTCATTTTCTTGGCATTTGTCCTTCCCTTGTTTTGTCCTTTAGATTGATACAGCATGAACAGGCTCACTCTGTTGGCTGATCTGCACATAAAAATTGACCATGAGCTCCTGAACTGCTCTCCGTGGAAGGCAGGGACAGGTGGAAAATGTATAGCTGCTCCTAAGTGCCATTCTTCTCACACCCCCAGCTGCCATGCTGGGGACAATTTCCATGCTGCCCCTCATGACTTGGTCCCCAAATCCACATCAGTGAGCAATTTTAGTCACATGAGGACCACGGATCTTAGAGGGCTTAAGAAACCTGAGGAAAATCTCACAGGTGGTGGCAAGATGGAACCCAGGTCTCTAATTGGCTCCTGGCCACCAGCATGCTCCCCTACCCCAGTGAAGTGGGGGCAGGAAGGAGGGATATATGCAAATGAGAGAGGCTGGGAATTGCTGAGGCAAGAGGTCAGGAATTAAGGAAGTGTTTCTGGGGGAAGCCAATAAAGAGTGCACTCACTAAAGTGGGAACTGAAGAAAGCCAGGATGGGGTACAAATTCAAAGCCACATTTCAGCCTCATCCCACAGGAGAGATCTGAGAAGGTGAAGCATGGCCCAGAGTTTGTCCTGCCTTCCACCTATAGACTTAGGACCTTTTTCACCATTTTTTATTGTTGTGTTGGTGTGTGTGTGTGTGTGTGTGTGTGTGTGTGTGTGTGCACAAACATATGTACACACGCACATGCATGTGAATGACATCTTTCTCAATCACTCTCCATCTCATTTTTGAGACTGGATCTCTCCCGAAACTTGGAGCTCACCAATTTGGCTAGGCAATCTCCCCAGCTCCAAGCTGGGTGGTGTCTTTATATTTGTTTTGTTTACTGCGCACTTGCCTCTAGCTAGGGTGCCCCAGGGTAGAGGCAGTGGTGGAGAGGGGAAGAAAAAACTCTTAGACACTTTCAGTTTGCTGTACTTTTAGTGAGGTGCCAATATCTAGGGCAGCACTTTGGGGGCTGCAAAGGCCCCTGAAGCTGGAAGCCTCTTGCCCCATATGTGTGACTGAATGAAAATCCCTGGGACTGTACAGTTATGCTTGTTCAAAATTGGTAACAGCCTGTCTCCACCCACCAGACAACTTAGCCATGGCTGAGGGGGCTGCGGTCTGGCTGTGCAGCCAAGTCAACCCATGCATAGGTAGAAGACCAGCCATGTAAGTAGTCTTAGTAAGGGCTGAACCTTGGAAGGCATAGGTTCTGCCAGATTCTCTAGGCTCCTGAACATTGCTTAGCAAAAGACTGTGTGTGAGTTGGCATGACCACAGGCCAGGAGGTAAAGAAAAACCAATGGGGGTTACACCTTCTGGCTTTCTTCCCAGAGTGTTGTGGAATATTTGTTTAAGATGTGTTACATTTGTTTATGCTGTGGAACATTTGTTTAACGATGCAAAGATGTGTTGCATTCTTTTATGTTGCATTTGTTTAACTCTGTGAAGCTGTGTTACTGTGCCTGTCTAAAACACCTGATTGGTCTAATAAAGAGCTGAATGGCCAATACCAAGGCAGGAGAAGGGATAGGCGGGGCTGGCAGGCAAAGAGAATAAATGGGAGGAGAAATCTAGGCAAGAAGAGGGAGGAGAAAGAAAAGGAGAAGGAGAGGAGGATGCCAGGGCCCAGCCACACAGCTACACAGCTAGCCACAGAGTAAGAAGGAAAGAAAGGTAAAAAGCCCAGAGGCAAAATGTAGTTAAAGAGAAATGGGATAATTTAGGTTAGAAAAGCTGGCTAGAAACAAGCCAAGCTAAGGCTGGGCATTCATAAGTAAAAATAAGTTTCTGTGTATTTATTTGAGAGCTGTGTGGTAGGCCCCCAAAGGGGAAAAAAAACCAATCAACTACATCAGAGGACACACCATATTTGGTTCCTGTGCTGAGACTAAACAAGCCTGCTTTGACCGTGGTCCCCCAGCACCTCAACTACTGCAGACAGCCAGGAGCCTGGGTCACAGGTGCCTCTATGTCCAGGAAGAAGCATAGATGTAGGGTGCTACTGACAAAGGACAGTGGAGGCAGTGGCAGGATAGGGCCAGAGCTGTTCTGACAAACCCTTGTTGCTGGGCCTTGGGCCTCTTCCTGTGACCCAGGGTCTAATGGGAGTGCCTTCTGGATCCTTTACAAACCTTCCTTTTAGTGTGAACTTCATTGAGTAGGCATCTGCCTGGCTATCAAGCAGTCTCTAAGATCCATGGCAGCTCAGGTTCATCAGAGCAGCCTGACATGCTGAACCTAGGTACCAGGGTACATGTACATCCCTCTCTCACCTAGCCAAAGAGCAGAAAAAAGCCTATATCCCAGCATGCACTGTTTTCTCCATTTGTATCAATAGGTGTCCATCACTACAGTTAAAGGAATCAACCTTCAATGGTGGGATTTCCATGCTGTGCTGCTGAAAACATATGATGTTGAGAAGAAAGAAACAAGTTGCAATCATATCATCAGGATGCTCCGGCCTTTGTAAAATGTGAACACATTGAAGGCAGAGGTGTGTGGGTTTCTGCAAACATATACATAGCAAGTAAAATCCAATGATATACAAGCCTTTGGCCGGCACTGACCTTAGGGGTGTGAAGGAGCTTAGCTTCATTTGTAAGTCTGGACTCTTTAAATATATGGAAGAAATGAAGAAAATATGGCAAAATGTTATTTGTATAACCTCTGTGGCAAGTTCATGAGTATTTCATCTTATTTCCTATAATGTTCTGTGTTGGGACTGTTTCTTAGTCCTAAATCATGTTTTAATGATTTCTTTATTCCAAAAAGTTGAGCTGAAGTTGCATGTCAACAGACCCTGTGACCCAGCCACTCTACTCTGAAGGATATACTCCATGGAATGTTTGAGGGCACTTAGCAAAAAAGCCACACAAAGAGTGTTCAATGAGTGATGACTAACAGCTGACCCATACCAGCGAGCAGGGAGAAGGAATGAACTTAGGTATGCGTGTGGAAGAGAACCCCACTCTGCAGTGAGAGGGATCAAACCAACAGTATTGAGCTCACACACACAGTGCTGAGGCCGAGAAACACACTCGATAGAGCTCATACACATTGTGCTGAGGATAACAGTTAGACTGGATAAAGATCACATACACGTCATGCTGAGGGAGAGAACCATACCTACTGCATGTCTACTTTGATAGAAAATTCCAGAACAGATAAATTTGGAACATCCTGGTATTCAAAGTCAGGATCGTGCTTATCTCTGAGGTAGTAGGGAGTAGAAAAAGGCACCAGGGGACCTCTGAGGTCCTGATGCTGGGATGTGTCTTGTGTGTGTGTGTGTGTGTGTGTGTGTGTGTGTGTGTGTGTGTGTGAACATGTGCATGCTCGTGCATACCATGGCATGAGTGTGGTGGTCAGAGGACAACTTCAGGGAGTCAGTTCTCTCCTTCTACCATGTGGGTCCCAGGGATCAAATTCAGGTTCTCAGGCTTAGCAATAAGCACCTTTACCTGTTGAGCCATTTCATTGACCCATGGGATGTTTCTTGCTCCAGATGTGGGTCCAAGAGTGTGTTCAGTTTCTAACAAGTCACAAAGTGAGCACTTGGGACATGTGCACTCTTCATCAGGATGTTATGTCTGATGATGTATCTCACATTAATATTTTTTCCAAAAGTGAAAGTGAAGGCACATCGGTTGGAATGCTCTCTGCCTGGGCTATTCCATGGAAGCCATTCTCAGCCTTTAATTTCTCAGCTTGAATCCATCTATTGATTCCTAGTGTTGTAACATGCTCTGTAGTGAACATGAGCTGATAGGCTGGAATGGCCTCTAAGTGGCCACAGTTGAGGTGGCCTGTGGGGCTCTGTTAATGGTATTTCATACAAAGTTGCCTTGCATCTCTGCTTCCCTCCAATGTCCATTTTTAGCCCAGGCCCTGTGAGAAAAGGATTTATCTCACTCCGAAGGAAATTAAACTCCCCTTACCTGCTCTTGAGCAGTTGGGTCTACCACATTCAGGAACCAAGTGCCTGGGTTTCAGGACAAAGACCTTCCGTTGAGCCTTCAAAAGGACAGGCTTCCTTCTATGTCTCCTATAGGAGCCTGGATCTCAAAAAGCCTTTGAGAAGAGCCCTCCAAAAGCACACAACGCAAGGCAGTGCAGCCTCCACAGGGCACCCACATAGCTCAGAGCTCCCATCTTCCAACCATGTCCCTAACAGACAGACACCTCTAATCTATCAAGGCCCTCTGACCCAAAGGATCCAAGGAAGTCTCATAGTCCTCTACATCTCTATACCTCTCTGGGAAGCTCTGAAGATGATCTACCAAAGAGACTCTTCTCCGGCTACACAGGAGCCCTAGATGTGTGGGATATGCAGCTCAGCAGTTGGATGCTTTCTGAAAACCGACATATAAAGAGCAGACCTGAGCCAGGCATGGTGGTGCACGCCTTAATCTGAGCACCCAGCAGGCAGAGGCAGGCGGATCTCCATGAGTTCGAGGCCAGCCTTGTCTACAAAGAGTTCCAGGACAACTAGAGCTATTACACAGAGAAACCTTGTCTTGGGGGAAAAAATAAGAAAGAAAGAATAGACCTTCTGCCTCTTCTCAGGAGTGAGTTACAGGCAGGTATCTCCACGATCACTTGTAGACAAGGCTGCCATCTCACAGCTCCAGGGAAAGCCAAACACCAGACATGCAATGGGGTTGGCTTCCTGTGAGCAACATGACAACCATGCCCATTGGGAAGCTGTGCCCTTTAGGAGTATTGTCTGCACAGGGAGCCATTTGTATCTTCAAGAGGTCTGTAGGCCTTGGTGTCTTGCCCTTGACTAGCCTATGCACACTCTCAATCCCTTGTCCAACCCCATGGGTTTCTGAAGTTACCTGAGGGTGAAGAGGGGAGAGGTTGAGATGCCCACAGCCAACCATCTCTGAACACATCTTATGTCTGGCCAGGGAAGACTGACAATGTGCATCCTGTAGCTCAGATCCAACTATCCACATGCCTCCCAAGGCTGAGGTGGTACACAGAGCACTCTTCTCCTCAGAGAGGACACACAATGATTACTACATCACTGTTAACCCACATTTAACCCCACTGACTGCATTTCTGATTTGTTGAGCCTCTCAATCCGAGGCAGAGCTCCGAGATCCCTGAGATGTCTGCTGTGCAAGCTAGCTCACTGCCTCCACCCAGCACTCCATCCCTCTCAGGGATCCTCCCGGACGCTCTTCCTTCCCCACTCCACCCCTGTCACAGCTCAGAACCGGACCTGACAGAAGCCTCTAAGGACTTCACAAGTTTTCATTCCATTTCATTTTGCAATTTCAGACCTAACCCTCCAGGCAT
>LZPO01089909.1:1901412-1923171 GCA_001675575.1 Neotoma lepida
CTTCACTTGCGTTCCCTGGGGGCAGGGCTGACATAAACACCTGTGTCACAAGCCCCCGTGTTAAAGGCTTGGAGGCTGTGGGATCTTTAAGAGGTGGAGCCTAGTGAAAGGTCTTCAAGGATCACTGAGGGCATGCATGCTCTCCAAGGGAACTATGATACTTTCGTCTTTTCCTCCCTGTGTGCTTCTTGGCCACCATGAAGTGAGTAGCTCTCTCATGTATTAAAGGCTTGGTCCCTAGCCTGTAGATGGTTGCTTCGGGAGGTGGAAACTAGTGGGAGGAAGTGGGGATACTAGGTCACTTGGGGAGCCCAAATCATTTCCATCTCTCTTTCCCTTCTAGCAGTCATGAGGTAGGCAGCCTTCTCTACCTCATGCTCCCCACCCTCAAGCTCAGCCTCAGCACAGACTCCCAAAGCCAAGGGCCAAGGGCAGCAAGCCGCAGCTATCCTCTACTCCTTTCAGTTGACTTCTTTAGATTTTCATCCGGTGACAGAAAGCTGACACATGATACGAAGGGTTTATGGAGGCAGAGGAATCCCAAGAGCCACCTGGTGAGAAGAGGCAGCAGCCAGGGAAACCTAAATGGAGACACCAACTCTGCTAAACTGACAGCCATGGAGTGGCCCCAGCAGTTCTACAGGGTTTTCCTAACATGGACAGTCCAGGAAAACTAAGCAAGTTGTTCATCCCACTTTAACCCAATCCCACAGGTTATATCTGATGCATAAAAGTCACTGCAGGGTTGGCTCCCTCACTCTGAAGCAAGCAAGAGACCCAGGCTTCTGTACGCCAGGCAGAGGTCTTTGGCCATGCCTCCAGCCCAGATCCCCCAGATGTAATCTCTCACTATCTCCAGGTAAAGTGGAAACCATCCAAGAAGGGCAATCCCCTGAGGCAGAGGCATCTGCGAGCTGGTACACACCAATTCCTATGCCCACTCCAGACAGATGGGAGCACCAGCCAGATCAAGGGGCTCTGGACAAGGTGCTGACAGTGCCTGCTGCTTGGAGAGGTAAAAGCCACCAGGACCTGAGGGAGGCCAGATACGCAGCCAACACAGCTGCAAACAGCCCCCAACAGACATTGCCAGGCAAACCCATGCCTCCCTGGGAGTAAGGGTTAGAGTTTCTGCCACCAGGCTGCGTGTTCAGAGGAGAAAGCCACAGGATGAGCCAGCCATGGGGTCAAGGGATGGGATGGGGAAGGGAATGAGATGGAGGAGGGATGGGTAAACTGTTTCACTTCCTCAGCTCCGTAGATGTTGATGGCATTAGCTCAAGGCTTCACTGGTGCCTCTTTGATATAAGCAAGAGAAAGGCTCTGGGTTACATTCGGGGTTCTGCCAGCCATCGACAACATGAGGCACAATAACTCATATTTACACACTCCAGCCACATTCCACATTCAACAGAGCTTTGATAAAAATGAGAAAACGCTCTCCCATCCATAACCACCAATCAGCTGTCATTTTTCTTCTCAAAATACAAGGACTCCTTAGTGAGATATGCAGTCCGATGAAAGTTATTAGTTAGCACCTTCAAAAGGCAAGCTATTGTGGAATGAAGAGAGGCATGAAATATAACACATTCCTAAGGTGCGTGGTGGGGAGCCCAAAGAACTTGTGCAACAAGCATTTGTTGAGTTTCTGTTATATAAGAATCTCAGTGCTGAGGAGAGAGGGGCAGCACAAGGTCCCCCAACTCAGGCAGCTCCCTGGTCATTGGAGAAGCTGGATATGGACATACGATACCTACAAATATGTTGAGGAATTAGAGAGTAACACCAGCTGTGTTCCAAGCAGGGTACTGGGATGAGAGGAACCCACGGGTTTCCCTGAGAATCTGATCATCATAGATGAAGTGTGTGTCAGGGTGAACCAGACATTGCTAATGGCCACCAACATCTATCCTCCCTTCTTCCCAATGTTTAGCCAGACAAAAGGGCACAGTGACTAAAACTATAGTTCTCAGGTTCCTTTGAAATGATATGTATGACTAAGTGTGCTAGCCAGTGAGAGTGGAGTGTTTAGTGTGACTTCTGGGAACTCTCCTTAATTCCAAGAACCAAGCCCCCATTCATCCTTGCCTCCTTTAGGCTGGTTGTTGGACTGCAGAGGTAATGGCTGGAGCTTGAGCAGCTATTCTGGACTGTGACATGAACCTACCTGTGCTGAAGATGGTGGAACAAAAAGATGGAAGTAGCCTTTGGTCTATGACAATTTAGTGGACCAGCTTGAAGAGCCTTGGACTGTGTGACCCCTGCTTCATGTTTGGAGAAATAGACTTCTGCTTCATTGAAGTAAGCCATTGTTAGTTCAGATTTTCCAACAGTCACAGCCAAGCCTAAACTCACAGGCCAAAGTAGTGTGGAGCCTCCATTCTCCAACTAGCTCTTTTGTATTCTAGAGTGCAGAGCCCTACAGAATAGAAGACTTGCTGTCCCAGCTGTGGCTAGTGACATCAACAGCTATCTTTTGGCTTTTGACTTCTTCAGGGTCTTGCCCCTAAGCCCATGCTTCTTCTCAGTGTAGCCAACATAGATTGCCAACTGAAGCATGGAACTCGGGGACAGGGATGATTAGGGAAGCCTTCTAGGTACCTCTGCAGGACTCAGTCCACACTGGGGGGACTAAACCCCAGTTCAGGGCTCCCTGCGCTAGATCAGGGCTATAGGCAGGCCTGCATGGCAGCTCCACTTCAACTTGTGCCTGTGACAGCTTCCTTCTCCCAGGCCTTGCTCAGTCCCCGGGACCTCTCAGAATCTGCCTGTCATACTGAGTAGGCCCAGCCTGCCATAAGCCTGCTTCTCTCCTGGCCTCTGTCCCAGCTGTTCAGCCTCTTCCTTCCCTTTCCCTCCCTTCACACCAACAGTGTGTGTGCAATTGGCACCTAATGCAATTAGCACTTAATGTGAGCTCTTCTGTGATGCTAATGGAGTCTTCTCAGTGAAGTGGGGGAGGGGCAGCTTCCAAATGGTCCATGGGAAGCAACTCAGGTAAACTGAGCTCTGAGTGGGAAACTAGAAAACCTGGGTTCCCTGAACACTTTTGCTCTCAGTATGCTGTATGTCCTCAGGTCAGCTACTCCACTTCTCTCTGCTTTCAAAGGCTGCCACTAGAAAGCAGAACTCCCACTTTGGATTTGAGGACCCACTTAGAGCCAAAGCTCTGTTGGTAACGGGTTCATGCGACAACACAGCTCACTGTCCGTTTTTGTAAACAGGGTTTTCTGGAGTGAAGCCATACCTGTGTGTTTGATTCTGGCTGCTGCCAGGCTACTATGGCAGAGTCCGTGAGCGGTGACAGAAACTGACGACCTAAGAAGCCCACCCTGTTTGCTTTCTGGCCTCCTGCTGAATAAGGCTGGCTGAGCCCTGTCAAAACAAGCCAAGGACCTATAACTCTTGCCTCAAAACACAGGACTTCACCAAGTAGATGGCACATGCTTGGAATCCCAACATTCAGCAGGCTGACGCAGGAGGATCTCAAGTTTTGGTACAGACTGGACTATATAGTAAGTACAAGGCCAGCCTGAACTACACGGCAAGTTCAAGGCCCACTCTGTCTCAAAAAACCAAACCAAACCAAACCAACAAAAGGGGGAGCATCTAGATAGCTCAGCAGGTACAGGCACTCACTACCCAAACCTGACAAGCTGAGTTCAATCCTTGGGACTCACTGGAAGGAGACAACTGACTCCCAAAAGCTGTCCTCTGACCTTCACGAGGGCCTGGGGCTGTGACATGTGCAGACTCAAACACACACACATACACACACACACACACACACACACACACACACACACACACACACACACACACACACACACACACACACACACACACACACACACCACCTCTCACATGTATAGGGCCAGCTCACTACCGGCCTAGTAACCGATAGTTGGGCCAGCAAGGTAGCTCAGCAGGCAAAAGCAGTTGTTTCAAAAGCCTGAGAACATGAGTTCCATCCCCAGATCCCATAGTGGAAGGAGAGAACTGACTGATTTCTTTGTGCACAATAATAATAAATAAAAACTAAATTTAAAAAAACCAAAACCTTAGGACTAGAGTCTGTGCATTCATTCAACAAACACTTAATAGATGCCAAGCTTCCAAGTGGACACTGGAGGCACTGCAGTAAACCATGCCTCTTTCCACCCAGAAGGAAGAAGACAGCAACATTAATAAATACATGTGGATGGGTTAATACCGCATAGAAAATCAAAGCAGCTCGTGAGACAAAGGGAGGGAGGTGAGGTGGAGCTAAGGTTTGAAGTCAACGGGATCTATAGTAAGCACATAGGGAGGAGCAAGCACAAAGATCCTGAGGCAGGAATTGAGCAGCTCTGTTAGCAGGCACATAAGAAAGCCAGCACCCCTACAGTGGAGCGTGGAGATAGCCGGTGAAGGCAGCATAATCCCAGGGGCTCAATCCCAGGGCATGTGATAGATTCTAGCCTCGACTACAAGAAATAAAGAACTAGGAAAGCATGAACCATATGACCCAGCTATGCCACTCCTGGGTACTTACCTGAAGGACTCCACATCAACACATCACAGGCACTTGGACATCAGTGTTGACTGCAGCATTATTCAAAATAAGTATGTTATAGAAGCAACCTGCGTGTTGCATGTTTTTTTTCTTATTTGTGGGTCCTAGATTTTATAGAGATAAAATCATGAATGTATGTATGATATGAAAATAGAAAATGAAACTGTCTGGGGGGACAAAGAGGACTAATAGGAACAGAGAAAATAGGGGGCATTCGAGGAATACGCTCAATATACAGTATATACTTGTATGAAAATGGCTTTGTGTAACCCAGTATCGTGTGTAATGAATATATACCAATGAAAATTAAAAATAAATATATTTAAAGGATTCTAGCCTTGGCTCTAAGAGCACTTCATTATCACAGGAGAGCTGTGTGCAGAGAAAAAATATTTGGTGTCCGCTTAGGCTTCAGGAGGAAAGACTGTAGAGGTTGGGCAGGCAGCAAGGAAACAAGACAAGAAGGGTAAGGATGGCTCAGAGCATCGAAGTAGAGGTGCTGTGAGCAGCTGAAGAGTGGATGTTCTTTCCCAAGTCAGATCCAACAGCAACGTGCTTGTCTCAGAAACAGGGAGTAGAGTGGAAGTCTGGCCCCACCCCTGCCCGTCCCCAAACAGAATAGTTTGCCCTAATGTTGCCTGCTGGATGCCTAGAACAGGAGTTATTTACTACGAACTGTTTCTGTCAGAAGTGATTGACATGCGCACCAGTGATAAGGAAAAGATCTTTTCACCAAAATAGGGTCAGCAGCTGGACACCTCAGCAACAGTGCCCCTAGAATGCACTGCGTGACAATGGCTCCAGGGTGGTCCAGAGTCCCTTTGAAGGCAAACAGGCAGACAGAGAGAGTGTCCTCAAACCTAAACCATCAGGTCCTTCCTCTGCCCAGAGCCCTCTCAGATGCCTTGGGTTAGAGGTCAGCTAGAGCTACTTTCTTTGTACCTTGGCCTGACCTGGGAGACTCAGGGAACCCATAGAATATAGTAGAAGTGACACTGTGGGACATCTGAGGGTAGTTCAGGCAGCTCCTGAAAGACTCCAGTGCCAACCATGCAAGCAGTCTGTTCTTTAAGAAGACTGCCAGAAGGTCAGCGTGAGAACGCATCCATGGTCTGAGCCTTCAGATGACTCCAGCCCCATTCAGGATCTGATGGAGGCCCACTAGGACCTGCTTCCAGTTCCTTGCCCCTGAGTCCATGAGTAAAATGAAGCCTTGAAGTTTGATCATTGGTTGCTATGCAGCCATCAATAATAATGGAAATGCGGTGAACAACTGGGCATGGGTGAAGAACTGGACATGGTTACAGGTGCCTGTGGTCCCAATATTCAGGAAACTGAAGCAGAAGGATTGAGAGTTCAAAGCCAGCGTGGGCTCCAGAGTGACTGTAAAGCCAGCCTGGGATATATAGCAAAACTCTGTCTCAAAAAAAGAAAAGAAAACAAGGAGAGGTGCAGGAAAGGGAGATGGTGGAGGAAAAAGGAGAGAGGAGAGAAAAAACAGGAGAAGAGAGTGTTTAGGGAAGGGGAGAGAAGAAGGGAGAGAGGAGGGGAGAGGGGAAGAGATGGAGAGGAAAGGAGAGAAGAGAGGAGGCAAGGAGAAGAAAGAGGAGGGAAGGGAACAGAAGGGGAGGGGAGGGGAGGAGAAATAGCACTGCCCGTTGCAGAAGGCCCATTGGTAGACTAGACCTGATGGTCCCCTGATCCCCACTTACACGCAGAGATGCAACTGTCAGAAGAACAGACTGAAGCCATCATTAAGCTATTTCATCTTCCAAAACATCCCCATGGACCACCTGAAGATGGGACCCTTGATGTCCTGGGCCGTGAGTAGCAAGCAACTGCTGCTGAGTTAGGGTCACTTTCTTGCTCCTCTGTGCAGATGACAGCATGGGGGTTGGAGATCACCACCATGGGCTGAACAGCATCTGATACCAAACAGAGAGTGGGGGCCTCCCGAGTCCAATGAGGGAGAGATTTATGCTTCTCACTCCCCATCTGCAAAGCAAAACAAAAATAGCTGAAAAGCCGGTTTTCTGCTTTAGCGCCCCTGTGAATAAGCGTATAAATTTCGGTGACATTTCTGGAGGCTTGCTGAAGGGGAAAAAAGCCATCCCCAGGACGCAGCAGCGACAGCATATGGTTTGCTGAGAGTAGAGGCAGAGAGGCTGTGAGCGCTGGAAAGGTGACTTTGCTGGGAAATTCAGACACAAGGCAGAGTGGCCATCAACCCCCTTCCTCTTTTTTTTTTTTAACTTTTTCCATTTTTCATAGAAGAAGAGCGAGGAGAAAGAGAAGAAGAAGGAAGAGGAAGAGGAAGAAGAAGAAGAAGAAGAAGAAGAAGAAGAAGAAGAAGAAGAAGAAGAAGAAGAAGAAGAAGAAGAAGAAGAAGAAGAAGAAGAAGAAGAAGATGACAACCTACTACAAGGTAGCCACTAAGGCTCATCAATCCCAGGCAAGAAGGAGCTGTATTGGGTCCCTGGAAAGCGTGAAGGAGGTCTTTAGGATTGCATCTGCCTTGGAACACCCAGCCTTGGCCTGAGGCATGGGAAGACGGCATTCTAGTACCCAGCTCATAGAAAGAATTTAGAAAGCAGGTCTAGGGCTGAGGAAAGAGCTGGACAGAGAACAAAATGGAGGACTACTTTTCCAACATCTCTGGAGCTTCCTCTCCAATGAGAACTCAAGTAGGAAGTAGAGAAGACACATCTCCTATCATGTGGCAGGAACCAGAGCTGGTGTTACAACCATATCAGCCTAGCACAGAGACACACGCCACACCTCCAGCCAGAGGGCAGAAAGGGGGAAAGCTATGTGCAGCTTCCAGGACTGAAGAAGACCAACAACCTTCCTTGTTTATGTCACACTTAAATTGGATGCTGATCCTGGAGAATAGGATGCACCTGTGATCCCAGCACTTGCCAGGGAGGCCAGCCTGGGCTACATAGGAACACCCTGTCTCAGTTAAATAAGTGAGTGAATGAATAAACGAACAAGTACATTGCCTTACATCTTAAACTGAACAAGAACTTCAATTATGTCTTTCTTTTTTAAAAATTAATTTTGTTTGGATTTTTTATTTAATTTTATGTGCATGGATATTTTGTCTGCATGTATGTCTGGGGTGTGTGTGTATGTGTGTGTGTGTATGTATGTATGTGTGTGGTGCCCACAGAGGTCTGAAGAGGGCACTGGATCCCTGGAACTGGAATTACAGACAGTTGGGAACCATTATGTGGCTGCTGGGTACCAAATGCAGGCCCTCTGTAAAAGCAGCATGTGTCTGTAACTGCTGAGCCATTTCTCCAGCCTCAATTGGTCTTTCCTGGTGTACTTTCACACATGGCTTTCAACCTATTACTTACTCTTTAGGATAAATGAATGTCTTTGAAAGTAAAGTATTCAGGAGAAGATGACACTGACTGGGCTGGAGGGAGTGGTGAAAAATGATCACACTGGTTCAGGAAAGGGCTGCAGAGAGGGAAAGTTGTCCCCAAGACAAACAGCCTTCTTTGGTCTCACTCTGCTGCCAGGACCCAGGCTGCTGTGGGGCTGCATGGCTGAAAAGATGGAGACAGAGAAATCATAGGAAAAGAAGTGCTGTTCCCTCGTGGACCCTTGCCCTCAGGAAGCAGCAGCTGGGTGTAGGAGAGCACACTCCATCCCGTCCTCCATCCTGACCTCCATTAAAGTGTCTGCACACAGTGTCCTGGATGTTTCCAGAACAAAGCTAAGAGGTTTGCAGAGCGATGCACAAACTTCTTCCTGGGCTTAGGAAGCCCATCTCAACTTACTTGCACCTACTATGCCAGGGGTAGCTTCACGGGCTGCTTTCCTTGTGCTCTGCTTGGTCCATGCACCTGCTCTACAGAATCCTCTCCCAGCCCCAAAGGCAGTCCATGATATCAGAGTTTCTGGGATTATCCTTCCCACTTCAACTCCTTCAGCATCCACAGCAAATTACACTTCCACCAAGACATCTTCCAAGATCATTCCACAGACGTCCTGCATCCTCTCTCACCTTGTCTTAGCAAGCTGTTGGAAGCTCTTACACTTTGCATGGAGTCATAATTTTGGTCACTCTTTCCCAAAGCATGGTGTAAGATAAGGATTGGGGGACTGGTTGCTAACTTGTAAGGCAAATTCAGGAATCCCAGTGAGGGACTGGGGAGAGTGAGACTTAACTGGAAGGAAAGCAGACAAGGGGAGGACACACATGTACACCCCTACATACTACACACACCCCACACCCCCTCACCCTACACTCCCTTGAGGAGACCCTGTGGCCCCAGGCTCAGGGTTGGCTGCACGGCAAAGCAGCTGGATCAATTACTCTTCCTGGACCATGATCCTGGGGCACCAGCTGTCTGTAATTTCTTCTTGTTCCAGTATTGGCCCAGGCAAACTGCCCTGATACCTACAAAACCTTCAGACAGTGGGACTGAGAGCCACAGCACTTGAAATGGTAAGCGGACAATGTGCTAGAATCAACCACCACAGCTGCCCAGGAAGACTGGTAGGCCAAGAAGAAGCCAACAGGAAAGAAGCAGGACTTGCTGTGTGCATTTGTGGTGTCCAGTGGTCCTCCACTTGCCCACCATTTTGTTTTTGGCATTATCCAAAGTCAGCTATGCTCTGAAAATAGGAAAGAGGAAATTTCAGAAAGAAGGAAAAGTAATTCCTACATTTTAAATAGGTTGTCATTCTTTGACTTACTACAATACAAGCTCTCCATACTGAGAGCTAACAGCACCAACTACTAAGTGAATAACACGGGTAGCATATACAGTATGGATCCGCCAGATGAAAATGGACAATTACTGTCTCAGGCAGAATGGAGCAGGATGGCATGAGCCTCATCAGACTGGTCACAACAGCTCACAGGAGATCAATGAAGAACCTCAACAGTGGACTCATGCCATGTCACTGTTGCTATGTTAGTCACCTCACTTGTCTCATCACAAAAGTATGGTAGCTCTCACATTAGCATGAGAGAAGGGTGAGTAAGATATTGTGTGAGAGACACTGCATTCAAGCTTATTATTTCATTGCATTGTTATAATTCTATTTTATTGTCATTGCTATTAACCTCTTAATTTATATGTTAAACTTTATCACAGTCTACATAGGAGCTGGCATTAGGCGTAACTTTAAGCATCCATCAGAAGTCTTGCAAAGTATTTCCCATAGAGGACAGGGCAATGGAGTGACTTAGATGCAGACTTTACTTCTCCAGTGTGTTAGATCTCCATCATTGTGACAAATGCCGACAGAAAGGAGTTCCAGGAAGACTTCCATTCTGCTCATCGTTTCAGAGGTTTTGGTCCACGCTGGCTGGCTAAGTCAAGAAATACCTCATGGGAGAAAGGCATTGTTAGTCACCTCATGGGAGCCAGGAAGCAAAGAGGAAAAACAGGAAGGGCCCAGAGCCTAGATGCAACATTGGAAGGTTCACCTGTCTGCCACTTCTCCAGCTAGGCCCCGCCTTCCAGTTTCCTACAGCCTACCAGTTCTCTATTGAAGTTTGGAGTTCAACAATGGATCAGTCGGAGCCCTGTGATCTGATTGTCTTGGGAAAAGCTCTCACAGACACACCCAGAGGTAAGATTGACTAATCTCCTGGGTGTCTTTCAATCAAACCAAACTGACAAGCAAGATTAATCATCACAGCAGACAGTCAAAGAACCTTGTGGCCAAGATTTCTGCCACCCTCACCTTGTCTTCTTCCTTGGCTTTGCAGATAGAGAATGGCTGACAGCCCTCTGAATAAAACCAGGGCTATTGTGGACACAGGGCTGAGCAGAGGTTAACACACCCAGCCTGGGCCTGGCAGCCATTCCCAACTCCCAACTCAGCAGCAGCTCACAGAGACATAGCTAGACTCTCCATGTGAAAGGTCCTCTCAGTCCCTCCGTCTTCGGAGAAAAGGATTCTGACTACAATCAGGAAGCCCTTGCCTTCCATCAGCTCAATTCTGATCCACCTGTGGAGACGGCCAGGAAAAGCAGAATGCCAGAAAGCAACTACAGATGTGGAAGCAGACAGCCAAAAGTAGTAAATGCAGGGTGGGCTGCTACAGCGATTCCTTCTGCCATCATTTGCAAGAGACTCCAACCATGCTCCTTCCAGGCTGGGCTCTGCCTGGCTCACTCTTCCCCAGTTGCCCTGGGGCCATGGGCTAAATGGTGATCCTCAAACTATATATATAAACTATATATATTTATTAGGAAGAAAGATCTTTACAGGTGTGTTTCAGTTCCAAATCTCCAGACAAGGCCATCCTGCATTGTTCAAGTAAATGCAATGCCATTCTGGCTGCTCCCTCTCCCCTCAGGTCAGCTTAATGTCACCTTTCCCTCCCCAGACTTAGGTTTTTCCAAGGAATTTATCACCTTCTAGCATACTATAAAAAGGGCTGAAGTTTGTGCTTGTATGTGTGTCTGCATGTGTACATACATGCATGTTTGTGTATATACAGGTGCACAGGTGTGTGTAGGTACATGCTTGTGCATATGTGTAGATCACAGAACAACCTCAAGTGGAATTCCTCAGTTGCCATCTACCTTGTTTTCTAAGGTAAGATCTCACATTGGCCTGGAATTCACCAAGCAGTCTAGGTTAGATGGCACGTGAGCCCCAGGAAGCTGTCTGCCTCCTTCCCAGCCTTGGGATTCAAAATACACGGTGGCAACAGCACACCATGGTCTTTTATTTGTGGGGGGGGAGGTGTTTCTGGAGATCAAAGTCAGGTCCTCCTGTTTATGAGGCCAGCACTTTGCCAACTGACCTCCCTCTCTTCCCTGGGCTGAGCTACTTTCACTATTTGAAGTCTCTACTGGAAATTAAACTCTATGAAAATAAGCTCCAATAATATTGTTTAAAACTTTTTTGTGCACTATTATTTTTCAACACAGAATGGAAGCTGTCCTAGGGTCTCTATTGCTGTGAAGAGACACCACGACCATGGCAACTTTCATAAAGGAAAACATTTACTTGGGGCTGGCTTACAGTTTCAGAGGTTTAATCTATTATTGTCATGGTGAGAAACATGGCCGAAGGCTGGCAGACATGATACATCTTGATTTGCAGGCAACAGGAAGTGAACTGTGACATTGAGCAGTACCCTGAGCATAGGAGACCTCAAAGTCTGCCCTTACAGTGACACACTTCCTCCGACAAGGCCACACCTATTCCAACAAGGCCACACCTCCTAAGAGTGCCACTCCCTATGGGGGCCATTTTCTTTCAACCACCACAGAGGCCAACTCACAGTAAGCCTCTGCTACCTATTAAGTTGATCAGGGGATGATCTGAACACAGAACACATTCTACAGTGGTAGATACATGTCTGCCTGTTTGTACTAACTATCTCTTTGATCTTCAAAATAACTCAGGGAAGGGACGTTATTGCTTCATCCCAGAAGAGGAGGTCACAGACAGGAAGAAGTCAGATTCAAACTCAGAACTGTGTGACTGCAAGCCACACCTCTTCTCCATTACACATCCACAAGAGGAGGTATTGTCGGGAAGTTGGTGAGAACATGGGAATCAGTGCAATGTACAATGAAGAACTAGTTACAAATCATCTAATATGGGCTTTACGCTCAAGATTGGAAGGTTGGCAGCTGTATACATCCATGTGTGTGGAATTAAAATTAGGAAGGCATGTTCCTGTTAACTGATGTGTCCCTAAGTCATTATCCCAGATAGAAAATCTGCACTGCCGACACAGCCACTCCAAAAATATAGTCAACAAACATTTGATTGCTTGTAGGGCATGCTGCTCTGTTCCTTATCCCTTCTGCCCAGTGGTGCCTGGAGGGGAACCTGCCTCTTGGGGGAAAGTTCTGGACTCACCTATGGCCTCTTATCTCTTAAAAATTCCTCTGGGTACAGTATACTCAGCCCATACTGCAGGCAACTTGGAAGCTTCAGAGATGACACAACAGGAACCATATTCAGGCAAGGGCGAGGGGGGCAGGAGGGCAGGAATCACTACATACTCACTCTAGCTTCCCAACGCCAGCTAAGGACAACTCAGGCCTATATTCCTCACAGCTTTCCAGAAGGTTCCCAGTATGTCTGTGCCTTACTTACCCACTGCTTACACTGTTCATGGGCTTTCCTACCTTTCCTGTCTCACTTCTGCAACCACTTACTGAGTTGCTGGGACCACTTTTCACATAAACGCCTTGTACACACATCTTTGAGAGAAGGCAAACTAGCACACTGGCCATGAGCACTCTGCAAGTAGTTGGAGACGTGGAGCAAAGAAAACTGTGGTGAGAATCCCAGAATCCCAACAACGGAAGGATCTGGAAAGGCAGCTTCCTCTGTAATGTGATGCTCCCTCTTGCCATGCTGATCAGCAGCACACACACTAGGGACATGTCAGGAGGGTGACTGTGGTGGTTTGAAAGAAAATGGCCCCCAAAGGAAGTGGCACTATTAGGAGGTGTGGGCTTTGCTGGAGTAGGTGTGGTCTTGTGGGAGGAAGTGTGTCACTGTGGTGGTGGGCTTTGTAGGCTCATATATGCTCAAGCCACAGCTACTGAGACAGTTTACTTCCTGCTACTTGCAAGATGTAGGACTCTCAGCTCCTTCTCCAGCACCATGTCTGCCTGCAGCTGCCATGCTCCTCATCATGATGATAATGGACTGAACCTCTGAACTGTAAGAGAGCCACCCCAATTAAATGTTTCCTTTATAAGAGTTGCCATGGTCATGGTGTCTCTTCACAGCAATAAAAACCCGAACTAAGACAGTGACCCACCACTACATCATTTCTGAAAACATCTTCCAGCTCTGACAAGCCAAGCAAGAAAATCAGCCTCCCGTTGCTCACATGATTTACCCTACAGAAATCATTTCTGACCCCAAAAGAGGTTGGCTCATTCTTTTATCCCATGAATCCCTAAATGCTAGGTTCAGTACCACCAGCCACATAAACCAGAATTTAACAAGGGGACTCTGACCTCATCACCAAAATGTGGCCCAATCCTGCTGTCTCTGAAGCCACCTAAAAGGACATGGCACAGGGTCTGAAAGATACATCCATGAGATGTTCCCCAAAACATTTTTTATAGATTTTATTTATCTGTTTTATAAATTGTATGTATATGTGATTGCAGTCTTCTCAGAGGCCAGAAGAGGGCTCCTATCCTATGCAGCTGGAGTTAGAGACTTTGTGAGTCACCTGACGTGGGTGCTGGGAACCAAACTCCGGTCCTCAGCAAGAACAGAGAGAGCTGAACCACTGAGCCATCTCTCCAGCCTACCCACTTTGCCGAAGCAATTGTGAGTGATAAAGGCCACCTGGCAACTGGTAAATGCCTCCCTGAGGTGTCTCACTCAGAGGACCACGCCCAGGAACCAGAAGCAGCTATAGAGTAACGGTTTTTAATTCAAGGTTTCATTATCTTAAAATTGTACCGTTCTTTCTTTTTAAATTACTGATGTTAAACCAAAAAGACAGGCAAAAGATGGAGAATAAGTTACTACATCTCCCAACACAGTCCCAAAGGAAACCAATTCCATAAGCAAACTGTGAGAGATTCCTTCCACTTAGCTGCCTGGAACGGCATCGCCCTTAAGAGTGTGAGGTAGCTCTGAGCTGACTGTTCAGAAAACCCAATGCCGTGTGGCCAAAGCCAGCCATTGATCCACCAGCCCCTCTTAACATTCTTGGCTCAGTCTGTGGCCTCTGCAGACCTCCTCTGCCTGGCAACCTGGAGCCCTGGAACCGCAAACACTGGAAGCTGGAAACTCGCGGACCCCTCCAGTTTTTGCCAAGGCACCTTTAGTGCCAGCTTGGAGATCAACGCGAGGGAGGGCCTGTTCCAAGCTGATGCAGGCTTTTCCGTCTAGCCTGCCCTGGGATCCACGCAGGGACCACCTGGGGAGGCCCTGTTGTCCTTTTCCTCCCTTCCCTGGAGAAGAAAGGAGGAGTTCTTGCTGCTTTGCAGCTGCATCCTCCAAAGAGTCCCCAGAGACTATAGGATAATGTGACCTTCCCATGCCCGGTAGCCTGCGCTGATCCCCAGGAAGAGGCCGGAAATCCCCTCCTGGCCTATGCTTAGCAGCCAGCCAGGTGCCCTCCCAGCACAATTGGACCGCTGAACTTTCTTCCGGAGCCTTGGTTTCTCCGTTCTTGTTTAATTCACAGAGAGCCAGGGACTGGTGTACTAAGATCAAAGGGAGAGGGAAAGGGCTCCCCTGAAGGCACATCAGGCCTCACTGGGAAGGAAACATTTTCTAATCCAGGAAGTAAAAAACTTGCATTTTAGGCAGTGATAAAAGATGAGATATTCTGAGTCTCTGAGATCTGGAGTGAGAGAACAAGAGGAGTTTGGATTTTTGTTTTGTTTTGCTTTGTTTCCCAATGCCATCCAATGCTAAAAGGGACGAGATGTATTTTGCAATCCAGCAGCCTGAGATGGTGAGACATGAAGTGAGCATGTTGACACAAAAGCACGCCATAGAAAACCAGGGTCCTTAAAGACCCCAGCCCTCTTTCTGGGGTTCACTCCTGTCCCAGTCCCTCTCCAGGCTTTTCCATGCTTCCTAAACCAAAAGAACTCATTCATTCAACAAATATTCACTGAGCCACCATTCTGTGCCAGGCAGTGGAAATACAATCAAGAAGGGCACAGATGTAGGCCATCCTGTCAACAGTGTGCGATGTGTGGAGAGAGCAAAGAGCTCTAAATAAAGCTGGAGTCTATTCTGAAGGAAGATGCTGAGTGCCTTTCTACCATAGGGTGTGAGCTAGTCTCCAGGGTGAAGGAAGTTTGACAGATGTAGACAATGGTCCTCAAAGAAAAGGAGAACCACCAGGAGAGGAGGAAAGCCATCCAGAGTCTGTCCCTGTAGATCAAGTTCACAGTGCTCAGCACCAATGAACACCACCTCACCTCCACCTGCATCCTCATGCATGTTATGACATTTCAGGATGCAATCAGGAGAAAACACACTGGGAAGCTCCACAGGACAAACAGCCTAGTATCCTCCCTCAGACACGTGGCAAGAGAGGAAGGGGAACAGCTTAAGGAAAACAGTTTCATATGTGTATCTTTATTTGGTTGCCAACACAGACAACCCACTTAAAAATAATCACACTGGGAGCTGGAAAGATGCCTCAGTGGTTAAGAGCATGTACTGCTCTTGCAGAGGACCTAAGCACAGTTCCCATCACCCACATCAAGTGGCTCACAGTCTCCCTGTAACTCCAGCTCCAGGGGATCTGACCCCCTCTTCTGGCCTCCAAGAGGCCCTGCACTCACAAGCACATACAGACATACATGCATACACATACTTTTAAAACAATGAAATACTATACCACATATAAAATATATACATTTAACAAAATATTATTTAAATATACTTAGATATTAAGTATTTCAAAATAAATAACAAATCTTTTTAAAACTATTAAAATAATGATCATGTTGATGAAGTAATTGGAAGTCTCAACACCCACTGGATATCTGTTACTACTTAGGAATTGTTAAATATTTTTAGACATAATAATGGTATTTCAGTTTTTTGAAAGTTACTCATCTTTTAGAGATGAATGCACAGTATTTGTGGGCATAATGATGTAACACTGTAATTTGTTCTACTTCCTGTGTGGAGGAGAGAGGAGTTGGTAAGGATGCAGATGAAAGCCAGTGACCATGAGTTGGCCATTGTTACAGTTCTGTGGTGGGTAAAGATGTTAAATATGCTTTGCTATGGTTTAGATAAGGTTCCAATATGCCCCTCAAGGATTTATGTGTTGGAAGTTTGGTCTCAGTGTGGTGCTAGGAGGGATGGTAGCACCTAAGGGAGGTAATAGGGAAACTGATTTCTGAAGGGATTAATATAGTTATCATGGTATCCCATAAATTTCCTCAAGACTGAGTGTCATGAAAGGACAAGTTGAGCCCACATTCTGGCTTCCTATCTTGCCTTGTGGTCCTCTCTTCCCTCTTATACCCATTCCCCACATTGTGACGCTATTACTGCAAGGCCGACACACAACCCAAGCCAAAGTCATCACAACACCCTTGAATCTTCAAAAAAGGAAGCTAAAACATCTTCTCTTTGGGCCAGTGAGATAGCTCAGCAGACAAAGGTGCCTATTGCCAAGATTGATGACCTGAGTTTATCCTCAGTACCCACAGGGTAGGAGAAAACAGACATCCATGGGTCATCCTCTGGCTTCCACATGAACACTGTGGATTTGTCACACCCTCTGCCAAAACAAATAAATAGAGGTAATGGAAAAAAGTTATATATATTTACATATATATATTTATATAACTTATAAAAGTTCTATATATTTACATATGTATATATATGTAAAACCCAGCTTTTGGTATTCTTATAGTAGCAGAAAGTACAATAATATATGTTTGAAATTTCCATAAATAAAGGTTCTTCTCAAGGTATACGGGCGAAACTTGCAAATATACAAAGAGCTCTGAGCAGGAACAGGTCCACATATTCCAGCTCTTAAAGGTGAGTGGTGTGCCTGGACCTGGTGAAAGATTGCATGTCATGACGGGACTAAGGAAGGGGAGCAGGGCTAAATTATGTAGGCTCTAGGTGCCTAAAACTCACTGCCTTTGAGTTTCTGAGGTTATTTTTGAGCCTCTGGGGAAAATGAAGTTCAGGACTGCCCTGTATTTCCCACCACAAGAGAAAGATGGAAGGGGGCACATAGGCACGTGACCTGTAAGCACATCTTGAATAATTGATGACAGACCCTTTTTGGAGGGGTCCTGGTCAGTGTGGGGAACTTCTCCACTGAGAGGAAAGTGGCAAGGCCAAATAAACCAAGTGTGGTAAAGTCTTAGACGGGCACAAACACTGCATTTGTTTTCTGTGGCCACCATAACCAGTGAGCACAACCTGGGTAGCTTGGAACAAGGTGAATTGACTCTCTCCCCATGCAGGAGGCTAGAAGTCTAAGCTAGGTGTCTGCCAGTGTGTCCGTTCTCCATCAGAAGGCTATCAAGAGGACTCCTAGCTCATCTCCTCCAGCAATCCTTGCATTCTTTGACTTGAAAACAGCACCCCAAGTCTCTACTGCCCTCTTCACATGGCTTTGTTTCCTCTCTAAGTTTCCAAGTTTCTCTCTCCTCATAAGGACACCATCACTGGATGACAGGCCCACCATATCACAATACGATGTGCAGACACCTTATTTATAAATGAAACCACAGCCCCAAGTGCCAGAGACTAAGGATGAGAACAAAAAATGGAACTAGTCAGGCTGGGCAGGGACCCCAAAGCATCAGCTCCAAAACTGTCCTTTCGGGATGCCAGGGAGGTCGAAAGAAAGCCCTGCTTCCTGTTCTCTTGTTATCTCTTACACCTGCGTGCAAGCTACCTGTGAGGGCTTGAGTGAATATGAAAGAAGACACCTGAATACCTTGTGGTTGTGCCAACTGGACTGACTGGCTCATACCCCCCCACATCACCTCAGTTTCTGCTTTCAGTTCTTTACAAAGCCTCCAGAATAGTTAGCATCTCAATGGTATCTCACTCCCAGGAGCTCTGTTCTCTCTCTCTCTCTCTCTCTCTCTCTCTCTCTCTCTCTCTCTCTCTCTCTCTCTCTCTCTCCAGTCTTTTTTGGACCACCAGCCCTCAAATGATGACACTGAGACTTATTATTAGTTAGGAATGTTCAGCCTTACCTTATGCTTGTCACAATAGCTCTTATAACTTATATTAATCTGTTTTTCTTCATCTACATTTTGCCTCAGGGCTTTTTACCTTTCTTTCCTTCTGTATGTCCTACTTTTTTCTGCTTCCTCTGTGTCTGTCTGGCTGATGGCTGCCTGACTGGCTGGCCCCAGGCATCTCCCCCTTTTTCTCCCTCTTCCTCTTCTCTTCTCATTCTCTCTTCTCTCCTCTAGAGCCTAGATTCCTACTACTACTTATTCTCTCTGCCTGACAGCTCGGCCTATCCCTCTACTGCCTAGCTATTGGCTGTTCGCTTTTTATTGGACCAATCAGGTGCCTTAGGCAGGCAAAGCAACACATAAAGATGTTAAACATTGTTAAACAAATGCATCATAAACAAATATATCACATCTTTATATTGTTAAACAAATGCAGAATAAACAAATGCAACAGACCTTTACATAGTTAAAGTAATATTCCACAGCATAAACAAATATAACACATCTTTACATAAAGTAATATTCCACAACACTCTCTCCTATGACCCTTTAATAAATTTCTCTCTAAAAGTCACCCTTTGTGCTCTGTGAATTTTATTCTTTAAATTCTTGAAACAAGAATCCCAAAACTACTTACTTAAAGTGGCTTTGGTGGCCAGTAAGTGTTTGGGAGTTTCTATCCCCCAAGCTAAGTCCACATGAAACAAGAGGAAAATCCACTATCAAACTGAAAATATTCCAAATTTTCCCACTAGGTCTTTCATATAACTTTTGGGGGACACAATCCACCTACAGCATAGTGTCAGGTGGACCCTGGAGGTTGGCATCTGTGGATCCATTTAGACTTCACTTTGACTCCCTTGGGTCTCCACTTTTCCTAAAGTCTCAAAGGGATCCTAGGAGCCTAGTGAGCCACCTAGTTTCCTTAAAGCAATCCTGTTGGATTAGAGGCAAGTATCCTAGAATTGACCAGGCTCTGATCACATGACCAACTCCTCCAACCTGCAGAGGCTGGTGTGGGAAGGTTTTGTAGACGTAAGACTGGTGTGGGGCAAATGACAACAATAAACAGCCACTGCAACTACTGAGCACCATCACAAGGAAGAACATTGGAATGTTCATTTCTGTACAGACTGATGGAATGGAAGGTTGTGGGGACACTGCCTATCAGACACTCCCCAAAAGTTCTTTTGAGCTAACATCAAAAGTAAGTTTAACTTGACTCTAACTAAGTATGACCTTTCAAAAGATATGTTGATAGTATCAGAGATGTAATCAAATTAAGATGAGTTCCGCAGGAGTGAGTTCAAATACAGTGGTTGGAGTCTTTAGGCGAAGAGAGAAATGTAGACACATTCATCCAGAGGAAGGCTGTGTGAACACAAGTGGAGACTAGCACCAGGACTGCTGACCACAAGAACCTAGAGGAAAGGCCTAGAACAGGTTTCCCAGAGTATGTCCAGAAGGAAACATGTCCCCAACACCTTCATCCTTAACTTCTGCTTTCCAGAACTGGAAGAGAATCCATGTCTATTGTTTTAATGCAGCCAGTTTGTTATCATTTGTTATAGCAGTCCCAGGACACTCATACACTCTCTCCACGCCTTTCAAATGATTTCAGAACAGGAAGAGCTCCTTTGCTTCCAGGCCCCATGACTCCTCTGATTGTGTTTCTACAAGGAAACTGTTGTACACACATATACACACACATGGGGGGGGCATTTGGGACTCTTTTACCAAACTCAGGCAAATAACCACAACATCTGGCATTGTTTGATATTTCATCTGTAATCCACTTGAAACATAATCATGGATCTGAGTCAATACCAGCTTTGAGGACTCCAGGTGAGATAAGGGTGGGATCTGTTACATTTTCCTTCCTGCCTGGCAGTAGCTTCTAGTTCCCTGGTGTCCATCAGTGGGGTAGAGAAGATGGGGGGGAAGGATACAGCAAGTAGACAAGGCAAGTCTATCATCAGATGGCATCTTGGGCCTTCCCAGAACTTGAAGACCTTGGCTCTTTCACAGGAGCTTCTGTGGGCTCTTCAGAACCTCTAACCTCAGCCTCCCATGACAGTGCTGGTTGCCCTTCTTTGAGTGAGCACTTCCACTGCTCTGTTATAGTTTTTTTTGTTAAGAAATTCAGAAAAGAAACTCACTAAGAGGTGTAAAGTGTATAAATTTGAAAGATATCATAAGATAGTTTTCTGTTAGTAATATAAGTTAGGATAGAAAATGAATTAGGTACATTTAGAACTCACCAAAATAGGGTAGATAATGGAGTATTTTCTCTGAATTTGTCAAATGTTAATGGACTAGACATTATTGATGTATTAATCACTTGTATATACTGTATATAGTTATTATACTTACTGTATATAGCTTTTCTTATACTAGTTATAACTTTTTTAAAATTTTTTATTTTTATTAGACAAAGAGGGGAAACATGGTGGTATTTTATCTATGTCCCCCAATAAAATTATCTGAGGATAATTCCCACTTGCACAAACATTTGAAATCAAACACACACCATTGTGCTACAAAGCCAGCCTGCACAGGTGTTTCAAAGAAGTCCCTACAGATCCCAGGACAAGGATTCAGTGGCAGTGTGAGCCACCTGTCTGGGAGGAGACCCAAATATATACAACTATTTGTTATCATAAAGGAGGGCAGTCATTTACTTTACAGAAGTGCCTCTCTCTCTTTCTCTTTCTGTCTCTATGTCTCTCTCTCTCTCATGTGTGTGTGTGTGTGTGTGTGTGTGTGTGTGTGTGTGTGTTAACTTCCAGGTCATAGTACCCAGATAACCTCCAGAACCAAGTAATATATACTACTGTCCTGTTATCATATGGGAGGGCTGTTGTTGGTTGATTTTTTGCTCTTTGCTCTTTTGGGGGCCTGCCACCCAGCTCCCAAATAATCACACATGGAGACTTTTTCTTACCTATGAATGCCTGGCCTTAGGTTGGCTTGTTCTGTCTCTCTGATCATTCAGAATTTCCCTCAATACCTGGCCTGGTGTTTTCAATTAATAAGACTGTTTAATTCTTTTAAAATTATCCTGTCTACCTTTTGCCTCCAGGCTTTTACTTTTCTCTATTTCTGTATTTCTTTCCCTTCCTTCTTATTCCATGTCTGGCTGTGTGGCTGACCCCTTCTTTTCTCATTCCTTGATATCTCCTCCCAGATTTCTCCTCCTATTTATTCTCTCTTCCTGCCAGCCCCGCCTGTCCTTTCTCCTGCCTTGCTATTGGCCATTCAGCTCTTTATTAGACCAATGAAGTGTTTTAGACAGGCAAAGTAACACAGCTTCACAGAGTTAAACAAATGCAACATAAAAGAATGCAACACATCTTTGCATCATTAAACAAATGTTCCACAGCATAAACAAATGTAACACATCTTAAAATAATATTCTACCACAAAGAACAGTCATTTACTTTACAGAACTCTCTCTCTCTCTCTCTCTCTCTCTCTCTCTCTCTCTCTCTCTCTCTCTCTCTCTCTCNNGTGTGTGTGTGTGTGTGTGTGTGTGTG
>LZPO01089909.1:1923191-1952627 GCA_001675575.1 Neotoma lepida
CAGATAACTTCCAGAAGCAAGTATCACTGGGCCTTCCAAATGGAGTGCTGATATAATTTGTCATAGTAAACATCACTTCCCCCCACCACACATCCACATCCACTTTGACCCACTTTTCTATGTGCGGCCTGTGGTGATTATATTATGTCCCCCAAAATATTGTGTACCCTAATAAAACTTATTTGGGGTCAGAGAACAGAACAGCCACTAGATTAAACATAGAGGTTAGGCAGTGGTAGCACATGCCTTTAATCTTAGCATTCCCGAGGCAGAGATCCATCCAGATCTCTGTGAGTTCAAGGCCACACTGGAAACAGCCAGGCATGGTGGCACACACCTTTAATTCCAGTGGCACACACCTTTAATTCCAGCACCTGAGATCTCATGTCTTTGCTTGAGAAAGACACATGCCTTTAATCCCAGAAAGTAGTGGCAGGAAGCAGAAAGGTATATAAGGTATGGAAACCAGAAGCTAGAGGCCTCTTAAGCTTTCAGGCTTTGAGCAGAGTGGAGCTGAGATTCATTTGGGTGAAGACTCAGAAGCCTGCAGTCTGAGGAAACAAGATCAGCTGAGGAGTTGGCAAGGTGAGGTTGGCTGTGGCTTGTTCTGTCTCTCTGATCATTCAGAATTTCCCTCAATACCTGGCCTGGTGTTTTCAATTAATAAGACTGTTTTAGATTCGCTCTACAGCGGCCCTCTAGCATTAGCAAGAAATTGGTTCTCACCAAAGAAGCCTGGTCACAGAAAACTCCAGTGTCTCCTCTCTTCAACTTTTTATATGCTCCTCTGGATTCAGAGTCGTTTGGCTTCTTCTTTGATATTTTATATTGAAAAAAATCTGCTCTCTGTTGCAATTTCTCAGCTATTGTCTTTGCCCCCAATTAAAGAACACTGTTTTGGGCCCCAGCTTGGAGGCTCAATTCTAGAGGTACTGCTGGTCTCCCACTTCCATCCCATCTTCACCTAAAACCTATTTTTGACAGGGTACCAGAGATGCCCACTGATGATGCCCTTTGTGGCACAATGAACTATCTCAGGACACAGGCGTTTCCATAGGCCTCAGTCCAAGCTGAAGGAATCCTGGCCTGGGGCCAGCCTAAAAACTATAGTGGGTGGAATAGTGACCCCCCAATAGATATGTCCACCCAGAGGCTAGGAATGTGGCCTTCCTGGGAAAAGAGGTCTTTGCAAATGTAAGGCTCTCAGGATGAGATCCTCCAGGATTAAGGCAAATTCCAAATCCAAACAATTGTCCTCAAAAAAGAAAGGGAGGAGAGGCAATGTGAAAATGGAGGCAGAGACAGGAGTGAGAGACAGTGACAAGACCAGGAAGGGCATGGTTTGCCAATAGCTCCCAGAAGCCAGGAAAGAGGTTTTGAAAGGAATCTCTTTCAGGGTCTCCAGCAGGAAGCAACCCTGCCTTCACCTTCATCTCATATTTCTGGCCTCCAGACCTGGGAGATGACCAAGTTCCGTTGTTTTCAGCCACTCGGTTTGTGGTAAATTGATATAGCAGCCCTAGGAAACTAGTCAATGAGAAACTGCCACTGGTGTTCCCCTTTGGCAGGGTTTTCCCCTCTCCCTCCCTGCCTAGAGGGCTTCTTTATGTCTGCCCCTGTTTTTCATGCTGCCAGGAAGAACTACATGGGTTATCGGCCCTACCAGCTTCATGGATGGGTCACAACCTTTGGCATGTGTGCTCAGTGACTATGACTCCATGTGGATTCTTCGCATCAGCTTCTCCAGCTCCACCCCAACCCCAATCAATGTTCTCATCCCATTCCTAGTCTCCGACTCCAACCTCATGTCCTGTGCACATACCCAAGGTTCATGTTGCTCTACCAAGTGGCCAGAGGGCTAGTGTCCATTAAAGCAACCAACAGACTCATTGGAGCCCTGTTAGGGGCTGGGCACTGTGCCAGCCCTGGGATATAACATAAACAGGAAAGACTGCTGTCTGCCCTTAGGCAGATCTCAATGAACCGGTCTTTTGCTTCAGGCCCTAGGGGGGACACAGCCCGAGGCTGGCAATCTGACCTCTTTCTCCTCCACAGGAAGCCATCAGCCCATGACCATAACCCTTTCCCATCAGCTATCCACTGAGTAGACTCAACATTTTAACTCCTCAAAAACTAAAGGTGAATCTGGGTGTGGCAGCTCATGCCTATAATTGCAGCACTCAGAGGCAGACATGGGATTGGTACAAATTTGAGGCCATTTTGAGCTACATAGTGAGTTAGAGGCTGACCTAAGTTATATAATCTGGCTTTCTTTTGTTAAAAAAAAAAAGTGTAGTCGGGGCTAGATCAACAGCTCTGTGGCTGAGAGCACTTACTGCTTTTTCAGAGGACCCAGTTTCAGTTCCCAGTATCCACGTGGCAGCTCACAACTGTGTGTAACTCGAGTTCTAGGGGATCCAGCACCCTCTTCCAGTTTCTGAGGGCACCAAGCATGTATGTGGTACATGTAGGCAAAACACTCATACACATAAAAATAAACAATTTTTAATTAATTATGAATTCTAAACCCTCCTCCCCCAAATAAAATTGTGATCCTATAAAGTTCATGGAATTCCAGAAGGATATTCTAAAAGGCTGCTTGGGTGAATTGTGCCCTTCTCAAGGTCTTCTGTTAAAGTGTTGACCCCCAGAACCTCAGGATATGAGCACATGTGGAAATAGCATTGTTGATGATTGTGCTGGCTAGTCTTATGTCAACTTGACAGAAGCTAGAGTCATCTGAAAGTAGGGTACCTTAATTGAGAAAATGACTATATAAGATCAGGCTGTAGGGCATTTTCTTAATAGTGATCAATGGGGAGGGTCCAGCCCATTGTGAGTGGTGCCATCCCTGGGCTGGTGGTACTGGGTTCTATAAGAAAGCAGGCTGAGCAAGCCATGGAGAACAAGCCAATAAGCAGCACTCCTCCATGGCCACTGCATCAGCTCTTGCCTCCAGGTTCCTGCCCTGCCCGAGTTCCTGCCCTCATTGCTTTTGAGGATGAACTGCTATATGGAACTGTGAGTGAAATAAACCCTTTCCTCCCCAAGTTGCTTTTGGCCACGGCATTTCATGGCAGCAATAGTAACTCTAAGACAATGAGCAAGTGAAAATGAAGTGGGTCCTTCATCCAGTACAGCTACTGCTCTTCTAAAATAGGAAAATTTGTACACAGATACATACATATGAAGGGTCCAGGAATACAGAAGTATAAAATTATAAGCTTAAGAAATGGAAACTGACAGTCATCAGCTCTAAAGGTTAATTGCTAACAATGGTTGTTTACTTATAGCCAGCTCCTCTGTCAACAGCCAGGGGTTAACTTTTAACCCTCTTGCCCCTTACAGCCAACAACTGCCTGGACCAAAGTTAACTTTTAATAGCTGTTTCTATGTGACATCTAGCATGCATCCCATGCCTGATGTTTCTATGTGACTCCTAGCATGCACTCTATGCCTAATGCCTTCCCCCTTACTATAAAAAGGGGCTCATAACCCCCTCCAACTGCCACAGCCTTCGAAATCCTGAACATTGGCTGTGGTCTCAGCTAGCTGATAAGCTTTTGTGCCCCACGGTGATTTATTTTTAGTTTTAGTTTTTCTTTGTTTTGTTTTTTTTCGGAATAAAGTTTGCTTCTGGTTTAATAGATTTTGGTGGTCTGTCCCCCATTATTGTGAGACCCCAGACCCAACACATACAGGGGAGATGATGAGAAAATACAATGATGTCCATCTTCAAGCCACAGAGAAAGGCCTAGAACAGATTCTCATAGCCAGGAAGAAACCAACTCTACGAAACTCCTGATTTTGTACTTCTGGCTTCCTGAACGATGAAATATGTTTATATCCAAGCTGTGGTAGTTTTTACAGCAGTTCTAACAGACAAATACATTGTGGTTGTTGGTTGTGACAATGAAACTAAGGGGGCCTCTGGTCCTCAGTGACCATCAAAAAGAAAAAACAAATGGAGATAGAAGCCAGGGGTCTCTGAAATGGGCTGTCCTGAGCATCAGGTGTTTTGCAAACTCCCTCAGCAGATAGGGCATAGCTTGAGATTCTGGCATACCTGGTTTCACATCTGGGCTGTTCAACTTGGCAGCTGTCGGATTCAACCCAGATTCTGAGCTTCCTCCCTTGAAAAATGGAAACACAACATGCTTCACAAGGTTGAGAGGATAGACTGCAGCTGAGCCAGGCCTAGGTCACAGGAGGTACCCTTCTGTGGACTATCTTGGGATGGATTCCCCCAGAATCAGATCCTGAATAAGGATCTGAGTGCAAGTGATTCTTTTGGGACAGGACTCTGGGGGCGTTCAGCAGAGGATTATTTAAGTGACACAAGGGCCAGGGATGGCTCAGTAAGTAAAGTGCTTGACATGCAAGCTAGGAGACCTGAATTCATACCCCCAGTAGCCACATAAAAATCCAATGCTTGGGAAACAGACAGTATGATTCCTGGAGCTCACTGGCCACAGTTTACCAAAATCAATGAGCTCCAGATTCAGTGAGAGAGAGGCCATGCCTCAAAAGAAAAAAGGAAAAGTAGAGAGTGGTCGAGGAAGACAGCTTACATAAACCTCTGTCCTTCACACATGTGCATCTATACACACACATGTACACACATGCACACACACACACACACATAGAGACCATATATGAGAAATAAATAAAATATGAAATTGACACAAGGTAAGAAAGGGGACACATTAGTAAGCCCCTTAGAGCAATGACAAGAATTTAATCCCATGAGGAAACTGAGAAAGGGTAGAGATCAGTGCCTAAGAGTTACCCAGCCTGTAGGCTGTGGAAACTGGGCTAATTACCAACCTATACCCAGCAGGCATCAGCTATGGGCTGCTCTTGAAGCAGTGCAGAATCCCTCTTGCTGTTGTAATATGTTCCCCTGAACTTGGAGGCTTAAAGTGACACAAACGGGTTAGCTCCTAGATGGCAGAAGAGCAAAGTGAATCAGCAGGGCTGTTTTCCTTCTGGGGACTCCAGGGGAGAATCTGTTTCTTTGCCTTTCCCTTCTGCCAAAGGTCACCCACATACTTTGGCTCTTGGCCCGTGTGTTAGTCAGCTTTCCATCACTATGACAAAATATCTGAGATAATTCACTTATAAAAGAAAAAAGATTTATTTTGGCTTGCAATTTAGGATGTTCCTGTCCAAGATCAGATGACCCATTGCTTTGAGCCTCTGGTGAGTGTCCCAGATGATGACATGTGGCAGAACAGAGTCCACCTCATGACCAGGAAGCAGAAGGGAAAAGGAAGAGAAAAGACCAGGGTCCTGTAATCCAAAAAGATTTCCCACTAGGTCTCACGTCTTAAAGGTTCTTAAAGGTCCTACTTCACCTCACAAGAATGTTGTAGTGGGGACCAAACTTTTAACACACGAGCCTTTGGGCAGGTGACATATCCAACCCAGATAATCTGGTATAAGCTCCCCCATCTCAAGAGCCTTATTTAGTCACATCTGCAAGTCTCTTCTACCATCAAGTACCAAAATCACAGGTCTCAAGACTTAGGACACACATATTCTTGGGGACTACTATTTGGTCTACCTCACCAGATCTTTCAGACCTAGTCCACATAAGAAGAATGCCTTCCAGTCTGGGAGAAGCACTCAGAGCCACACTCCAATACATGGAAAGAGTGGCTGAGTGTTAGCAGAGGAGGGATGCTGGGAAGCAGAGGTATTGGTGACAGTTCAGAAAAGTGAAAGCCCACAGGACATTTGCAGGCAGAGCACATGGCCACAGAGGCCTCAGAACTCAGGGTAAGGGTGTGGAAGAGGAATCGTTTGTTAGAACAATCGGCTCCTAAAGAGACTGCATCCTTGACAGAACCAGTGCATGATAGGGAGAGTGCATACAGTTGTTCCCGCTTTAGAGCTGAGGAAACTACGGCTAGTGAGCTGCCCTCTGTGGCACAGTGGAGGAGCAAAGACTTGCTCTTGAATCTCTCACTAATGAATTACCAAGGGCTGCCCCCCCACCTAGCTAAGACACAGCTTGGAACAGTTTGGAATGAGCCAGGCCTGTGGCCACATGTGAGAAGATGCCAGTCTCTCAGTTGTATAACCTACCTCTGTGCCTTGGAGTGCCTGACTGGGCTGCTGGAACGGAGAAGGGCCCAGCAGGACTGTTGATGAATTCGATTGCTTTCCCAGAAGTTTAAAAATGTAGCTACTGTGGCTGAGCATTGTTTATAATCTATCTCTGGTAATTTGCCTCCTACGTGTGTACATGTGAGATCCATTGCCAGATCCTGTTGATCATTCCTCCCCAATCTCTCACTCCCCCATCTGTCGCCTCTTTTTCCTTCTCTCCTAACTCTTAGCTCCCTCAACTCCTGGTTTGTGGTGTCTCTATGTCCTGAGTGTCCCTTCATGCATTGGACATCCTGCTTCCTAATGAACTCCAGCTGAGACCAGTGTGGGCTAGGTCGTTAGAGCCCTATCCATACTCCTCCATCCCTTTCCAGTTTGCTGTGCTCTGGCAGACTTTCAGTTGCCAGCATCCACATCTCTACCCATGAAGGGTTTTTTTTCAGAACCACAAACTGGAAGTGTCAAGAAAATAATGCCCTCAGAAGACAACCCCCAACATGCATGGGGGAGGATGTCAATGCACTGCCCCCCCCAGGTTCCTTGTTGATCACTTGGGATAACTAAGTTGTACACTAGACATTGTTTCCCAGAACTTTCCATAGGGTTGAGTTCCTGGGGGCCATAGCAGCAACTGGTCCTGTAATGCCCTTTGCATCTGCCATCTCTTCCCTATCTTGCTTCTCCACCCACCCATCCTTGCTCCACTAGCTCCTAGCACCACTGTCCAAGAAAACTCCCAAGCCGGAGTCCATCTGTTGAATCTACTCAGGAGACCTTGGGCTCAGGCTACTGGCTTATGTATCTACATAGCAAATGGTCCGAGAACGCTCTCCCACACCCTCCTCAGTCTGATATCCAAGGCTCTCCAAGGCTGCTTCCAGCCCACTCTGCCACTAAAATGTCACTTCTCTAGCATGCATGTGACAGAAGTCAAGGAGCTCTGCTGATGGTCTTCCTGGTTTTGCATGAACGTGATTTTAGTGTCTCTTTGGCCTGTATTCCCATCCTCCTTTTCTTAACCATGTTTCCTCTAGCCTATAAAAACCACTTCAGAGGTATCGATGAAGCTAAAGGGAAGAGTGTAGATCATTGTTGACTAAGGATGGACCTGTGGAGTTCATTATGCTATTCTGCTTACTTGGTAGACATCTGGCATGTTCTATACAGCACAAAGCTAAGAAATTGTCTGTTTCTGACTCTTTGCCTTCACTTCTTTCTCTATGTGTATATATATTCTTGTGTGTGTGTGCATTCATGCATTTGTGTGTGTGTTCAACATTGGAACATTGGGTGTCCTACTCTACTGCTCTCCATCTTATTTATTGACACAGGGTCTCTTTCTCTCACTGAACCTGGAGCTCACCAATTGGCTAGACTGGCAGTCCAGCAAGTCCCAGAGATCTCGCTGTCATCCTTACTCCCAGTGCTAGGGTAACAGGTGGGCACCACTAAGGTTATTGGTGTGCATTGCTATGCCTGGCTTTTCACATGGGGTGCCAGGGATCTGAACTCAGATACCCATGCTGTGCAACAATCACTTTACCTACCAAGCCTTCTCCCCAATCCCTGTTTGCCTGCAATATCCACACCTCCTATCTGCCCCACTCTTGTGCAGAGTGGTGGGGAGAGCAGGGAACTAATACTCCCTACAACAGCACTCCACATGGGTGTATGGAGTAGGTGTATGAGTGTATGGAGTAGGTGTATGGATGTATGTGACAGGTGTATGGGTGTATGGAGTGGGTGTATGGGTGTATGGGGCAGGTGGATGGGTTATGGAGGAGGTGGATGGGTTATGGAGTAGGTGTATGGGTGTATGGAGTAGGTGTATAGGTGTATGGGGTACGTGCGTGGATTTATGGAGTAGGTGTATGGGTGTATGGAGTAGGTGTATGGGTGTATGGGGTACGTGGATGGATTTATGGAGTAGGTGTATGGGTGTATGGGGTACATGGATGGATTTATGGAGTAGGTGGATGGGTGTATGGGGCAGGTAGATGGGTGTATGGAGTAGGTGTATGGATGTATGTGGCAGGTGGATGGGTGTATGGAGTAGGTGGATGGGTATTTGGGGCAGGTGGATGGGTTATGGAGGAGGTGGATGGGTTATGGAGGAGGTGGATGGGTGGATGGAGTGGGTGGATGAACACCCTGGCTTCCTCCCTCTGGAGTGTGCAAACCCTGTGGGTGTTTCTCACCATCTCCTGGCAGGGCTCAGGGATACTGAACCACACTGCTCCTTAGCAGTCCTTGTACTGACTTCTTCCTTGGCCCCCTTCTAGTTCTCCACTTCCCTGCTGTGCTGTAGGAGTCTCCTCTCAAACAGCACTCTTACACAGCAATCTTCTGCACAGCCTCTCTCTTCGAGTGCAGCCAGTTGTGGGCACTACCACCAGGAAAACCTCACTTCTTCCCACACCTAGAAGTGAAGTGGCCCTCCCCTGGGTCTCTAGAGCACATCAACTGGACTCTGGAAGATTCAGGATAAGCTCCTTAGAAATGCTTGGAAGGATGGCAGGATGGAACCTGGCAAAGAAATTAACAACAGAGCTGTGAGCAATGGAGGCCAGAATCACCTCAAATTAATGTGTTGAATCTGACTGGACCATGCTTCAGAGTTCCTTCAGTGCAGACTATCACCTCTTCAGAGAGCCATTTTGTAAAAGTCACTATGTAGATGCCCCATGCTGACTGGCCAAAGGTAGACACCTGTATCCAAATGCTTCATCTGCACAGGGACTGAATGGAGAATACCTAAGAGTCCAGTTAGAAGGGGCTAGGAAGGATGAGGAGTAGAGGGAGGGTCCAAGAGGCATGGTGGTGTTGGGTATGGCAAATGACCAGTCTCAAGCTCCCACATAAGCCTGGGAGATAATAGAATTTCTCTTTGGAGTACTGCTTGTCTCCTAGAGTCTGAACGCCAAGATCCATCACCCCAGGATCTTCAATGAAGATCTTGGGAGCCATCACGCATCTTGACAGAGTGGACGGCTTGAGGAACAATCTTGGACAATGAACTTAGTCATCTCCATGTCTCTTCCATTCAGTTTCTAGTCTTCAGAAGTCCCAAGAAGAGGGCTTGATAGATGGCTCAGTGTGTAAAATGCCTGCTGTGGAAGCATGGAGACCTGAGTTTGGATTCCCAGCATCCACATAAAAGACAGGACGTACTAGTAACCCAGTACTGAGGGGTCAGACAGGCAGATCCAGAGGGCTAGGCTGGCCAGTCAATCTAGCCAAAATTATGAGCTCCAGGTCCAGTAATAGACATTGTCTCACAAACTAAGGTAAAAAATGATTGAGGAAGACACTTGACATTGACCTCTGGCATACAGAGAGAAAGAGAGAGAGAGAGAGAGAGAGAGAGAGAGAGAGAGAGAGAGAGAGAGAGAGAGAGAGAGAGATCCCAGGGACTCATCATACAGCTCATTGAGAAATAAACAAATATCCCAGAGATCCTTGACCCTGGCAAATGGGGCCTCCAAGCCAACCCAATAAAGTCTTATGAAATTTTTTACCTTCAAGACACATGAAAATCAAACACTTGTATGAACTTTACTCTTGGTCTCATTGGTGGGATTGACTTCCAAGGATAAGCTGGAAAAGGCCATGTAATTTGTGCTATTTTTGGACATTGGCTTTGGGAGCCCTGAGGCTGCATGTAGAAGTAATGCTATCCAGTGAAGTATCCATGTTGCACATACCACATGGAAAGACCACATAAAATAGAGAGAGGATTGTGAGCATGTAGGTCAAAGGACACAAAACCAGTTAGACAGTAAGTTCGAGAGATCTGTTGTACATTATGATGACCCTAGCTAACAACATTTGGCTGCATATTTGAAATTTTCTAGGAAGGTAGATATTAATTGTTCACATCACAAAAAATGATCAATATGTGAAGTAATTAAATAGCTTGACTTAGTCATTCTACAATTGCTATGGTTGGAATATGTCTCTCAAAGTTCACCGTTCAAAACTTAATCACCAATGAAACAGTGTTGAGAAATTGGATGTCATGACTGGATTGATGTTATTATTTATAAAATGGGCTCATTACCACAAGAGCAAGTTTTACACACACGTGCACACACACACACACACACACACACACACACAGTTTTGTCCTTTTGCTTTTCATCATGAGATAACACAGCAAGGAGGTCCTTGCCAGATGCAAATTCTTCATCCTTGGACTTCTGACTCTACAGAACTAGAAGAAATAAATTTCTATACCTTATAAATAACCCAGTCCCAGGAATTCCATTACATCAACACCAAACAGATGAAGACAATAACATGTACATATATCAAGGCAGTATATTGAATATCATAAATATACCCAATTTCCACTTAGTAATTAAAAATAAAGTCTAATTAAAATAGACAAAAATAAAAATATCCCAAAGGAGACCCAGTTTTTCCAGACTGAGATATGTAACCAATAGGCAGAATCACTCACCAAAAATGTGAGCAAACAGGCCTCCAAATAACTCAGCCTTCAGCTTCTGTAACAGTCCTGCTAACTCTGAGGGAAAGAAAGGTCTGTCCCCACAGAACTCTGCCCAAATTGTATATTTCTAAGAAAAATCAAGTGGTTTTTTTAAGCTACTGGTTTTGTGGTGGTTTATAACATGGTAATAAGTAACCATATCAACCATCCTCACTCCTGAAAATTGTATGGTTGCTGAATTCTCAAAGCCAGCTCCAACTGTGGCAGAGATGCCCCTGTGTTTGATGGTCCCTATTTCACTTCCTCTCTGGGCTCACAGGAAGACTACATTTTCCAGCAGCTTTAGAGTCAGGTGGTCCAAGTCATTGGGTTCTGGATGATAAAATGTGGGCATGCTGAGATATGATCTCCAAAGCTTTCTACAAGGCCAGCCTGATCTACATAGCCAGTCCTAGACTGGCCAAAACTACACAGTGAAACCTCTTCTCAAAAAAACAAACAAAAGGACAGTGGAGGATTGTTAGATTCTAGAAGATGGAAGGAGCGTAGGCTTCTGAATCGCTTCATAAAAAACCAATATGCCAATATCTAGCCACCGATATTTAAGGGCTGTTTGTTACAGCAGCTTGCCTTCCCTAAGTAATATGTTACTTATCTTATTTTTATCTCCAGAGAACTATATGAGGATGGGCAGGCAGAACACTGCTGACCTTTCCCCTTTCACCTTCTGCCTATATTTATAATTACTAACGTTTCTCTCTTGACTTCTTCACTAGACGGTAAAGTCCCTCAGGGCAAATAATATCCCTGAGTAACTGTGTATCTTTCACAACTTAACATGGCTCCCTGCATGCTGGACAGGCTCAGTCTACACCAACACTACTGGCTGATATCTGTAAGGGGGCAGTATAAATTCTATTTCTATATATTTCCATAACATCCTGCAGTAGCAATTTCTAAGTCTAACTTAAGAAATTGAGGATGAGGCAAGTCATTTTCCCAAGGGTTTCCAGCCAGTGCTGTCTGGGTCCAAAGCCCACATTCTACATCATCATCACCACTCTCTGAGCTCTGTACAAGGTGTTGGCACACCTATCCAATGTTCAGGAGCCATAGGACAAAAGTCAAGCCAGTCAAGAGTTTCAAGCCTTTTTGTTTTTTCTGCTCACATGAAGGGCTAGAACACCAAGCCTAAGGGTTGTCCCACTACAGTCACCAAATACGCAAGTATGCTCAGGCCCTAGCTACATACCAGCCGAAGCAGGATGTTTTCCCAACATGCCCAGTGTGTCCAGGAAGCTCCAGATGCTTCCTGCACCCTCCAAACAGCCAGCCCAGACAACCTAGAGGCTGACAAAGGAACCAACCAAGGTGGCCCCTAGGTATTCACCTATCACTATCCACACTTTCCCCAAGGCTAGCCAACACATTCTGCTGTGGTAATATTAAGGTAAAGCCATCAAGACAGAAAGGCAGCTTTTGAGGGTAAGGGATACTTCATGGGCATACATATGCTTGGAGAGACTTGCTAGGAAACAGCAACCCCTCACCAAAGATGTTCCCAGTTCTCATTTGCACACACAGTCTTCAAACATCAAAGTGTTTGTTAAGCATAAATATTTTTATTCGCTCCTCTCTTCTCCTCCCTCTTGTCTTCCATCCAGGCTCCAAGCACAGTGAATGCCAGGAGACCCCCTCTGATTCAGAGCCAGCAAGGAATGGGTTTTGGAAAAGGGCACTTCCAGGTCCCAGCGGGCAGCCAGCAGCTGAGCCCGACAGCCGCCAGGGACTTGGCTCCCAGCAGCAGGCTCCTAGCTTGGCGCCTGTTTCCATAGAAACAGGCGGGCCAGATCCGTGGCCATGGAAGCTGTTCAAATGCTCCCTGGGTATTCCGCCCCCACCCCACCCTGCCATGTCTGCAGAGGGGAGATGAGGGCTTCTCCCAACACTGAATTCCGGGGCGACAGTGCATCTGAGATAGCACCTTGCTTGGAGCAGTTATTAACCTCCAGTGTCCCCTCCTTCCTTCACTGGGTACTCAATGTATACAGTTTAGCTTTCCCATAGTGCTCACCAGCCTGGCAGAGGACCTAGAGCCCAACCGGAGAGCCCAGGTGGGGTCGTACTCAGGAGGAGGCACTGAGCCACCAGGGGCAGCCACTTGTTTTCATCCACTAAAACCCTGTGATTAAGTACCTCTTGGCTCCACGGTTTCCTGTGCCCTGTAGGTCAAATTGTGCTCTGCCTCTTCATTTCCCTGCTCCCCCTGTGCTGTGCATCTCTCATTAAACAGAAGCCTTAAATAGAGGCTTCCTGGGGCTCCCAAGTGAGCGCCTTACAACTCTATCCGAGAGCATTGAGAACAAGCATGTGGATGGTGCCTTGCTCTCCAGGCTGATTTCTGCTGCTAGCCATCTCCTCAGCCCGTTCTTGGAGGGGACACCTCTAGGGATGTTCTTTGACGCCAATCCAGGTTCTGCCTGTCGCCTTACTCTGAACCCTAGTCTCCCGCTATAGATCTTCTGGACATTGTGAGGCCTGTTGCAGCCTCCTGCAGATGGGGCCTCCGGAGATGGTGCTTGATCCAAGCTCTGCAAAGTTCAAAGGGCACCCTGAGAGAAACCTGGGCTTTGCCGATGGGGCTCCGGAGAATGAAAACCCTGCTCAGAGCTAGAGGTTGAAATGCCAGGCCATCAGCAAGAACTAAACAGCTCTTAAGGCGGGAGGACACTCAGAACTATTGATCACGGATGCTCAGACTACATCTATAATTAGACCCAGAAAGCTGCTTGCACATCAGAAACAGAAAGACATGACCGAGGCTGCTGCACTCAAGTCAGATATGCATCAAGATTTCAAAAACAAACAAACAAAACGCCCACAGTGCAAAATGCCCTGTGCTGTTAATTCGTCTCTCTAAAAGGTCCCATGTGTGCCACACACTTCAGTCCTAGAAGGAACAGCCAGGTGTTATAATGACCTGCTCAGAAGGCAGCAACAGTTGACTTTGGGGGTTGATAGCAGCTAGACCAACAAGCTCTCTGATGGCCATGACCTCCCAGACCAAGGCAGCCCAACAGCTGGAGCCCTGGAAAGCCAGCAAGCCTCGTTCTGTTGAGAAGTTTCATTTACTTTTTGCATTATTAAAGTCGGCAGGAAAAGACTCTGTTTCTGGGCATTTTGTGGCATTCGTTCCTTCTTTCGTATAATGAATCTGATTTGGGAACTATAGCTAAAATTTGGAGGGAGAGAGTCCATTAGAAAGAAATACTGTTTGTTGGGGCCGTGGAATGCTTGTGGCAAATTGCCCTTCCTAAGTGCTGTTTTTTGAAAACTCATTCCTGCGGTAGGAAAATAAAGCAGATTTCAAACACTTAAGAGATCATTTTCGGAATGGTCTAGATGCGCGCTGGTGCGCTGGTACATTTGCCTCTCATTGTTTTTTAATCACTATTTTGTCAAGTTTAATTGCTGCCATGCTAACAACCCAAACGGGAGTGAAACAAAATAGGGGCTATCTATCATTGGTGAGAGCATTTTGATGGGATCCATATCCATTTGCATCTTCCCCGCCAAATTAGGAAAAAAGGAAAACAGAAAAGGTTTTCTTCGTTGCTGGTAAAGGATCACTCTCATTGGTCTGTGTGGGGAAATTCCCAAGGTACCAGGCAAACTGAACAACCTCCTACACGGCAGCTCAGCCTCTTAGAAACTGGGATCTGGGGTTTTCTCGCCTGGATTTCCCTTCGAGGAGGATTGTGAACACTTAGAAGTTGCAAGGAAGTGAGAGCCTTGAAGGCAGAGACACCTTGCCTTAATTATGCACAGGGTGCCAGGAGCACCTTTCGGCTCCTGTGACAGACACAGAGAGGCATCAGTCAAAACCCCTTCAGGAAAGCACTTTGTGCCAGCTGCTCCAAGCACGGCTGCCTTGCAGCCTGCAGCTGCTGGCTTCAACAGAGCAGGCCTTGGCTTTTGAGCTGAGGTCCCGTTTCTCTCAGGGTGGTGTACCACCACTAGCTGAACAAGGCCATGAAACTCAGGGCTGGCCATTTCTGCTCAACGTAGGGCTCCTCTGACGGTCACCCTTTGCTCCCAGCATCTGCTTTTTAGATCTGTGTTGCCACTGGAATCACCCTGCCTAATCTTACTTCCTCCCCTCCACTCACGAGCTACTGCCAGATTCTTCTTTTGTATCCAATGCCATTCAGTCCTTCCTGGGGACCATTTAGGGACTAAATCATCTCCCACAATCAATAAAGTCCATTCCAGCACCTGCTTCCCTGAGAATTCCCCCTCACACTGACATTTCTTCCATAAGAAAGCTTTTAGATTTCCACTTTTTTTTTTTTTTTGGTTTTTTCGAGACAGGGTTTCATTGTGTAGCTTTGGCGCCTTTCCTGGCACTCACTGGTAGCCCAGGCTGGCCTCGAACTCACAATGATCCGCCTGCCTCTGCCTCCCGAGTGCTGGGATTAAAGGCGTGCACCACCACCGCCCGGCTAGATTTCCACTTTTGATGGTGACCATTTTGTGAAAGTGCACTGGGCTGGGTACATTGCTGACTACCAGGAACATTTGGGGCTAGAGTTAGTGACAGAGACAATGCCAGACAGCTGTTAGTAGCGAGTGGAGGTGAAACCCAGCTGGCCTTTCTGAAGAAAACTGGTCTTAATGAGTTTCTGGAATGATAGGTATAGGCTTTACCTCTGGAAACATGAAAAATACAAAGAATTCAGATGGCTCGTATTTCTCGACCAGGTCCTAATGCAGAAGTGAAGCTCAGCTCTGGGCACAGGATTAGGGTCTGTGTCCCATCATGGCTGGGGCTTATTGTCTCTCAAAGGCTTCCTAACCCTCCTCCCCACCCCAAGCACACCACCTGTTCAGCACTCTAGGATCTAGAACCATGTAAGGTCCAGGGCTGTTGTTCAGTGAATCCTTGGTGAATGAATGAATGAGCCTCATAAACACCATTTTTGGGACCATCACCTCAATGCTCCCCCATGGCCTCAAGAGTAAAGTACAAACTCCCTCACATAACGAACACAAACCTCCACTACCTGGCCTCTGGGCACCCTCTCTTCCAGCAATAGCTCAGAACTGGCACGAAGACTTGGTCCCGATCAAGCTTACTTAGCAATGGCTATGTCCCTGCTACTTTGTGGTAGACAATGTCAACACATGCTGAGACTTTCTGTTACATTTGCCTTTAAACCCCAGGTCCTAGGGGGGAGAGAAAAAAAACAGAATTCTTTCCTTGGGCCACCTTTGAGGCAGGGCTTGGCTAGGGCTCTCAGCAGACTAGCTCTGAAAGCCTGTAGTATTCTTACAGTATTCTCTCATTTCATAGAGCCCACTACTCTAAAGCATCTATGTTAACTAATAGAGGCCCTACACCATTTCCCTAAGATATGATGATTCTTACACAGTCAAGGAAACACAAGCACAGAGAAGGTGATTAACTTTCCCAGTGTCACATAGCTAGTAAATGCCATGCTCAGACAATCTGATTCACCCTGACCTCCCTGCTTGTGTAGTGACTACACAGAAACGTGACTAATGGAAGGAATTCTGCTCAAGCAGGGCCAGTCGGGACAAAGCAAGGACATGCAACTGTAGCCTCTGGCAAGCCAAGCCCCATGCCTGCGTTCACCCTCCTGTGCCTCCTGCCGGCCATTTATACATGGCATCTACCTGCTGAGAAACCTAAGCTACCCGACAGGGAAGCACCCACAAGAATCAAAAGACAAAACTGTGGACAGACCTGAGAGAATTTGGTCATGGACACAAGTCTCCACTTTCTTGGCCTGGCAGCTTTGTGCTCCTCTTGCTGACCAGAGGGTCCAGTGTGAGTGGCTCCGTGGAACACCCACCCACCCAGTGTGAGGAAGAGGGCCAAGCATGACCGATTCATGACACACTCATCCTCTTCCTCCAACAGTTGGCCCTCAGTGAATGGCAGGACTGTGACGTGAGTCCAGACTAAGTCTAGACAGCCCTGCCCACCAGGGCACAGGAATCTAACCACTGTGTGGCCCCAGGAATACCAATGGCTGCTTCACTGCCCCAGGTCAAGCCCAGAGCAGCTTTACCCCATCATCTTGCTCACATCTCCCCGTTATCCTTTCCCACCCTCCCCCCTCTTCCTCCTATATTTGCCCCCCACCATCATCACCAGCACACATCCTTCCCACGTCATTTTCATGTCCTCTACTCACACTGGGAGTACCAGCTGGAGGCTGTACTGAGCACCTACCTCCCCCTGAAACCTAAACTCTGCAGCTTATCCTCCTCTGACTGAGAGCTGGCTGGCTCTGCCACCCCAGTGCCAAATATCACACTAACAACCTGGCAGGCAGGCAGACACCCACCTGATCCATGCCTTAGGAAGCTCTTGCCCTGGCTAACAGTGGAAGGAAGAAACAACATGCTACCAGCTATTTTGCACTGGGGCTCATTGTCTCCAGGGCTTCCCAGTGATCTTTCTTGTAGGCATTGAGTGTTTCTTTCACTGATCCAGAGCAGGTGACGAGGCCAGGTATCCAGGGAGCTCACAGGTAATTCAAATCCTGATCGAATGTGCTGGCAGAACTCAGCATCACACTGGGAGACACCAATACTCGTAAAACAACCACAGGCAATGGAAGGTTGTGCAAGCAACTGCTTCAAGAAGGGGAAGACCCTGAAGCCACCCACTGACACCTACCCTGCATCCCTTTGGAACACTTGAGTTCACCTGCAGCCTAATAACTTCCCATGTGCACTGCCTGCCTCTCTCTCTCTCCTCCATCCGCAAGCTTTCTCCAGAATCCAGGTCAAGTCAGGCTACATAATTTGTGGAGCATGGTGCAAAAGGAAGAGTATAGACCCGAGATTCAAAAAACAGGGCAAAGGCTTTTCCCTCTCCTGGAGAGCTCTCACTTGGCCTATAGTGCTGATTTTCCTTTGCTAGTTGAGCTGAACTCCCTCTGGCAGGGTGGGTGCTCATCTCAGGACAGGCTCAAGCTCTCCTTGGAGCCCCGCCCACAGCTTGGCACCTGCCCAGTTTTCCCATTTCTGCTGCCAGGCCCCTGCCAGGGGTGATCAGCAGCAGCGACACGGTGGGAATGATGGGGCAAGTGGCCAAGAACCTGTCCTGGGCAAGCTGGGAGGCTTCATGCTCCCAGAGCACACTCCAATATCCCATTAGCATCCACTTATGAAACACAATTTCAAAGATAAAATTATTAAGAATGGCAAGATGGCTGGGAACATAGCTCAGTCAGAGGAGTGATGGCCTTGCGACATGAGGACCTGAGTTCAGTCCTCAGAATTCGTGTTAAAAAGCCAGGCGTGGTGGTACATGATTGTAACCCCAGCACCAGGGCATTACAGGGGAAACAAAGTCAGGCAGATCTCCATAGTTCAGTGGCCAGTCAGTCGAGTTTAGCCTAGTTTGGTGAGTTCTGTGCCAGTGGAAGCACTCTGTCTCAAAAAAACAAGGTGAAGCACTGGCAAGATGGCTCAGTGGGTAAAGGCTGTTGCTACCAAACAACAGCTGTTGCTGAAGGTCTGAGTTCAGTCCCTAGGACCCACATGAACACACAATGTACATACATACACACAAAGAGGGGGGAGGAGAAAGAAGCAAAACGGCAGCTATAAGTCATATGCCTGAAGTAAGTGACTTCCTTGACTTCCGCACAAGTCATGACACTAGCCAGGGATGCTTACTCAGTCATGTGTAGGGTTTGCTCCTAAAGTGTGAGGCAAAAAATGACCTCAAGTCTAACTCACAGTGAACTGAGACAGGGGTTGTAGGTGCACGCAAACTTGCGTTCCAGCGGAATGATTCTGAGGCGGGCTCTACATATACTGCTCAAAGGATGCCAGCAGGATTAAGGCCCGCTGTCTGGCCACAGCCACAGCCTACTAGTAAAGCACCCTTTCTCTCTTCCTCAGTACATCTCTGCACTTCCTCATTGATGCATTTCACAGTCTGAGCCTTCTTTAACATCTTCCTTATTTTAAGAGGGGAACATAAGCCAAGCCCTCAAACTATTTGATGGGGGAGGTGTTGACTACCTAGGGCTATCATAACAAAGTATCATAAACTAGGTGACTTCTGTCAAAACTGGTTCTCTTCCAACTCTGAGGAGCAGAATCCTAAGTCAAAGTGTAGCCAGGGCCCTGTTGCCTCCAGAGGCTCTGATGAGGATGCGTCCTTGCTGCTCTCAGATCCCACTGGCTGTAGGCAATACCCAAACCTCTGCCTCCATCATCACATGACCGTTCTTCCCCTGTGCCACGCTCATGTTACAGCTAGTCCTTTCACATACAGCCACTGGTCATATGAGTTATGCCTCACCCCTTCTCCACTATGACCTCATCTCAACTGATTACATTGACGATGACCTATGTCCAAATAAGGTCACATTCTGACTTCAACGTGTCTTTTGGGGGAAAACACAATTCAATCCATAAAGGGAATCATTTAAAAAGTTATCAAGAAAGACAACTTGACCTATGTCTTTGAACAACGAGCAATATCTCTTAAGCTATGGTATAGCCGAATTCCCCTGGGAAATCAGGTTCAAGTGCAAATTCTGATTCTGGAGGCTGAGGCTGGACCTGATAGCATGCTTTTCTAACATGTTCAGTGCTGCTGTTGCTACCTCTTTAAAGTGCAGAGAGGAGAAATGACTGCAAAGGCCTGTGTTCACCCTGCACGAATTGATCCTAATAAACCACAGACTGATGGTGACATCCTCTCCACTGCAGGGAAAGCAAGCTGTCACTTATGGTCCTCTTTGGTGAAGCTTTGGAGGAAGGCCATCTCGTAGGCCACCGGCTAGTCTGTGACTCAGATGCCCTTGGACAAGTGTGCATCCATCCTTCGTCCAGTCAACACATGTAAGGGTGGCAGCATCCTGTGGCACTGACTGGGAGACATTTCAGAAGGAATTTCCCAGCAAAGAGCTATGGACATGGAAAGAATTATAAGCTTTGGCCTTGCTAGTAGTGTAAACAATTTCTATCAAAGGGATTTGAAAAATGAAAGATGTTGTTCAGATACTGAGGTGCAACATTCCAGTGACTCAGAAGGCATTAGGAAGTGGGCAGTAAATCAGACCAAAGCAGACCTACTCGGGGCTCAAACCAAACCACTGACTTAAGAAAGGATTGCCTCTGACTCTCTAGAGTAACTGGGCTTGAGCAGGCTAAGTGACTCAAACAACACGAGCAGTCTTTACCCAGCTCTATTACAAGAAGATGTCAGATGTACTAGATGGGTGCTCATTCAGGTTCAATTCCACTTTACTGGGTGTTATTAGTCAGCTAATTCTGCAATCATGCCAAGTAACAAATGACCTCAAAACTCAGTAGTACAGTGCTCTCTCTCTCTCTCTCTCTCTCTCTCTCTCTCTCTCTCTCTCTGTGTGTGTGTGTGTGTGTGTGTGTGTGTGTGTGTGTGTGCTGTGTTTGCACATTTGTTTATAGGTACATGCATCAGTCTTTACCTTATTCCCTTGATGCAGGGTTTCTCACAGAATCTGGATCTAGGCTAGCAGCCAACAATCTCCAGCAATCTTCCCAGAGCTGAGTTTACAAGTGCTTGTGACTATGACCAGCCCTTTATGTGAATGCTGAAGATTTGAACTCAATGCCTGTGCAAGAATTGCTCTTACCCACTTAGCCATCTCCCTATACCTATGGTCCCTGCCTTAATGATCTTTTCCCATGACAATTGTGCAAACATAATACATAGTCAGTAGAAAGGGTATCTTGATCTTCCCCAGGCTCTTGAGATGCTAGGCAGTGGCAGCTCCTGGTCACCACACAATCCCAAGAAGCAATGGAGGGTATCAAAAGAATAAATCCGTTTTCAGCTCATGATATTTTCAACCTATCATAAGCTTATCAGGCTAACCCTATCATAAGCCATACATATCATGAGTCATGAGAGACAGCTATACTTCTAGCTCCTGAGTGGGTTCGGGGGCTGCATACACCTTCTCATTCTCCTTAGACCAGTGCCATCTGGGCCAGACAGAAAAAGTATAAAGGCACTCTCTGAGCAGGAACAAAGTGGCCCTTGAGACCTGGGCTCAGAACCAGCACCCTCTCATTCTTGCCTATGTTCCACTGGACAAAGCAAGCCACACAGCCCAGCCCCAAGTCAACAAGTAGGGAAATCTGTTCTTAAGAGATTCTTACACCTAGCCTATAGGTGTGAGGGGAGGCACCTCACAAGATTCTGACCCCACCCCTAGTAACTGTGTTGCCTTTCCTCTTCTGTCACTAAATTTTGAATTAATAGAGCATCACATTTTGTCCTTGGGATTCAGTGTCAAGAACACAATACATACTGTGATGCAGTTCGAGTAAGGAGCCACAGTGGACAGTAGTTAATGAAGAGTTAGATAGTTAGAATAATTAATAACTACTGAGATTACACATTTTAATAAGATTTGGCAATGTTTTAGTCTCTACTGGTATTAGTTTAGGCCCTCAAGAATACACCCAATTTTATTTTCCTTTGGTAATGTGATTTTGACCAGTGAAAGGTAACTGGAAGGGAGGTTTCCCAGAAACATCTTTTTTTTCCATAGGACAGAGAAAGACAGCATAGGGGCCAAACGGAAGGGGCAGATAGAAAAAGAGAAGTAAGGAAATGTCTGAAATATGGTAGAACCCCAAATATGCTCATCCTCTTTCACACACAGGCCCTAGTGAGGGGAAACAGCAGTGGGTTCCTATGGGGACAAAAATCTTCCCCATGGTCTAGATGGAACACCCTCCCTGTTCTCATTCATCCTCACTTCCATAGTGTCTCACAAGTACATGCTTGGGGAGCTGGAGAGGTCATTAACACAGTGATTAAAATTGCTGAAGTTTGGGCTGGAGAGATGACTCAATGGTTAAGAGCACATACTGTTCTTGCAGCAGACCGGAGTCCAGTTCCCAGCACCCACATCAGGCAGTTCACAGCCACTTTCTAACTCCAGCTCTGGAGGATCTGACAGCCCTGGCTTCTGCAGACTCCTGCACTCACACAGACACCTACACCCCATAGATACACACATATCCATAATTTAAAATACATTTTTTTAAAAAAATCCAAAGGTCAAGGATCTGGATCAACTGCAGGGGAGGTCAATATCTGTCTCCATCATTTAGTAGCCGGCTACCTAGGGCAAATTATTAAATTCTCTGGACCTCTGTCTCTTCGTCTAGCTGGAAGTGGTGTAAGAATGCTGTAAGCAGGGTCCTTGTTAACGTCTGAGTTTTTTAGAGGTCAGCCCTGCCCCTGGTACTTGCAATTCACTCAAGAGACAGATGCTAGTGTGGCTTCACAGTCACTTATCCAGACTATGGGGACGGCTGGGTTTCAGAATTTTGCATTTTTCATATTTTAGGAAGACAATACTGTGCATTTACCACACAATGCAGGAAATCCCAGCATTGCCTGGGATAGTATCTCACGATCAAATACATTCACATTTCTGCAGCAAAAGGCTCAGACAGTCTCATTAACTGGGGCTGGATACAGCTTTGAATAGCCTCCCATCAGTTCAAGCTAGATTTAGCCTTCAAAGGAGTTTGGGGCCAAACTCCTGTTTGGGGGTTTGGGGATGTCATGCTCCAGGCAGGCAAATGGCTTTATTAAGAGGCTGCAGGCCTCCTGACTGTGAGGGGGAAAGGGGGAAAGGAAGGGGTAGGTGACAGAAGGCCTCGGGATGGAGGTGGGTGAAAACGTGGCCACCAGGCAGAGGCTGCTGAGAAAGAAGGCAGACTGTTCCTGCATTTCTAGCAGCATCATTTTGCTCCCCAGAGACCTAGAAAATATTCATTCCCAGACCCCCTCTATCCGTCACCGAACAGCTGAATAAATGGAAGCAAGGCAATGAATAAATAAACAAACAGAGCGGGGCGGGGGTGGGGGGAGAGGAGAGCAGCTGGGTTCTGCACCCGAACACAGAGAGACAGTTGCCCCTTTCCACTGAACATGCCAGAAGGTGTGTGGGAAGATGCCTGGGGCTGCCTCAGCAGGCGGTAATGGGCAAGGTGGGGTAGAAGAGCATGGGGCTGAGCTGACCACTCACCAAAGGCAACTGGCCCACGATGGCCATTTGGTTCTTTGGCCCAGCAGTTCTAAAAGTCCCAGGAACCAAATAATTATGTTATCATGGGTTTGTCCCCAAGTCCCTGATAGCAGCCTCTGAAGTCAATAGTGAGTAGTGGCACTGTGTGTGTGTGTGTGTGTGTGTGTGTGTGTGTGCACCCACGCTTTTGTTTTCTCTGAACCCAAAGCAAGCTGAGCTGGGGGAAAGGGAGGAGCATGTCCTCCTCCCCATGTCTTTTCTTATTTTGCATTTCTCATTACATCCTCATGTCACGGGGCTGCTGGCTGATTTATAATTTATTGGTTTAGTGTCTCGAGGCAGGGAAAGGATGCTACGCTATATTTTTCAGGGACACTCAATTCAACTTTGAGTGAAGCAGCCAGGGCCACAGCTGTGAGGGGCACAGAAGAAAGATGTGTGTGAGGAGGCCAGAGAGCCCCCACGTGACCAGGATGTCCCCACTAAATGCCATCTACCATCACAGACGCTAGCCTGCAAGCGGATTTTGTCTAGGCGGAAGTTTTTTAATTGCATTTTGGAAATCTAATCCCAATCAGGCATGTAAACATGCCGCTACAGTTCTGGGCTCTGGGCTGCTTAGACACAGTGGAGTCTTGCTTTGCTGAGTTTCCAATGGCAGGCCCTGAGACTGAGATTCACACGGAAGTCATTTTATTAAGTTCTGCCAGGAAACAGCAAGAGGGCATGGTATTTGTTTTCCAGAGCTGCCTGTTAGCAAGTGAGAGGCTCAAACAGCACAAATGTGTTGTCTCAGAGCAGGGCTAGAAGTCTTAAATCAAGGTGTCAGAAAGCTTGATTCCTTCTGAGGGCCCCAAGCAGCGATCACTCATTGTCCCTAGCTCCTGGTAGCTCTCTGGCCATCTTTGATGGTCTTTTGTGTCACCTTCTTCCTGAATGTTTGTGTCCAGATTCCTCTTTTTACAAGACCACCAGTCCTATTAATTTCGACCCACTCAAATAGCGTCATCTTAAGCGATTATGTCTTTAAAGACCTTAATGCCAAGTAGAGTCCCATTCTGTGGTACTAAGGTTAGAATCTCATTATGTGAATTTAGGATGTATGTACACAATTCACCCCTGAACAGGAAGTAGGGAATTGATACAAGACAGGGAAGGAGACACTAACCATTGAATACAACGTCAAATAAAGGGAGACCTTGAGTTCAATCCCACAAGAGATTTCTAGAGTCAGAGGAGAGGATTCACCTACAAAGGTGTCCCAAGCAGGGGACAAGGAAGCTGAAGTGGTAGTGAAAAGAGTTCACCCCTCAATTCTCAGGGACTCCCAGCCATCTCCCAACACTGGTGACAAAGGTCCTGGCTGTTGGCAATGAAAGCAGGTGGAAGGTGGCATGCATCAACATGGGAAAGGGCTCTTGAAGGAGTATGGGAAGGCACCAACTCCTGTTTCCACCGAGGGGGACTCATTGCCTCTTGGGAATTACCCATCGTACATGACTGAGACATGCATGTTCCAGAGCCCAGAGGGGAGACGATAAATGAGGGAGGCAAAAGCTCCAACTCCCAGAAAAGCCTCGAATGATATTGATATTAAAAAGCCAGGGCCTTTTGTTGTTGTTTTGGTTTTTGTGTGTGTATGAGGTTTTGTCAACGGTAGATTTGAAGCAGAATGAGGAGGAGGGTGGACGATACACTGGTGATAGTCATTCTTGTGTGAAACACGGAAAGGGAAATACACTTTGGGAAAAGTGGTAATGATCGACTCTCGGGGTTAGAATCACGCTCTTTGATTGAATAACATAGCAGGGTTTTGATTCAATAGTAATCCGATTTGGGTGGCAAACCAATAATAAATTCTCCAGCAAACTAAAAAATTCTGTAGGGTAATGGAAAGCATTCGAACCCCATGGTTTTCATTGAATTAAATATGAAAATGTATCATACAATCGATATTGCAATATTTGATTCAATCAGCATTTCGGGATGGGAACCGTTTTCTCCCATTTGTTTTTATACTGTCTCAAAATATTTCAATTTGCTTCGGAATTTATTATTGACAAATCACCCTAACAGCCACTGGGGGTTGGGAAAGGGAGCTTGTGAGAGGATTGGCAGCGGAGGGGTGCTGGACCCACAGACCTACCCAGGGACTGGAGAACAGTTAGGTGACATTCTGGAAAGGGGCTGATTATGCATAGCACATGAGGGGAAGCAAAGACATTTGTCACTGGGTGAGGAAATGAGATGGACGGTTTTGACTCTCCTTTGAATGGACGCAATCCTCAGAGGGGTGTCTCAACAGTGAGGGTCTGTCCTGACAAGCAGCCAAAGGGAGTAGCCCTGCCTCCTCTGCCTTCTGACCCAGGTTCCCAGAATAAAAGAGCGTGAGTCTTCATTCCAAGCATTTGTCTTTGAAATCCCGCAATGAGCAGCCAGGTGCCACAGTCTAAATACCATTGTGGAATTTCAGAAACTTGGAGCTGATGAGGCTGAGGTGACCACCCAGACAGTAAAGTGCTTCCTTTGTAAACATAAGGACCTGAGTTCAAGTCCCAGAACCCATATGAAAAAAGCCAGGCATGGTGGTGCACACTTACAATACTCAGATCCCCTGGGCCTCACTGGCTAGTCACACTAAGCCTACTTGGTAAGTCCCAGGCCAATGAGAGACTCTAGTTCAAACAAACAAACAAACAAACAATCAAGATGAATTGCTCTTGAAGAACAAAAAGCAAGGTTGGCTCTTGGCCTCCTCACACATGTGCACACACATGCACATGTGTACAACTTGGAGCTGCATCATCTGGGCTCTTCCACTAACTAGCAATGTATAACTTAACTGCACTGTGTCTCCCTTTGTGGAATAGTAGTGAATCCCTATCTTCCTAGTTGAGCTGTTGCAAATAGTAAATGGATGCGTACTAGTGTACATGCCAAGCTCCATGCATCATGAGTAACTAGTAAATAGGAGTTGTTAGTAAGACCACTAGTACCTTAGTTATGTATTGCTGTGTAGACAACTTTCACTCTAAAGTTTAATGGCAGAAAACAATGTCAATCCTGCTCAGTATTCCTGGGCCCAGAGATCTGTGGCCAGGTAGGGGTTCACCTTTGGAGTGACTAGTCCTGAGTGGCCCCGAGGTGCTGTTTGGTTCTGGCAATGGTAGTGACAGGGCCATGTGTCTCTCAGAGTCCAAGAAACTAATTGAAATTAGGGTGGGACAGCCAGAGTACAAAAGGGAGCAAAACCTCAGAAGACACATATGTGTCATTCAAGTCATGATTTGGGTCACATTTGCTAACAATGGTCCACCCTGGCTAGAGCAGAGCCCAAGCTCCAGGGGGTAGAAGGTGTGTAAAACATGCTCTCAGAATGAATTCTGTAATTCTATGATTTTATGAAAAGGAAACTTCTAGAAACATGCACATAGTGATGAGTTATAGCGTCTAAGTGGCATGTCTTACAGGGGTATTTGCACTTCTAAACTAACAGCTGGAAAGGGGTCTTCTTAACACAAATAGGAGCTCTTGGTAGAGTTCTAATCATCATTGATGGGTGGCCATTTTAAAGAAGACTCTGTCATGCGGGTATTCCTCCAATCACACTCAGCCAACGTTCAATGTCACTTACAAGGGTGGCTGCCCTTGTCTATGGCTCTGTGGGGAAAGGCAGTAGCTGCCAATACTTACTCCGTTTGACAGGTCTTTATCAGTCACCCTCAGGTTCTGGACTCAGCACTCATTAGCTTTAAGCTTACTTGGCATGATGGAGGAAGAGTTATCCAGAGTTCTCTGGAATGGAGAAAACTGATGGGATCAAAGTGAACTTGTAATCTCCCCAAACAATGTTCGTTGAGAACCTGTTATGTAGCAGCAACAGTTTTGGACACTAGAGAAACAGCAGCCAGCAGGACAGGACAGGTCTCTGGTTTCGTGGAGTGTCCATTTTCTTAATGTCAGCTCCAAAGGGTAGGGAGCCTGAGAAAGTGAGGGGACGAACTGCCTCTAGAGGAGAGGTTGTGGAATGGTCAGCACAGTCCTGAGCTCTGGGCTAGGTGTGTGGAGTCTGATCAGCTCAGCATCTCACAGCTCCCAGAGCCGGGGCAGCTGCAACATGATGTATAGAAGACACAGGGAAAACACTCTGTTTATGCAAAGCACTCAAGTATGCCATGCCCAGGACTTTGTAAACATATGGGCCAGTCACTGTTCTGGCGTTTACAAACCAGACAGAGGCCATTGAACTGTCATACCACCACCAAGATCGTATCTGTGAGATTTTGCTACTGAACCAAGCATCTCAAAACCTTATGGCACATAAGAGCTGGTATTTACTTCAAGAGTTTCTATGGCGCTTGCTGTCTGAGCTGGTTGGGTTGGACAGCTCTTGATGTTGATCTTATTTGGACTTATTCATGCATCTGGGTGTGGGCTGGTCACAGCCTGGCCACTGGGTTCTGCTCCCATGTGTTTCTAAGGCTATGGCACAGGCATCAGATAGTAAGACCCACAGCACAAGCCCACTTCAAGCCTTCTGCTTGTGTCCCACCTGCAAGCATCCCAGTGACCAAAGTGAGTCCTGTAGCCAAGCCCCGAATCTAAGGAGTAGAGCAAATCAGTTGACTCAAAATGCGAAGGCTTTTCCAAGTTACAAGGCAAAGGGCACTGATTCAGGGAGGCAATCTGCCACACAGAAGTAGGTATTCTCATCAAATTCTTTTTATGGATAAGAGTACAGGTAGCTGAATGCACAGGCCCAGCTAGTTGAGCTGGGAGGGGATGGATCCAGAATTTGACCTCACGCCATCTGTTCCTGCCCACTCCTCCTTAGCAGTTCACTTCTTAACTCTGCCTTAATCCAAAGATAAATCTCAGAGGATGGGATATATGGACTGTCACCTCAGGAAATCCTCCATAAATATTGCTTTTCTTCCAAAGCCCTTGGCAGGTGGTAAGCCACAGTGTATTCTAGGTTAGGCTCCTAGCCGGACAGCAGAGTTCACAAAGTAAGTGTTACCATTTGGACGTGGAGCCGCATGCTTTAACAATTAGCCATGCACATGGGGCTTCACATTTGGGGAAGCTCACGAGCCTGGTGAGGACAAGGCTGGATTAGGAGGTCTCTTTCCTCCCATTGTGGTTGCACCATCAACCAAGACAGAGTTTCACTCAGGAAACTCTGTGGTCCTTTTGAATGTAGAAAGGAAAAAGCAGTCCCTGAGTTTCTACTGTGGAGCAGTACAGTGTACGGTATATTGTGAGCTTTTGTGTGTGTGTGTGTGTGTGTGTGCATGCACAAGTGCCATGGCAAGTATGTGGAGGTCAGAGGACAACTTTTGTGGAGTCAGTTCTCTCTTTCCACTTTAACATGGGTTCCGGGACTTGAACTCAGGGTGTCAGGCTTCATGGCAAGCCCCTTTCCTCACTGAGCCATCTCATCGGCACTATCTTAAGCTTTCATTAGGCCACAGATCCTCTGAGAATTGATGAAAATTAAAGATCATCCATTCAGAACAATGTAAATATCGCCCAGAATTCCCCTATATAACAGAGGTTTTGGCCAACACTTATGTGACCCAGTCCAACATCTGTGATAGGCTGGGGCTGTCATCATTTTAAGCCATCGGTCTTTAATGTTGATGTCCATTATGGACCTGTAAACTTCAATAAAGAGCTCATAGTGATCTAGGGTGGGGGCTCAGGGGTAAAGTACCTGCCTTGCAAGCATGAGGACCTCAGTTCAATCTCCAGAACCCAGGAGAAAAAGCCAGGCATAGTGACATGAACTTGTAATCCCAGTGCTGAGGCAGTAAAAACAAGCAGATCCTGGGGGCTTGCTGAACAGCCAGACTACCCTAATCAGTGAGTGCCATGACACTGACAAGTCCTGGCTCATGAAACGAAGTGTAGGCAAAGGAGATGGCTCAGTAAGTAAAATGCTTTCCTTGCGAACATGAAGAACTGAGTTCGGGTCCTCACTGGCCACATAAAATGCCGCGTGTTCACTGTAGTCCTGGAACTGGGAAGGGAGAATTAGGCAAAAATCCCTGGAGTTCATTGTCTGGATACTCTAGCTGTATCAGCAAGCCCCTGGGTCAACAAGAGAGCCTGTCTCAACAAATAAGGTGGGGGATGGGTAGCTGGCTCAGGAGTTCAGAGCTCTTGCTGCTGTTGTGGAAGACCAGGGTTCAAGTCCCAGAACCCACATAGCAGCTCACAATCATTTGTAGGTCCAATTCCAGAGTATCTAACACACTACAGGCCTCTACAGGTAACAGGCATGCACATACATGGCACACAACCATACACACAGGCAAACACACATACACATAAAAATAAAAATAGGGGCTAAAGAGATGGCTCAAAGATTAAGAGCACTTACTGCTCTTCTAGTTTGGTCCCCAGGTCCCAGCTCACAACTGTCTGCAACCCCAGCTCCAGGGGATCTTATGCCTCTTCTGGCCTCCAAAATACACCTAAACTCACACAGGCTTACACACACAAATAAAAATAAACAAACCCATTTAAAAAAAATAAAAATGATGAAAAAACCTTTTAAAGGCAGAGGGACTGGTAAGATAGCTCATAAAGTAAAGGTACCTGAAGACCTGAGTTCAATCCCCTGGATCCACATGGTGAAAGAAAAAAATAAATTTCTAGCTGTTGTCCTCCACTCACACACTGTGACACATACACACACTGTGACACATACACACACATACACACACACACACACACACACACACACACTGTGATACAGAGAAAGAGAGAGAGAGA
>LZPO01089909.1:1969996-1981318 GCA_001675575.1 Neotoma lepida
AAGAGAGGTTGGAGAGATGGCTCAGTGGTTAGGAGCACTGGCTATTCTTCCAAAGGACCCGAGTTCAATTCCCAGCACCCACATGGCAGCTCACAACTGTAATTCCAGTTCCAAGAGACCTGACACCTTCACACACATATACATGCAAGCAAAACATCAATGCACATAAAATACAAATAAATGAATCATTTAAAAAATTTTAAAGTGTGACAGGAAGAGTGTCAGTGAGGCTGTGGAGAAAGTGGTGTGGAACATAAAATGGTACAGTAACTTTGGAAAATCACTTGGTATTATCACAGTACCTAGAAATTCCACTCGAGTATAAGCTCAAATGACTTGGATGTGACTGTCCTTAGAAACATTATTCACAACAGTCACAAAGTAGAAATAACTGAAATAGCCACCAACAGAAAAATGGGAAAACAGAATGAAGCCTATGCATACAACGAGGTATTATTCAACAGTAAAAATGGCAGGAAGTAGTACTGCTACAGCGGGCTTGAAAATACTATGGTAAAAGAAACCAGGCACAAGACCACATGCTGTGTGGTCGCATCTTCCTGAGACATCCAGAACAGGCAGAGATATAGAGGAGCTGAAAGCTGGTCGATGGTTGTGGAGGACTGGGGGTAGAAAGAGGCCATGACTGCTGATGGGCACCAAGGATCCTTTCGAGGAAACAGGGGTGTTCTAAAGTTGGGCTGTAGTGATGCTAGCATAACTCAGTAAATTTACTAAAAGTCTTTGAACTGTATGCTTTAAAACAGATGGATTTTCTAGCATGTAAATCATACTTCAATAAAGGTGTTTTAATAAAAAGCCTTCTGCATACACATCTCCATCTCAAAGTCTATTTCCAGGGAACCCAATTGAAGACAACATATATTGCATTTGAACAGAAATGCCGATTACTTTTTATCTCTAGACAAATTTGAGAAAATTGCACTTCCAAAAGGAAAAACCAAAAGTGTGCTGGAACACAAAGAGCTGCCTTCCAGCTTTCAGGCTGTCTCCGTTTATGTCACAATCATCATTGTTGTCCCCTTTCTCTGACACCAGTCCTAAGACCCAGTACTTATACTCCATTCCCACAAAGAAAATAACTCAACGAGTGCTGGCACTCAGCAGTTAGGTCGGCACGTCCTACCATCCCTCGTCATTTTAATTATGAGTCCCCTTTCTAATAGATGTTTCTGTTAGGTGCTATCTGTCGTAATTCTTTGCCCTGAAAAGTCCAGACACCTTGAGTGTAGACAGGGGTGGTATAAATTACCCGTGACTGGTAGGAAGTGAGAGGCAATGGGTTGGCAGGCAGGAGCCCGTGAGGCTGACTAGGAAAAGAGAAAGGAAAAGAGGAGAGGAGGGCAAGTTGATAAACAAGGACTCCTCGACTTCATCCCCACAAGGCTGGCTGCTCATTGCTCAATGTTGCGAGACACTGACTTCTTAGAGGCTTGCAGTAACAGCTCGCTTGAGCTGGAAATTGCTGTGAATGCATGTGCTACCCAAGGCTGAGCTTGTAAAAAAAAGAGTTCTCTGGCATTCTAGCCTTACTGGCAGCTCTGGAACAAGGTATGCTCCTTCGGGGCAACTGATTCTGAGCCCCAGCAACCCTGCCTTCTAGCTCTTGACCACTGGATCAATCATTTTGTATCTTCTCCATCATTTCTTTCTGTAGTCTAGGTCCCAGGCCACAAGCCCTAACCCTTCCCTCTGCCTAGAATGTCAGTCACTCTCTTATTCATTCATTCCCCAAACACTTATTGAGCATCTACCCCCAGGCTAAGTTCTGGTACAAACATGTCAGGAATAACACAGTCCCCACCAACAGGAAGCCCAAGGATGTCAAAATTAGGTCTTTGGATTGTGATGCTATGAGGGTGGATACAGGCAAGTCCATGTAGGAGGGGTCCAAGGTGAGAGGATGAAAATGCTCACACAATTTCTTAAAACAATAGTTGTGCCAGAGTGTGGTGGTGAAGGCCTGTAGCCCAGCCCTCAGGAGAGCAGGAAGGCTGTCCTAAGTTCCAGGCTAGCCTTGGCTACACAGCAAGACCTTGTCTCACAAAACCAATAATGAAGAGGAGANAAAAAAAAAAAAAGAAAGAAAGAAAGAAAACAGCTCGTTAGACAAAACCCAGAAGCAATGCTGACTACTAAAACTTCTCCAGATGAGCACAGTGTTCTGGCACCATCCACTACAGGAGCTGCTACCTAAGTCAACACTTGACGTGTCACTGGGGCAACAAGAAATGGAATTTGAACCATTTTCATTCATTTGGTTTTAAACTGAAATCTGCCCATGTGGCTAGCAGCTACTGGAGCCATGAAGAGCAGAGGGTATAAAACAGCAGGGCCCGTTTCCAAAAGTGCAAGTGAGTGTGTGAGACAGGAGCTTAAGGGACCTAAAGCCACCACTTGACACAGCCAAGACAGAAGGCAGATCACAGAGGAGCTGGCAGACCTGTTGGATTCCTTCGATTCATTCAGCCTGACAGCAACACAGATACTCAGCTTAGCAGCCAGTGAAGTGTTGGTCATGAGTCTGTCCTTCCAGGCTGCTCATGTCCATGAGCTGCAAACTTATCTGCCTTGGGCTGGGCTGCTGAGCAAGGGCGTCCGTGCTCGTGCATAATTTGGCCATTCTGGGCATCATTTGGTTACACTGTTACCTCCAGATCAGGCCTAGAACTGCCTGATCTTCCAAGGGTTCAAGAGACCCCAGAAATCCTGACTTCTTTCATGAGATGCTTTTGTTTTGTTTTGTCTTGTTTTGAAAGAAGGGCTCATGTAGCCCAGGCTGACCCCAAGGTTACTATGTGGCTGAGGATGACCTTGAACTTCTGATCTTTCTGTTTCCACATCCCAAGTGTTGAGATTAAAGGTGTTCACCATCATACTCAGTTTATTCAGTGCCTGAGATCAAACTCAGGGCCTTGGGCATGCTAGGCAAGGCCTCAGTCCCAAATAATAAGCACTACAGAGCTCTTTCAATGTGTGAATGTTGGATAATTTTTAACCTTTAATTATTTATTTGTATGTTATATGTTTGCTGTTTGTTTGTAAATGAGAGAGAGAAAGTGTGTGTGAGAGAGAGAGAGAGAGAGAACAAGCACCAGGGCACTTGTGTGGAGTCAGTTCTCTCTTTCCATATAGATCCTGGGAATTGAACTCAGGCTTCCAGGCTTGCTGGCAAGAGTCTCTACCCACTGAGCCATCTTGCTGACCAATGCAGTTTTTAACACTATGCTGGAAAGGCAGTCTTGGGGCTGGAATTTGATCCTGGAAATACAATTTTGCAGGGGGATTTGTGAGGGTTTCTAATGTACCTCTATTCCACGGGCTCCCTGTGCTTCATCAGGGACCAAATCTTACTCATCTATCGCTCTCAAGACTCGGAACAGTACCTGATTGCGGTGTTTGTTTACTAGATGTTTGTGAAATAAATGAATGGATAAATGAACGAGTGCATTGATTTATGCATCTTTTCTACTAGCATAGACAGTGGCTGACACAGCAGCAAAGGAGTTAAAGGCAGGAAATGAACTAGGCTTTGGGATAAAGCCCCATTAATTACCATCTTACTAGAAATCCTCTTCCCTGCAAATCTGAAGGCTGTAAATTAAGATCTGAGTTGTTGTGAGCGCGGCACTCTGTAAAGCACAGACTCCCAAACACCTCTCTTCCGGTAGCTTGAGGCCTCACAACAGTCTTGTGCTGAAAAGTGGGCTGAGACCATTAGGTCTCTTGTGAAAATTACCAGACTTGTGGATGGCTGATGTGGGATTTAGCAAGACACTTCTGCCCCTGTCACCAAGGAGAGAGACTGCCTTGAAGAGGCACGCTGGGGAGGAGAATCTCTGACCTTGGGTGACACCTCCTGAATGAACTTTAGGACAGGGACCTGGAGTTGGCAGGTGGCCTCTGAAAGTGGAGACCCCAAGACTACAGTTCTCTTGTTTATTCCGCTCCACATTCCCACAGCAGCTTAAGGGAAGTCGTTTTGACTCTGCGCTCCAGTTGCTCCAAGTATTGACTGGAAGAAAATGTACTCCCCAGCACAGCAGCTGCCTAAAGCCAGGTGGATCACAGTACAGCAACTCCACACTCCTGGCACGGAGAGAGAGCCTGAGTCAAGAAAAGCCTCTGAGCAACTTTCCAAAGAGGTGAGAGAGGAGCAGCACAAAGGGTCCCAAAACCCTGCCTCTTACACACACAGGCCAGAGGTACACACTGTGTTTTAACAACTAGTCCTCTGAGGGTCATTTTGTAGCTAATCTGAGCACCTGCTATCCATCCTCGTAGAATGCGGAGGGGTGCACAGAGTTTGACAACCTCCACTGCTCGCTGCATGGCTAAGGGAACTGAGGCACAGAGATTCCGTGCATTTGTTCAAGGTCACACTGTGTACTCCTGGAGCCCAGCCCAACACTCTGTCTTATCTCTCCCCAGTGTGCCCCTTGCTAATCCATAGATCTGAGCACACCAGTGTCCCCTCTGATGACAAAGGCCATTTTTCACAGAGGATATAATCAAGGGAAATCTTCTCCTGCATCCCAGGGTAAAAGCACCCATATTTCACAGAACTGGTTCATCACAAATATTAACTGATGAAATAAGAAGACAGGGGACGGAAGGATCCCCACAGCTCTTGGAAACTTTTGAAATGGGACATATTCTCTTCACCCTGCTCATTCAATGATTAAAAAAAAAATCCAAAACACTTGCAACACTTAACATGAGGCTTTTAAATACCTGGGCTCAAACTAATACTGTCTCTAAACTGATAGACAATTTGTTTCAGAAAGATAATTGATGAGTTATTTATATTAGTCCCCAGTGTCCAGTGCCACCATCATTGAAATGAAATGCTCAGGATGGACTGAAATCCCTTAATTACTCTCATATATGTCACATGTTGCAGGGAAAGAAAACATAATGGAAAGTGCTTCTATATGTCAGCAATAATAATAGCTTGATGAAGATTTCTAAATTTTTCAAAATGTCATTTCTTTCCAAAAGATGGATTGCTTCTGTTGAGGTTTAGTCTACCTAATTATTCCTGCCTTGATTACTTAACTACTCCAGATATTTCATCTCTCCATGCTCTTATCATGTTGGGCATGTTAGAAGAACCAAGACAGCTTATTAGTACCCAGCAGACCAACCTGTTTCCCGGCCATGAGTATTGGACCTAGGAGTACCTCTTCCATGGAGAGGGTCTAGCCTATGGATGCTTTGCCAACTTACAGTGCCCTGGACCTGTTTGGAGGCACAGCAGCCAAAACTGCAGGGCATTTTCTCTACCAGTGTCCACCACTGTTAATTCCCCATGGCTCTAGCTCCCAGCCCTGAACATTACACAGCCCTCCAATGTGAACTCTGCATTGCTCTGTAGACATACTTCCCCAGCAGCTGCCCAGAGCATCCCCTGAAAACCTCCTGCTGAGGCTCTGGCCTTCCTGGACTGGGACCAGAAAACTCCATTTTTAACTTCTTCCCTGGAGATGTCTCAAGAACATAGCTCAAAAAATTAAGCAACTTTTGTCATTCTTTCTTATAAAAATAATTTTAAGATCTAGTGCTATGGCTAGTTAAAATTTGGTCGAAGTTAGAAACTGAAACGTGAAGACTTTGGTTTGTTTAACTTTGTAAATATCTGTCCAGGATCAAGTTCTTTCTTGGCTCAATGAGCAAAATATTTAAGTAAAAAGCAAGGTCCTCACAGAGAGGGAGAGGGGAAGAAAGAAATGATGTTTGGTTAGAAAGGCAGGTTCTTCTAGAATGTCTCTGGAAGTCAGGGGTGGCCATCGCTCCACCACAGGACTCTTCCTCCATACTGCCAAGAGGATAGCTGGGGTTGGCTCCTCTGTGGACTGCCAAGTTCTTCTTCATTTACTTGAGGGATAATGGGCAAGGGGCACACTCAGATCCCAGTGCCTGCCTGGGCACACCTGTCATTCTGAGAGAGGGAAGCTTGTGCCTTTTGGCTGATCTCACTGCCTGGAAACCAGCCAGACTCTACTGCCTCTGAAAGCCAGTTCCTCAGAGCAATCCCTACTCACTAGGTTTCCTTTTCTCCTCTCCTCCTCTTTTCTTCTCTTCTTTCCTCCTTGAATTCTTCTTCCTCCTCTCCACCCCAACCTCTTTCTCTTGTGCAACAGCCTAGAAAGGCAGGACGGCAAGGGCAGTGTCTCCCACAACACACACTCTTAGCTTGGGGATAGCCAGCTCCTATTTCCCAATTATAAAGAAGCGTTTGTTGCCAGCTAATGAACTGCAGCAGGGCAGGGCAGGCAGGACACACACCTGGGATGCTTTGTGCATGGTAGAATTTGTTTATGCATCAGAAGTGACTGCAGGTGTGCCCTGGCTGGGGAGGTGCGTTGAGGGGGCAGCACAGGGCAGGGGATGAGGGTATTGAAAGTCTGTGGGAGCTCGTGTTCAGTGTGCTCTTTGGACCAATATCACTAAGTTTGTTAGAGACAACAGCACGGTCTGGCCCAGACTCACGCAGACCACTGTGGCAGGGAAGCGGTTAAAACTCTGCTTTCAGGTTGAGAAGATAGCTCAGTCAGTAAAGTGCTTGCCCTAGAAGCATGAAAACCTGAATTCCATCCATAGCACCTACATAAAAAGGCCAGAGGTATTCACTCGTGGTATCGGCACTGGGAAGGCAGAAACAGGAGACAGTCCATGAGGGCTTACTGACCAGACAGTCCAGCCTGACTGATGAACTCCAAACCAATGAGAGGTCTTGTCTTAAAGGAACTGGGTGGTATTCATAGAGATGACACCAGAGATTGTCCTCTGATGTACACACACACATGCACACACATGCATGCACACATGCATGCACACACGCACGCACACACGCACACACACACATACACACACATACACATACACACACACACAAAGAGCTCTGGTCTAAGATAGGGGATGAGAGCAGAGAAGTGACAAAGTTCTGTACTGGATTTGGGATGGCAAGTGGTGGGTTAATCCTGAGGTTTGCCTCTGGGGTGGACCGAGAAATTAACATGTGGAATGAATTAGAGGGAAGGGTTTTGAAGCTGGGAGTAAACACAGGCAGGGAGATGGCTCAATTTGTCTAGGAGGAGGGTCAAAAGAGAAAAGCTGGGCAAAGTGAGTGAGACCCACACTCCCAGGGAAGGAGGGGATGTGCTTACTGTGACCTTTTGCCCCCCAGGCCCGCCCCTGCCCCTCTGTGGGGCTCTCTGAGAACAAGCTGAGGCATTTTAGCACCAGGATAAGGGGGAACTGAGAAGATAGTGGCCAGGGCTGAGATTCCAAGGCAGGGAGGGCAGAAACACCTGGGAGGTTCTTAATAAGCAAGCTGACATGTGGTGAATAAAATTTTAATGCAGGAAGAAAGAGGAAGCATGTGATCATAAAAAGTGTGCCCTAGCAACCTGCACAGGAAGCAAGAGACATGCTGTCCACTAGAGTCCAGCCTCCACAGGGACTGGGATTATGGCCACACTCCAGCCTGCTTGCTGTTTTCTGCACCAGCGGAGGGGAGCAGAGGAATCAGTGTCTTAAAGAGAAGTGGTCTGAGTTGGTTGGAAATGCCTTTTGAGACACCCTCTGACCCTGTCTGCCTGCCCTGCTGGAGCACGTGGTAGAGGTAAGGGGCAGAGTAAAATCCCCTGACATCAAAGGAAGCGATGCACTTTCAAACTCCCCTCCAAGGTTTTTTTTATTTTCAGCCTTATTCAGCGGGCTTCTACATGGGGCAGATGGACCCACGGAAGACACACACTAATCAAATGGCAGCTTGCCCCAAGCTGGGAGGGTAATTCATTTGGAGTCCGGTGTTGTCTCCCTAGACTCTGAGTCTATCAAAACGCTATGCTTGTGTGTGTTTCTATTCTTCTATAGGTCTGCTGGAGGTGGCTTGATGAAATGGGAATCTACTAAGGTAAAAGATGCAAATAAAAGGATGAAAGTCCCATGCAGTTCCAGTACAAATTGAAGTGAGCAGTCAAGAACCCTCGTATACCTACCTCTCACTATTCCCTCCAAAAGGGTAGGAATGATGGTATTTAACAGGGAACCGGTGTCAAGTTCTGTCCTGCCACTAGAAGGCACAAGCCCGGGTATAGGATGTGAGTGATGAAGCTAGCAAAGTCTTGGATGAGAGAGGAAATGTAAAGACAATGAGCAGTGTGAGCAGAGAGAGGGGGTGGGGAGCTCACAAAAGCACGCAAAACCCTGCCTCAAAAGAGTTCTAGTCACAGCTGGAAATGTTTCACTTTGTCCCTTTCTTGTCAAGACCACTCCAGGCCTGGTTGAACCCCCTCTTTCCATCATGACACTGGGCACGTGGGAGAGCATTGGAAAATAAGGAAATAAATGTGCCCTGTGCAATAAAATAAGCTACCAACACTTAGTGTTTCAGAGAAACTCTCCTGGAAGGGACAGAATGCCCCGTCCTGGAAGTCTGGGCAGCAGCCTGGTTTCCAGTGTTAGTTAGAACATTCAAGTGTGTGCAGCAGAGCCAAGCCAAGTGTGGTAGCAAGTCCTTCATCTCAGTACTTGGGAGGCAGAGGCAGGAGGATGCTAAGACCAGCCTGGCCTGCAGAGAGTTCTGTGTCTGCTAGATGGTTGGTGGGAACGGTCTGAATTGATGCTTCTCAGCTGTGCACTCCAAGCTCACTTGCTGCCTTCTGCTGCCTCACGTCATGGCAGCTAACCCATGAGGCTCTGTTAACTTGCTCCCCTGATGTATGGTTTTGGTGGAGCTAACAAGTAGGAGTCCCAGAAAGTGATCAGAGGCAAGCAGAGGGGGTAGAGTTCACTCATGTCCTCCCATCGCTCCTTCCCTACCAGGCGCCTCCAGCTGGCTTCACTACACCAAGGCTGCTGCCTACTCTTCTAAAGACCCCTCATCTCTTATTTAGAGTTTCTGTTGCTTCCCATGGCTTGTTCAGCCTGCTTTCTTATAGAATTCAGGACTACCAGCTCAGGGGTGGCACAGTGAGCTGGGCCCTCCCATATTAATCATCAATTAAGAAAATGTACCCAATCTAGTAGGGACATTTTCTCAATTGAGGTTCCCTCTTCTAAAATGACTCTAGCTTGTGTCAAGTTGGCATAGAACTAACTAGCACACCTCCTCTGATCCTAACTAGCACAGATCCTCCTGGGATCTGGCAGCCACTAAGTGCTCTCATCATTTTGAGTTGGCGCACAACAATGATCCTGAGTTTGTATGCTAGCCCTGTGGTTCCCCACCTACCATTCCCCTGTAAACAATACCTTTGCAATATATATATATATATATATCTGTCTCTTATACACATCTAGATGTGTATAAGAGACAGGTGTGTGTGTGTGTGTGTGTACACGCCAGTATATGTGTGCCACGGCATGAAGGTCAGTAGACAGTTTGTGGGAATTTGTTCTCGCCTTCCACCATGTGGGTTCTGGGGACCAAACAGGTCATTAGTGTTGATGGCAAGTGCCTTTACCTGCTGAACCATCTCTAAAGGCATGACTTGAACACCCTCCCCATAGTGTCAAGGACAATGCAACAGATGCCATCAGTGTTCACGGGTGTCATATCTCAGCTGCTTTTCCTATCTCTGCCTGTGAGCACTCACTGGCCACGGCAGCATGCTCATCCCATGTCTGCAGTAAATCAACACATTCTAGAACAGAGCTCAGAAAATGAAGGCCATCTCTTTCTTCGTAGTACCTCTTTGAGGCATGCTCTACAAAGTCTCTGAGACATCTACCTAGGGATGCCTGGGCGCCAGGGCCCCCTGTGATGTTTTCACTTCCTTCCCTCCTTATCTCACTTTTCACTGAACTTCCTGGGCTGGCCTCCCAAGTGAAGCCACTGACATCTTCATCTCAAGCTAAGACCAAATCAAGGAGGGTGGAGGTGGGGAATTACATAGAGCTTGGCTGTGCCACACTCAGGTTCCCCCTGCCTGAGCAGGCCCAGGGACTTAGAGATTCTCAACACCAGGTGCCCAGGTGGCTCCTGCAGGGTAGCAGCCTGGGGAGACAGAGAATGGCAAGCAGCCACATGGCCCTGGGCCAGACAGCAGAGCTGCTCATGAGGACACAACAATCTGTCACCAAAATCCTCCTTCTTGGCCCAGTGGAGTTCTGGACATACCCACAGGCCAAGAGATTAAGGAAAGAACAAGGAAAATCTAAACCACGTGGCTGCGTAACACTAGGAATAAGGACATTATCTGAGCAGAGAACGGTAGGGAGGATAGCGAAAGGATAAGGGGTTTCTTCTTGAGGTGATAAAAATATTCAAAATGCGGGGCTGGAAGATGTCTCAGTGGATGAAGCTGCTTGATGTGACCTAAGTTCAAATCTCCAGAGTCCACATAGATCTGAGCATGGTAGCATGAATCTGGATTCCCAGGGCTTCTCCAGAGGGATAGCAGACAGAGACAGGAAAATCCCCAGAAGCCTGTGGACCAGCTAGTCTGGCATACATAGCAGTGAACAAAGAGACCCTGTCTCAAGTAAGGTGGAAAGTAAGAACCAACATCTGAGGGTGTCCTCTGGCCTCCACACATACACTGTGGCATGCATATGCTCACACTTACACACACAAATATGCACACATGGACACACATATATACATCATACACAAAAAAAATTAAAAAAACTCTGATGATGGTTGCAGATAGCTGTGAATATACTAAAATCTGTTGAGTTATATACCCTTTCAATGGATGCATTGATTGATTGATTGATTGATTGGTTGGTTGGTTGATTGATTGATTGATTTTTTTGAGACAGGGTTACTCTGTGTAGCTCTGGCTGTCCTGGAATTCACTTTGTAGACCAGGTTGGCCTTGAACTCATAGAGATCCTCCTGCCTCTGCCTCCCAAGTGCTGGAATCAAAGGCGTGTGCCACCACACCCAGCTTCAATGAGAACACTTCTTGGTATATTTTTTTTTAAATATAAACTATGGAGATAATGAAGCACTTTACCCCTACAACATCTATGGCCATAGAGAAGGAAGAGATAAGTCCAGGGTCCTTGGCATTGGCCATCATCAAAGAACTCATAGTGACACCCCTGGCCCAGTCCTCCTTCCCTCACAGCACTAATGCAAAACTTGAGCATAACTTCTCAGGATTCTCCCTCCAAAGATAGCTTCACCTCACACTGTTATGATGACTGTGGTCTGGGGGTTTGGTGGAAGCCAGAGACAAAATAGGAAGAAGAAAATCCAGAGTCAGCCGGGTGGTGGTGGCACACGCCTTTAATTCCAGCATTCGGGAGGCAGAGGCAGGCAGATCTCTGTGAGTTCGAGGCCAG
>LZPO01089909.1:1999510-2014457 GCA_001675575.1 Neotoma lepida
GTCATAATGGACCATTGTGACCTCATAATGGAGCATTGTGATGTCATAATGGAGCATTGTGACATCATAATAGAACACTGTGATGTCATAATGGAACACTGTGATGTCATAATGAAGCATTGTGATGTCATAATGAAGCATTGTGACCTCATAATGGAGCATAGTGACGTCATAATGGAACACTGTGATGTCATAATACAGCATTGTGACGTCATAATGGAGCACTGTGATGTCATAGTAGAGCGTTGTGATGTCATAATGGAGCACTGTGATGTCATAATGGAACACTGTGATGTCATAATGGAACACTGTGACCTCATAATGGAGCATTGTTACCTCTGTGAATTTGAGACCAGCCTGGTCTACAAAACCAGTTCCATGACAGCTAGGGATGTCATACAGCGAAACCCTGTCTCAAAAAATAAAAAAAAATAGAAAATAAAAAAAAATAAATAAAAAACCAAAACAGAAAAGAGCACAGAATTCTCAAAAGGATCCATCATTTACCCCAGCACAAACTTGGCTAAAAGAGGCTTTGGGCTTTGCTGCTGGTGTAGGGAATGGAAGGAGGGTGTTTTTCACAATGGTGAGCATTCTACAGGTAAGCTTACCTCCAGCCTTAAGGATGACTTTCTAATATCAATGGCCTAAAACTTAGCATGAATCAAGGCCCCCAGTGTCTACCCTGTCTGCCAGGAACACTCAGATTAAAGTTCTGTTTCCTGCCTTGGGAGGAATCCACCTTGTACCTTGGGCAGGGCATTGACAATGGGTCCTGATTTCCTTTGGGAACCAGCCTCCCAGAGGCTCCTCCAGCCCATATTGCTATTCTAAATAAGGATTTAAATAGAGTAGGATAGAACTCATGTGACTTGCTGCCTCTGACACCAGCTGAAACAGGCAGCTGAAAACAGAAATATTAGTCCACAATCCAATACTTCCAAGTCATCAGCCCTGGGTAGAAAGAGTCTTCAGTCTGGGTCTTTTAAAAGGTCATTTTTTCTTTAAACTTCACCAATAGTGGAGAAAAGCCAAGATAGGAAGACAGACGTATCGCCCCAAATTAGCAGCAGCGACCCTGTCAAGCGTGCTCCTGTAAGAAGTCAAGCCCAATGTTCACAGAGAGTGTACAGCCCCGGCTTGTCACAGCTATTGATTGACTGTTCACAATATTGCAGGTGATTAAAAGAGTTTCCTACCACCTTGTTTATTTAATGTCACCTCCATATGAGAATGTCAGCCTCTGACATGTTTGACTTCTCCACAGGACAAATGCCAAGCCATGTGTGGCTGTCCAACCAACACGGATTGTTCCTTACCCTCCATAACGACAATGACAACAATTTCTAAATGCTTCATTTAAAAGAAGCCCTGACAAATCCCTGCTCCTATCCTGATTGGTGGCCTCACATGACTCCAGGCATGGGGCCAACCAAGCCTTGCCTGCTCGTTTCTTCCCTGTACTTCTAAAATGTTCAATCCCAAGCCACACTCAGCCATGCTCATAGCTGCTGATTTCAAGGGAAGAGTTGAAGTGTGCAGGGCTGAGGCTCTGAGAGGGAGCTGAGACTGAGGCCAGAGGCCAAACCTGGACAGCTCAAGACAAACAGACTGGAGATAACAAGAGAAGGGAAGGAAGCTCAGACAGATGGCAGAAAAAGCACAGGTGAAAAACAAAAGCAGAGAAGACTGTGAAAGCAAGACTCTCCATGTGGAGGGGTGCTGAGGACGAGGAGGGGGGATGGGGGACCAGAGTGGGTGGGTTGTGAAGAGAAAAGGGCAGAGGAAAGGGGCAAGGAGGAAAAAAAAGATAATGGGAGGAGAGTAGCAGGAGAGCAGGGAAAAATCTAGAAGGCAAAAAGGGAGAAAATAGAGACCAAAAGGAAGGATGAATTAGAAAATAGAAGCAAGGAGGAGAAAGGAAGTGGACGCCGGGAGTAGAGGAGGGACACCAGCCAGTAAAGGAGGACAGTCACTGTAACAGTATCAAAACTAGGATCAATGATGGGGCTTAGGTGCCCCAGTGCCTGCCTTGAATGCATGACGCCCTGGGTTTTCATATCCAAGAGAACTGGGTATGCTGGTGAATACTCGGAAGGCAGAGACAGTAGAATCACAAGTTCAAGGTTATTCTCGACTACGTAGAGAAGTAGAGGCTAGCCTGGGCAACATGAGACTGCCTCAAAATGTAAATAAAAGACAAAAGGCAAGACAAGCAAGATATGATTAGATCATAAGGACTCCAGCCTCGTGAATGGATTAATGCTGTTTCTTGGGGTCAGCTTAGTTAACTGGAGACAGTTTGTTATGGAAGGGTGGCTTTGGGCCAATTTCCTGTCTCTGGCATGCTCACTTGCCTTTTTACCACATTATGATGGCATAGAGACTCTCACCAGCTGCCATGCTCTGAAACTACCCAGACTTCAGATCCATGAGGCAGATAAACTTCCCTTCTTTGTGACTTGCCAGCCTGTGGTGTTGTCTTATAGCAGCAGCACAACAGACTGGGCCAGCATCCCTGGAATACCCAGCCACAAATCAAACTAATTCTTTTTGAAAAGCAAAAAAAAGTTTAGTTCTCCAACCTCCTGATATACTGCTGTTTGATACTTTTGAAGGCAATGTGGAAAGAAATTAAGTTCAGATTTCAATTGAAGACAGTTTATGTTTTCTAAAGTCATACATTCAGAGCCCGCTATGAAACATATGAGGACTTGCTGTGTGTCTAAGCCAGTAGTTCTCAAATGCAGGCTCGGCACACATTTTTTTTCCCAGAGGGCATTTGACAATGTCTGGAGACATTTTGAGTTGTGAGAGTTGAGGAGGGCATAGTGTTAAACAGCTATAATGCACAGGAACAGCCCCCCAGCAAAGGATTAGCTGACACAAAATGGTGACCGTACATTGAGAGATCACGCAGTGGTGGCAACAATACCTGGAACCTAGGTAAACAGGCAAATTTTGTGTGTGTGTAGCCCTGGCTGTCCTGGAACTCGCTCTGTAGATCAGGTTGACCTCGAACTCAGAAATCTGCCTGCCTCTACCTCTAAGGAGTGCACCACCACACCCAGCTCAGACAGGCAGATTCTTGAGCTCAGACCAGACTTCTTTGCTGCTGTCTCTAATTTGTTTTGTTTTTGATTTTGGGGACAGGATCTCAATATACTAGACTAGCCTTGAACTCACTATGTAGCCAAGGTTAGCCTGGAATTTCTGGTTCTGCTGCCTCTACCTCCAAAGTACATGTGCCACCACTTCTTGTTTGCCAGCACTGTTTCTTTAAAGCATAATAATAAAATATAATATAATAAGAGAAAACAAGAACTAACCCTTTGGAGTTGGATCAAACAAATAAAAAGAAGAAGAGGCCAAGAGAAGGCACAATAAACAGAAGCTCACTTGTTGACACACTCAGGAGTCCCATAAAAACACTAAGCCATGGTATATACACAGAGGACCTGTGCAGACTCTTGTAGGCCCTGCGCTTGCCACCTCAGTCTCTGTCCAGCCCTTCCACTTGACCCTGAAACACACTCAGGGTGGGAAACACTGGCAGAAAACTACACTGTCCTGTTTAGGAGCCACCAGTAGTTGGCTAATTCAACGAATTAAAACGAAATAGTATCCAAAATTCAGTTCTTTGATCACATTAGGCAATTACAAGTGCTCAGTGGCCACCTGTGATTGGTGACTATTGGGCACCCTGGAACGTTTCTGTCAGAACATTAGACGTGTAGAGCGAAGAAGATGGCTTCTTATCACATGAAGGCTCAGCTACAGACAACAGACACTGGCTGAGGGCAGATGCATGAGACTGGAATTTTACCAGCAGATTTATGAGCAGATGGCAGTACCATATGGCAATTTGGGGACAAGCTTCCAGGATTGCTACCTCTCAGTGCCGTGGGCCCCTCTGACAATCTAGCGAGGCCTCTTGCCCTAATCATGTGCCGTTACTATAACAGAATACCTGAGACTAAGTGATTTATAGAAGAAGGTGGCTTGTGGTTCTGAGGTCTGAGAAGTCCAAGGGCATAATGGTGTCTGATGAAGGGTCCAGACATAATGGAAGCTGAAAGGGTAGAGACAGAGCACAAGGTGTTTACAACAGCCACTCTTGTGATAAAGACATCAGTCCCCTTAACCTAATCTTCTTTGACAGGCGCTACCTCCCAGCACTCCCACAATGGTAATCAAATGTTAACGTGAGTTTTAGAGGGGAGAAATGACATTGAAACCATAGCACCCATGGGCTGCATCTCAGATGAAGGTCTGGAAATGCACAAACAAAATACAATTACAAAGAAACCCAATTATATCGAAATGCAGTTATTAAAATAAAAAAACCTCACTGTGATATTGTAATATATATGTTTCTTTATTAACACAGTAATTAATAAGATAGAGTGGCAAGCCTAATAACTGCTGTAATTTCAAAGAAGTGATAAGTGAAAATGATATTTGGTGGTCTCTGCAACCATGGTAATATGAGATGAAGTACCAGGAATTCGACTGGAGATTCGGGCTCAGACTCTGCAAATGGTTTGTAGGCTGTGCTCATAATTGAATGAAATGGGAAATCTCATTAGGAAGTTAGTGGAAATAAAGAACAAGGTGTGTTTACATCCACATTTACTTGGGATGGCATTGGATGCACTAGTGGAGTGCATCCATAATTGTCCAATGGCTGAGAACCATTCAACACAGTGGTTCTCAACCTGGGGGTTGCAACCCCTTTGACAAACCTCTGTCTCCGAAAATATTGATATCGTGATTCATAACAGTACCAAAATGACAGCTATGAAGTAGCAATGAAAATAATTTTATGATTGGCCAGTCACCACAACATGAGGAACTGTATTAAAGGGTTGCCACTTTAGGAAGGTTGAGAACCACTGCTCAGGTCCTCTTCACACTTCTATGGATGTGAACAAAGACACAAAGGAAAGGGGTCAGCAGAAAAGGATTAGACACTGGACCTGGATATGGCAGTGTGTATATTACTTCTGTCCTTGCTTGGTTAGCTGGACGACTCACCTGTGGCCTGATACAGACAGGCCAGTTGGCTCTGTCACACCTAGCTACCTCAGAGATCAAAAGAGAAAATGCACTCCTGGGCTGGGAAGGTGGCTCAGTGGGTGAAGTGTTTGCTATGCAAGCATGAGGACCTGAGTTTGGATCCTCAGCACCCATTTTAAAAGCTGGGTACAACAACATGTCTGTAACCCCAGAGCTGGGGTGGCAGAGACAGACAGCTCTTAGGGGCTCACTGGCCAGCCAGTGAGGCAGAAACTGTGAGCTCTGGCTTCACTGAGAGACCTGCTTCCAAGAACAAGGTAGAAAGGAACAGAGACTGTGGCCTCCACATGTAGAGACACCCATGACCTCTACATGTACAACACACGTGGGCATGTGCACACCCACATTTATCAGGCTGGGAGAAGAGCCAATGTACTGAAGGCAGTATTGTAAGGAGGCCCTGGAGACACACAATAGGGGCTCTCCTCTCAGAAGAGAGAAGAAAGGCAAGAGCTGGAAAAGGAAACCCCACTTTGGGGAGAAGAGTTTGATGGCATTTACTAAGATTTAAGGTCCCTGCTTGACTACCAAGACCACTCCTGCACCAATGTCCCAGTGCATCTCACCCTCTCCCACCCTCTCCCATCCCAGAAAAAGAAGTTCTGAGACCGTAGGCTCAGCGGGGGCCCACCTCTCTTGGTCACTCACATGGAGACCTGGCAGGTCCCCAGGAAGGTGGTAACAAAATCAAAACTAGTCTCTCCCTCAAGGAAAAAAATTCAAAATAGATTCCAACCCACATGAAAATGAGGGTGGAAAGAAAGGAAACGAAAACAAAATGAATCATTTTTATGTGTTTTTGCTGAGCGAGAGCCTGTTGCCATGGCTACAGGGCCCTGTGTGTAGGCAGGGTCTTTTCCAGCAAGTTCAAGGCCCACTAAAGAGCCAATGGGGGCGGTCCGATTCCCAATATGTTACAGCCATTGGATCTGTGATCTTCCAACACAGTCGCTGCCACCAAGCTGGTCTTATTAATGACTGTCACGGTTAATTTACGGTTTCCCTCCATTGTAATCTGTCTATCGCTGTAATTGAACAAACGAGACAACTGGTCTGGATCTCATGGGCGTTTAGGGAAACTCTTGCCTGCTTTTGCAATCTAGACGGTCAGGGGAGGTTATGCGAACTTGTGAAGGAGCCTGGTCTTAAATCATGGAGTGGGAACACTAGCTTTGCAGCCAACGCCAATCAGCCCACCGTGTGCCTTCCTGGTGGACCTGCTGCATACATGAAAGTCTCCAGGGAGGCAAAGATAAGCGATCAGCAAGACCCTTTGCTGGCCCTCTGTGCCTGAGAAACTACAGCAGGACTGTGGCCTGATCCCTCCAGCAGAAGATCCGGCTTGTGCTCCATTTGCAAAACAGCGCCTCTGGTTTAGAGGGCCTGAGTTCCTGGGGGTTCTTTTCTTAGAACTAGAGTTTGAGGCTGCTCCAAACTGGAGAAACAATAGCTCAGGGCTCTGGTGAAGCATCTTGTCTCACATGTACTTTTTTAGAACAGTAGTGGTCTGCCTTTAGGACAATCCAATACATTAAAACTTCAGTCTGACAAAACAAGCGCACTGGACAGGGAGGGAGGGAGGGAGGGAGGGAGGGAAGGAAAACTCGATTCAGAACTAATTTTAAAATAAAACGGAAGCGATTAAAATAATTGGCCTGGTGATGCTCCACATAGGAGATGGAAGAGACATGTGATCTTAGACAGTATTCTATGTCACACAGGGAGAAAGGCTGTTGGAAACATTCACGGGGCAATTGACAAAATTACAGTATGAATTGTAAATCCAAATGAAAGCTTGTATTGATGATAAATTTCCTGAAACTGCCAACTGCACCATGGCAATTCTTAGGAGATACTGAGATATTTAAGAATGGAGGATCGTGATGCACTCAGCTTCTTCAGTTCGAACATCTGTGTCGTCCGTGTCCCGTCCAGTCCCCGTCCCGTGTGTGTGTGTGTGTGTGTGTGTGTGTGTGTGTGTGTGTGCCCGCCCCACTGCAAATTCAGGTTGAAATTCTACTTCTCAATGTGATAGTATCAGCAGCCGGGGCTTTGAGAGGAGATGAGGCCTTGAGGATACAGCCTTCAGGAATCTGTTAATGAGATTGGTATCCTCATAAAAGAGGCCCCCAAAGGCATGTCACTTCTACCTCTGTGAGGACAAAGTAGCAAAGTGCTGTCTGTAAAACAGAAGTGGGTCCTCACCACACACCAAATCTTCTAGCATCCTGATTTATAAAGGACCAAAAGATCCCTGTGGCACAGTACGAATACAAAAAACAGCCCTCTATGAACTGGGAAGCAGGTCCTCACTGCTCAATATGCTAGCATATTGACCCTGACTTTTCAGGCACTAGAGAAGTGAAAAAATGAATTTCTTTTTGTTTAAAAGCTAATAATAAGAACAGGAACTTACCCTTGAACAATACAGGAAATATTCTATGCAGCCACCCCTTGGAATCTGTGGAGGACTGGTCCCAGGATTCTGTTCCTGTGCATGCACACACATGCACCCACAAGAGCGCAAGTGCAGGCACGCATACACACACACACACACACACACACACACACACACACCAGATTGATTAATTAATCTGTTCTTTAAAAAGAAAACACCAGGGGCTAGAAAGATGGTTCAGCCATTCTTCTAGAGGACCTAGGTTCAATTCCCAGCACCCACATGACAGCTCACAACTGTCTGTAACTCCAGTTGCAGGGGATCCGACACCATACAGGCAAAATACCAATGCACAGAAATAAAAATAATAAGTTATTTTTTAAAAATAAGGAAAGCACTGAAGTAGAAAAATTGTGTTGGTCAGCTCTGATTCACATTGTATTTTTCTCTACCTGAAAGATGTGATAAATAATCCTAGATGTGTTTGAGTGTCACATATCAGAGTTAGCCCTAAAAAGTTGATTGCAAATTGAACTTTGCGTACTTAAACACACTAGGAGGGCCAACTATATAAAAGGAAGCTGAAACAAATCGAAAACCAGAGTTTTATCTGGGGTCTTTGGAAGCCCCATCCTTTTTATAAAATGGTATACTACGTCCATGTAGCCTACCCACACCCTCCTCTACACTTTAAGTCATTTCCAGTCTACTTCTAATATCTAAGGCAACATAAATACTATGTAAACAGTTGTTATGTAGTTTAACAGTTTAGGGTTCTTGCTCAGCTATCCTAGGCTTGTATGATACTGCGTAGGCGCGCAGGAGGCCTTGGCAGGTTGGGCCAAAGTGCCCCAGTGGGTAAGGGAGACACGCCATGCAGACACCGTGGCAGGGTGTGGCGTGGAGTGGTGGAAAGTCACTCACACCATGCAGACACATGTCTGTGTGGGAAGTTTATTAAAAGGGGGAGGGGGGAGAGAAAGGAGAGAGAGAGAGAGAGAGAGAGAGAGAGAGAGAAAAGGAGAGAAAAGAAGTCGGAGGTACACGCAGCCTCATGAAGAAAAAGAGGGAAGGGGGGAGAAGAAAGAAGGGGGAGGGGTTTTTTTCTTACAGAGAGCTTTACGTAAAATGACATCCGGACTCTAGGCTGCCCCAAGGGGCAGTTCATAATGTTAACACTAACTGCATTTTGGAGTTTTGTTGTTGTTTGACTTCTCTAGTTTTGTCGTTGTTGTGGTGGTTGTGGTTGTTGTTGGAGGTAGAGTCTTATGTAGCCCAAAATGGCCTTGAACTCATTATGTAACCAAGGATGGCCTCGATCTTCTGATCCTCATGCCTCCACTTCCTGAGTATTAGGATTGCATATGTGCACCACCATACCAGGCCTGGGATGGAACTCGGGGCCTTGTGCATGCCAGGCAAGCGCTCTACCAACTCAACTATATACCCAGGGCTCCTAACTGCATTAATCTACAACTGCTAGAATCCATGGATACAGAAAGTTGACTATGCATTTACGTGTGTGTGTGTGTGTGTGTGTGTGTGTGTGTAGAAGATGCACAAATGAAATGAAATATAAAATGTTAAAAATATGTGAATATGAACACTTATAATCCTAACATTCAGAAGTCTGAGACAGGAGGATCACCATGAATTTGAGGTCTGGGCTACATAGTGAGTTCTGACCAGTCCAGGCTATAGAGTAAAAACTGTCTCCAAAGTGACAAAAGTGTAACTCTGAATAAAAGGTGTTGGTATCCTTCGTACTGTGATCACCCTCTAACAGCTCTGCACGTTTGAAACTTTTTCCAAATAAAACTTTTTCAATTTGCTTCAGTTTTCTTTTATATAATTGCTAGGTTTCAAACCTAGGACAAACGGCGGAGGTACCTATTTAACATATCAAAGCGGCCTGCTTTTCCCGAGCCCCAGATGGTCCTGCAGAGCCTGCACAGTGAAATAGCCTGCTCTTCCCAGACTTGGCCAGCATTCCAGCTTCCTTGCCCCGCCCCTCCCCCAACAACAACACCACCCAATGTCAACCGCATCGACTCATATCATTTATTTCTTATCAACAAAAAGACTGAGATGTTAGGTTTCAAACCTGGGACAAATGGCTGACTTAACATCAAAGCAGACACTGGCCTCCAGGTTTTCCCTGCATCCCTCAGTCCCTACCTGCTACCGGGTCCTCCTGGCTGGTATACTCCGCCCTCTACCCCAAACTTCTCCAGCCCAGGGGCTGGGCTGCCCTTCCCCAGCTGCCCTTCCCTATATAATCAACCATTTTGGTCACCTGCCCCTTTTTATATACTTTCTTTGGGCCTCCTGGCTGTTGCACTGGTTCCCCTCTCTCCTCTGTCTTCCTCTCCCCCTCTCCCCACATGGCCAAGCTCAGTCTGGTCATGTCCACTCTGGACTCTCCCAGATGTCCCTGCCTCTGGCTATGTCTCCCACATATCTACAATAACCTTTCTCCTCCACCATACCTAGGAGCAGTCATGTTTTCTTTCTTTTTTATTTCTTTTTTTTTTATTCACTAGTTAGCCCTCCTAGAGTGTTTAAGCATAATTTACCCCTACAAAATTCAATTTGCAGTCAAGGTTTTAGGGCTAACTCTGATATGTGACACTCAAACACATCTAGGATTATTTATCACATCTTCCAGGTAGAGAAAATACATTCTCTACTTTTGACCAATACAAGTTCTACTTTTGTAGGTTTTGTGAAAAAACAAAATTAAGGAGCTGGAGAGTTGGCTCAGTGGTTAAGAGCACTTGTTACTCTTGCAGAGGGCCTAGCTTGGATTTCTAGCACCCACATGACAGCTCACAACCATCTGTAACTCCAATCCCAGAGAATCCAGTGTCATCTTCTGACCTTGACCAGGCACTGAGCATGTACATTCCTGTCTCTTATACACATCTAGATGTGTATAAGAGACAGGCTAAAAACATTCTGTAATGAGAGGTGCCCTCTTCTGGCGGTAAGGCATACATGCAGGCAGAATATTGTATACATAATTAAATAAATAAATCTCAATGAAGTGGAACGATTGATGGGTCCAAGCTTCATAGAACCTGTCTCTTATACACATCTAGATGTGTATAAGAGACAGGTGTGTGTGTGTGTGTGTGTAAGTGTAGGGGCATTTAAGACCACAGCATGCATGCGGGTGTCAGGGGATGACTTGCACTTGAAATGAGGCTATACAACAAAGAATACTCTAAATGCAAAATTCACACCAGATTCCACAGGCAAAGAAAAAAAAAAGAATGAAAAATAGCTTGAGTTCTTTCCTTCCATCATGTGGGTCCCAGGATTAAACTCAGGTTGTCAGATTCTGCAGTGGGTTCCTTTACCCACTAAGATGTCTCTCCAGCCCATGCTCCATCACCTCCTCTGCCTTGGTTTTTTGAGACAGTCTCACACAATAATCAAGCTACTCTGGAACTCACTGTGCTGTCAAAGCTGGCCTCGAATTTGTGGCAATCCTCCTGCCTCATCTTCCCAAGTGCTGGGATTATGGGCAGTTGGCCACCATACCAGGCTCCTAGTATTAGTTTCTGTGTGATGGCAAGGTTGGGTGTATGCATTGTCCTGTGCCACCGACAATAGCCACAAGCAGCTATTGAGCACTTGGAATGAGGCTAGTTCCCAAGGGGAATGCTGTAAGTGTAAAATACACACCAGATTTCACAGACCAGGTACAAAAAAAGAATGAAAAATAGTTTGAGTCTATAGAGCTATATATATTAATAATTAATGTCACCTGCTTCTTGTTATTTTTAAGATGACTACCAGAAAATTTTAAATTACTTACATGACTCATATTTGCAGCTCATTTTATACTTCTATTAGGTGGAAAGGGGTCTAGAAACTTGTGGGAGCTGGTTTTCCTGGCCCAGCTCTCTGTCACAACAAAATACTCTGAGGAAAATCCTAAGAACCATATAGGTAGGCAAGGGAAAGTGTTGGTCAGGGAACAATCTACATAGAGAAATAGAGCTGAACTTTGTACGGATGTTTTTGTTCAAACCCCACTCTCCCCCTGTAGAGTACTGTCGGGGTGACTGTTTGAGTCTCTGCTCCTCCAAGAGAAAAGACCAGCATTTTCCAGCTCTGGACTGGAGAGAGAATGAGACCTCACTGCACAGGCCGAGTACAGCCAGCTGTCTTTTCCAACAATGCTCATGTAGAGGTCTTACGTGTTCCTCTAGCACCTTGCTCTTCCCAGCAAAAGGTGGAAGGCATGGGCCTACAAAGAGCTCAATGAGTAGACATTTGCAGCCATGCCTGACAACTTGAGTTCAATCCCCAGGACTCACATGCTGGGAGGAGACAAAGTTGTCCATGTTCACCTCATGGTACTTGCTCATGTGCATGCACACACATACACACTTATCTAAATTAAATAATACAAAGATGCAGTCCATGTCCCATGACCACTCCTAGCAAAATGTTCCGTGAAAAGGACACTACATAGCTGGACTTGACACAAGTAATCACAGCTCTTGGGAGTCTTGTGCAGGAGGATTTCGAGTTCTAGGCCAATCTGGGCTACAGAGAGACCTTGTTTCAAAAAAGTAAAATAAAACAAATAGAAACTGACACTGTATAACCTGACTTTTTCTGTCATCACTCATCCTTGGAACACAATCACCATTTCAGGAGGAAGTCTGGGCTACGTGAGAGGCCAGCTAAGAGCTCACCTGGCAGCCAGACTCAAACTACCAGATACTATGCATGCCCAGGCTTCTAAGGGGCTCCAATCCTCAGACTCGGAGCCTTCCTGGTGACACTCCAAGCACCCTAAAGCAGAGACAAGCCATTTCTGCTGGGTTCTGTCTCAGTTGCCAGCCAGCAGTGTCTGTGAAGATTTAATAAATGGTTTCAGGCTGCTAAGTTTGAAAGTAATTTGTCTTGCATCCCTAGTACCTGGAACATCCCGAGTATGGCCGTAAACATCCAAGCTTTATTGAAAGAGGACACAGCTGCAATGCATGCTGGGGCATGAGGTTGGGAACTGTGTTGGTTAATCTTCTTTGTCAACTTGACTGGATTTAGAATCACCATAGCAACACACCTCTGGGTGTGTCTGTGAACATGTTTCCAGGGAGGTTTAAGTGAAGGGGAAAGACCCATCCTGAAGATAGGTAGAGTCCTGAACTGCATAAAACAGAGAAGTGAGCTGAATGCCGGCATCCTCAGACTCTGCTTCTTGTTGCATGGGAACCAGGCTCGTTGTGTGAGAGCCCACTACCATGACTTCCCACCATGATAGACTTGTGCCCTCACATTGTGAAACAAAATGAGCCCTTCCTTCCTTCCATTGCTTTACTCGGGTATCTTCTCACAGCAGCAGGAGAAATAAGTAATAAGAAAAGGGAGGAAGCAGTAAGCGTTTGCCACCACCCTCCAGTGCATTCTAGCACACCGTGGGAAACACCAGCTGACCTCCCACTGCGAGCTTACTGTCTAGCAGCTGCTCAGTAGATCTCAATTAGGTTTTTCTAGAAGTAGCAATGGCTTGGCGAACTTTTCTGAGGGAAGACTCAAAACACAGAGCCGCTTTGAAAGCACTGAGTTTGACATTAAATAGGTGTTAAAATATGCATCGTCCCTATTGCCTTTCAGCTCTGGAGAACTCCAGTCACAATGATAATTAATATAATGGCTTGATTTATTGCTGTTCCTCCTCTGGATTGTATTTATTTGGTTATTTTTTTTTTCATGTTTGACTCACACAAAACCGGCTGACTAAGGTAAAAGACTGTGGAAGATATTCTACCAGGAGCGGGGAGAACATGAGAGGAAAATGGTGGGAAAATATAAGCAAATATAATTTATAAATTTAGCAACACACGGGGAGAGAGATTGTCTGCATACTCGAAAAATTCAATGGCTCCAGGCAATCTTGGGAGTGAGGTCATGTAAAAGGTAGAAAGAAACCAGAGGCTGAGCAACAGAAATGCTCCAAGGGTACACTCTACTTGACTGCCTTTGCTCAAGTACCTGGCCATGCTCCACAGAAGGAATACTGCTGTTGGCCCAGCCAGCTTGGATCACGTGACAGGGGAGTGGAAGGTGCCTAACCACGCATGTGCAGTCATTCACAAACACTCTTCACCCTGAACCAGAAGAGAGTACCCATTTGCCTAAACAAAATACCTTTGGGTCAGCCTACTGAGTCACTGGGTGGAAGTGGAGCAGGGAAGCATAGCAAATCGACCTTATCCAGAGAAAGGCAAATCCACAAAGACAGGGTAGGAAAAACCTTCAGTGACTAGCCTCTGGAGTGGGAGTGGCAAGGTGAATGCTGGGAACTCTAGAACAGCTGACATGTCCTGTCCCCACCTCATGCCTCTCCCAGGCATCATCTCTTTTAATCTAGGACAAGCATATGAAGGAGATTTTTGTAATCCCCAGATTACAGACGAGACCATGGAAGCTGTACGTTTAATTTCCCAAGACCACAAGAATTAGAAAACAAAATCAGATCTCAATTACTAAGGATGTTTAGGGGTCCTTCCTCACTTTGATCATAACCAGTATTTCAAACAACTTAACTTTATGAGGAGGCATACCAAACACAATGAACAACTAAGGGGAGTGAAGGCTCAGAGAGACAACCGGCTCCAAGTCACAACCCCATTCACCCACATATGACCTCCAACCAAATCCTTGCAGGTTCAGCACAAAGAATGTACCACAGGGCAAGGTACTGGGCAAGGAGGTCCATAGGAATGGGTCTGGTGGAGAAGGGAAGGGGGACAGTCCCCTGAGATACACAAAGCAAAAAAAGCAAACCTAAACTGCATCTCTGTGGATGGTGGGCCCAGGGATTCACAGTCTAATGAACTAGATCATGAAAGCTCATTTCCCTGTTCAATAGCTTCTTCCATTCTCTCAGGTTCACTTAGGGCAGAAAGAAAAGGGAGCTGAGAGAGGGCTTTTTTATTTTCTCCCCCAGCTTTCAAAGCATGGGAAGATGGATGGAAACAGGTGTCAGGACACCCCCTACCCCACCGCCGCCCTAGGAGGTGGGTGTGGCCCAGTAAGTCCCAGAGAGTCGAGTCAGCACCAACGAACTGGATGAATACCCTCCATAAACCATGGCCAGCCCAGCCAGCAGCACAGAAAGGCCTTTCTGATGGAGACAGCCATTCATAACTTAATTTGATGAGAGAGTAGCTAGCTGTGTCTAGCTGCCCAAGTGAGGTCCCAGAGACTGGGATGCTATAGAAAGCTGGTCATAGGACCATAGGACCTACAGGAAGCTGGTCATGGGACCCTGTAAAACAGCAGTTTTCAAATGAGTTGTGCTGAAAGACTTTTTTCTTTCTTTTTTTCTTTCTTTCTTTCTTTCTTTCTTTCTTTCTTTCTTTCTTTCTCTCTCTCTCTCTCTCTTTCTTTCTTTCTTTCTTTCTTTCTTTCTTTCTTTCTTTCTTTCTTTCTTTCTTTCTTTCT
>LZPO01089909.1:2014472-2053597 GCA_001675575.1 Neotoma lepida
AAAAAAATGAATTATGGGAGGGAGGATGACATTTTTTTAAGTCCAACTTGTAATGATCTTTGGAGTCAATAGACACAGAATGGCTGTGACGCATAGAAGTTCTAAAATATTTATTCTTGATTTCTGTGTTAGGTTGTCACTTACAGGGTGACAAATTGTTGCTGGACCAGCCCAGGTCTGCAGACCACTGTTGGAGAATCAATGTCATAGAAGACTCTAACATGGTTGAACAGAGCTTCCTATTCCTGATGGGCAAGAATGTAAACTGAGGTAATGTCTTGCCAACATAGGCAAGAATGCCACTGAGGTAAGATATCCCAGGAAACAGGGATGCCTGTCAGCCCTTTGTTGAGTCTTATATCCTATAGATGTTGATGATTATATTCTATATGTTATATTCTATAGATGTCTCCAAGGGACAGAGCTAGGACACTAGTATAGTCATGCTCCCTTAAATGGGAAAGCCAAGACTCAGGGTAGGACTAGGTATTTTTCAAGTTCACAAGGAGCTTATAAACTAAGGTCTTCCTTAATATCAATGAGCTCTTCTACCAACTTCTTCATTCTGGTGAGGATGGCACTGTCTACATGAGTGTCCCCGAGTGCCATGTTCTCCCTTCAGGGGCTGACAATGTCATTGAGCATCATTCAGATTCCTCTGAACCCCCTTAGGTGCCTTCTTCACCCCTTTTTCCATGAAAAAGAAGAGTCAGAACCTCTCCAAAAGAAGACAGGGCCCCCAAGTGAGAAAACTCTTTGGTTGGCAACAAGAACCAAGAGACCCATCTTGGATATTTCCTCCCACCCACTGGTGACTTGAACTTTCTAGAATAGGTAGGGCACCTGGGACCTGGGACCTGGGCCCCCAAGTCCTCACAACTCCCACAGCTCACTGCCTCAGCCTGGTTTTCTTGTCTCAGTCAGGACAAAGGGGGCCTATGCAACTCTCTTCCCCAACTAAGCCATCTAAGAGCCCACACTGACTGTGTACTAGACAGACTCATAAGCTTGTCAGCAACAGAAAATCCTGTTAGGGCCACTTCTGTCTCTGCCAGCAGATGTCACTGCAGTCTGACCTCAGGTTACCAAAAGGGCACCACTAATTTTGGCTTCAAAGTCCTTAGGAAAGCAGACACAAAGTTTCTTGATCCCTTTCTTGATCTCTTCTGGTATGGCAAGTTTGCTTCTGATTGCAAGAAAGATGTGTTTTGTCCCTCTGTTTCACCATCTGTGAAATGGACACATTCCCCCTCACTCCCTATCTTCCTCGAAGAGAGAATTTAAATAGCCATGATGTTCCAGAACTAGTTAGTTCTCACCCTCCCCAAACCTCAGTTATTCCATCAATCAGAGTACCTCGGTGATAATTCATTTGCATCTACCAAAACAGGTACCCAGAACCATCTCCACCTATTTCCGTTTCCATAGTAACAGAAGAGTTTTTTTTTTTTTAAAAAAAAAAAAAAACACCTCTAACAAAATAAGACACCTAAGAGGCATAAACAAAATATGTGGTGGTGTGGGAGACTGTAAAGTTTTTATTGCCACCTGTTTGGAAGACCTGCATAATTCAATCGTGCTCCCAGCATTTGTGAGGGAAGCAATCACCCCAAAGTTGTGGCAATAAAGCCTTTATAGCCCCCCCATGCTGGCACACCCACTTTTGAGGTACAATGCCCCAGTTTGATAAACTTCCGCTTCTCATATTTGCATAATGGAAATGGTTGGGATTTTCAACCCAGGCTGCTGGGAGGCTTAACTCGAAGCTCTCTTGGAAGCAAATCTAGAAGCTCATGTAAGTGGAGATGGCTGCCAGAGAAATCAAACCCTGCAGACAGGACCTTGGGGCTGGGCAGGGACACTGGGAAAGGGTCTTCCCATTCCCTCAGACCTGAAGCCAGGCAGGTTCTAGATGAAGGTCATATCCAGGAATCACAACTCTCAAAATGCTCTGTTGGAAAGCACGCTAAGTGAAAAAGCTTGTCTAGGATAAGTGTAGGAAAGAACGGTCCGCACTCAAACAGGCACTCACCGTTCCTCACCATCAGCCTCCCCTACCCCTCCACAGTTCTCTCACTTTCGAGTACCTTCTCCCTCAACTTGCTGGGGACAGGCCGGGTAGTGGTGGTTGTTCTAGATGCCTCTCCCTTTCTCCCCTCTCTCAGCAGATTACTGCAGCCCTGCCAGGACTCAGTGGTAAAAGTTTGAGCGTGTCTGCAGAGCTTAATCAAATGCTAATTCCGTGTGGTGAAAGAATTTGCTGGAATCTGCAAGGGAGCTCCTGGCAGCAAGAAAATGCGTTGATTCACTCCCAAATCTGCTTTGCCCAAGCCGGGTGCGATTTAGAGCGTAAGCTGTATTAAATCACAAAGTGCTGTGTGGATCACACAGCCATCCTTTGTGTCGTTAATGAAGGGAAAAACAGGGCTTTATTCTGAAGCTTTGTGTATAATCAGATGCCATGTTGTAAAGCTCTGGAAAACACACCAGAAATCATAATTGGGAGGAAATAAAAGGGTTAGTCCAAAACAGCGTATGCAAATAAGAAGGAAAAAGAAACTGCCCCCAAGATTTGTGCGTTTCAAGAATCAACTTTTAATTCATGCACAGGGAGATTACAGAAGGGGAGGAGCGGCCTTTAAAATAGTATGAAAAGCTAGTTTAGATGTAAATGAGAGATAATGGGCTTTCACCAGGAAATAAGCAAGGGGGCCAAGTTTGTGCCCAGGGCTGGGGCGGGGTGGGGGGGGCATTTTGGCTTCTGGTTGTCCTCACTGCTGCAAAAATACTCAGGGCTTGCAGCCTGGTAAGAGAAGAAAGGTTTTGCGCCACCAGCTCTGGTAAACTGCAGTGGAAAGAAGGAAGGTCCAGGTTGCCTGGAGGAGTCCCCAAGGTTCTGGGGCCTGGCTGAGTTGGGGTAGGGGTAGCTTGATTGTTGTTTTAGCACAGAAAATCTCTGTGGTGTGATCATTTCGAGGTCGCCTAGGAAAGTGGCTGGGGTTTTGACGCCTGTCGTACAGCTGGAGTTTAAGGAACGCAGCGCCGAGCCCTCCCCAGCCCTAATTCACTAATGATTTGCTTATTAGTTCGGATCAGGGAGCCGGTTTCTGGAGAGATGTGAATTGCCATTCATTTAATCCTCTTCCCAGCACGCGCTCCCGGCCTAGGGTGAGGCTGTGAGGGGAGAGGGGGGCTGTCAGCTGCTTCAAGAGCAAGTTGCTGCTTCTCCTGCCTGGCTTTGTCTGCCTCCCCGACCATCTGCTTTCAGGCAGCGAGGAACTGTGGATGGAGGAGCTGAGCCCAAGAGCCCAATGCCTGGTGTCTAGACCTGTGTGTCTCTGGGTGACTGATGCTGAGCTCAGTGATCTCCTTAGGAAATACAGTATGTGGGCAAGATACTGCTTAGATCTCATTAAACTAGAACATTGGAGATAGCATAGTGCCCACACTGTCTACCCGTTATTCAGTGTGTGCCCTCGCTTAAGGCACCCACTAGCCTCTCCAGTTTAGAGGGAAGAAGCTGAACCTCAGAGAAGTAGCCTGCCTAGGTTCACACAGGGAAAATACTGGAAGGCCAATGTGTGTAGCTCCAGGGTATTCAGTGTATACCACTGCACCATGTGGCCTACCTAAGCCTGCTCCACCTTACATGAGCCATGTCATCTGTCTCTCTGTGAACAGCCATCAAGAGAAAGGGTTTTGTCTCACCTGGGCCTCATAGCAGAGGCCTGTAATCTCAGTTACTCCAAAGGCTGAGGCAGGGGATCTCAACTTCAAGACTGTCTGGACTGAAGAGTGATTTCAAGGCCAGTCTGGACAATTTGGTGAACCCCTGTGTCAAAATAAATAAGAGGCCTAAGAACAGAGCTTAGGGGGAGAGTCATTGTTTAGCACACTCCCGGCCTATGTTCAATCCCCCTAGAAGGCAAGCATTTTTAGCCATTGTTCTAACTGCATACTTTTTCCCAGGCCTCGACCACTGAACTGCTACCTCAGCCTCTTAGTAGATCATTCAATGATAATCCAGGGCATAGTAATCTGGTACCTGCTGCACATGGGCCAAGGAAGAGAGGTCTCTTAGTGGGTGGACGCCGTTTTCTGAACATGACAACATGTGTGACCCACTCTTAGTAGCCTAATTAACTGTAAGTCCCAGCTCCACATCTTTGCTCAGACAGTTCCTTGCATTGCCCACCCCACCCTTCTCCAAACAGCATCCCCTTCATTTAACCTACCAGCAAGCTAATGGTCATCCTCTCGCTACCCTAACCTTCAATCCTAGAGGAGTTCAGCTTCCCAACCACCATCAGGCTCTTCACACTCCCTCAAGACCCTCTTTCTGTGGATCTCTGATCCCATTTCTCACCTCCCCCTCAAGCCTGCCACTTCTTTGCCTTTCCCATTCTACAGCATCTTTGACATAGGCACTCCTCAGAAAATACTTGCCAGTTGACTAATGAGTAAAACATGGGCCTTGATTTGTGGTTTCTTTGGAAACTGCCCATGGATATCTTTTCAGTCCCAGCAAGTCAAGCTGTTCCTCAAAAGAGATCCATTCCAGAAGTCCCTCTATTCCAGAATACTCCTAGGGGAAAAAGGAGAACGAAACTTTCTAAGATGTGTCTGTGGTTGATGAGCCCTCAAATTCAGTACTAACAGAATCCAGTTATCTAGTTACACTACTTACACTAGTACTAGTTACTAGTGCGTGCTCAAGTACAGTGGTCGACATTGAGGCTACTGAAATGAAGGAGACAGAGAGTTTGTCTTTCTATCCAGAGTACTTGGGGGGAAGGTGGTTTGAGACAGAGTTCCTCTGTGTAGCCCTGGCTGTCCTGGAACTTGCTCCGTAGACCAGGCTGGCCTTGAACTCAAAGATCTGCCTGCCTCTGCCTCCCGAGTGCTGGGATTAAAGGCGTGCATCACCTGGAATAGAGTACCTTTTTTTAACCTGTATTTTTATATGTATGGGTGTTTTGCATGCATGTGTATCCATACACCATGTGGTGCATGCAGTGTCTATGGAGTCCATAGACAGGGCAGTGGATCCGCTAGGACTGGAGTTGCAGGCAGTTTTGAGGCCTCCCATGTGAGTACTGGGAATTGAACCCAGGTCCTCTGCAAAAACAAGTGCTCTTAACCACTGAGTCATCTCTTCAGCCCCATAGAAGTATTTTAACTGGAACAAACAACCATTGTGTGTGAGTCCCCCATGCAGTGGTAAGCTGAACAAGAACTGGGGTCAAGCCCGGTGTCCTTCGCTTGTCTGTCTCCATCTCATAGCACAGCAGAAGCAATGCTCGATTCTGAATATGAACGCGCAGAGAACTTTACTAGGTTATTTAGTTTAATCTTTACTCCAGTGCTGCAAGCTTAGTCCAATGATTCCATTTTAATGATGGAAAAATCAGGCTTACTAAGTTTCTATAAATTCCTAGACATCATATGGAACAAGGAGGGGGGCAGTGATCCCATGGCTGTCTGCTTCCAAATTCATTTACCTCTCACCCATGATGCCCTCTTGAGTTAGTAGGTGATGGGGAAGAAAGATAATACTAAGTGTAAGGAAACAGATTAAAGGAGGCTGAAGAGACCTGGCAACTAAATGCAATATTGATCCTAGGTTGCATTGTGCATCAGGAAATGAGCATTCAGTATAGGAACTATTGGCAAAATGGGAGTGTGGAGCATGGTATTTTTGTACTGGTATAAATTCCCTGAATGTGAAAATGGTCTTGTGGTTAGGAAGTTCAGGCTGTAATATTTAGATGAGAAATGTCATGATGCATGGTAAATTCATCATGTTCTTTCTCTCTCTCTCTCTCTCTCTCTCTCTCATACACACACACACACACACACACACAACACATACACACACACACAAAGACAGAGAGTCTTATGTGTGCCTCAGCCTCTCTAGTGTTCCCATACACCTGGCTTAAAGAAAAAAAATTCTAATGGATTAGGAAAAAGATAAACAATTATACAGACAGACAGACAAGCAACTGTTACAAAACAATAATTCATAAATCAAGATGTAGGGTACACAGTTGCTCAACATGCTACTCTTTCTATTTTTCTGGAGGTTTGACATCTTTCCAAACAAAAATTGAAAGAGGAGAAAACAACACAAAAATGACCTGAAATTTTTGTTCACATCCACAAGGAAGGCTGAGGGCCACAAATGCAGACACCTTGGTCCCAGTAAGTGCTCAACAGCTGTGAAAATGGATGCATTAACCCAGGCCCGTTCTACCAGGAACACTCGCAAGAAGCTTCTTTGGCAATGGACTATTTTTTTTCTAGGTCTTTTCAAATGCGAGGCTAAATTAACTACTCCATGCCATTAAGTAACAGAGTGGTACACGTGAAACAGTACCAGCAGCACCAGGACAAGGTAACCCACCTCCACTTCAGAGCTCAAATCTGGGCCACTTATTACCTTGGGTAACATCTAAATGTCAAAAGGCAGGGATGGAGCCAGAGAGCAAAGCTTACCCGTGAATACAAATGGGATCGGGCTTTAAAAATAAAGCCTGGGTTCAGATTCCAATACTCCAAATGCCAATCAAAAGATTCATTTATTTTTTAAGTATGTGGGTGAGAGTTGAGCGTCACACCTGAAAGGCAGTTATCCAGGAATAAGCGCAGACTCATCCTGTCGATTTTGAACTTCTGTTTGTCTGCCTCAGCTGCAGCTTCATTTTGTGGATTTTGTTTTGGGCTTGATTTGATGTGTTTCCCAGGAATAAAATGGGGAGGGTCGTTATTCTTTGATTTTTTTTTTTAATGGTTCCCTATTTGTGAAATGCTTTCAAGATAAAGATTGTGATGAAGGGAAGAGAATCACTCAGACGTGGCCCTTTAAATATCTATGAACACTAGGTTTAGGGAATAAGATAGAATCTTCAAAATTAAAGTAAATGGATATATATGGGGGACTTATTTTTAAGTCCAAGATTTCCCCCTAAATGGAACAATAATTTATGCCTAGGGTGAAATTTTATTTTAAGTACCATGATTGAACCCAGGGTTCAGTGCATGCTAGGCAAATGTTGTTTGGGGGCAGGATAGATAGCTAGAGAAAGTTAAGGGGACATGGGAAGGGAAAGGAATCCCTTACCCCAGAGTCTGATTGAAGCTTCTCACAAGCCAAGAGTCAAGAATTCCAGAACACTGGCGCTGAAGGAATCCCTTACCCCAGAGTCTGATTGAAGCTTCTCACAAGCCAAGAGTCAAGAATTCCAGAACACTGGCGCTGGGAGATAGCTCAGTGGTTAAGAGCATTTACTGTTCTTCCGGACAGCCTGAATTCAGCTCCCAGCACCCTCATACCAACTCATAACCTTCTGTGACTCTGACCCCAGGAGATCCGATGCCTCTTCTGACCTCCAGGGGCACCAGCACACACACAGTACACATACCCGCACTCAGGCACACACAGGTACACATACATAATAAATAAAAGTAGAATTACATCACAATTAACAACACTTGCTCTGAAGGCTGTTGACATAGCAACAAGATTCCTTTCACACAGAGATTTCAAACAATAATGTTAGAGTAGCCTAAGCATAGATGAACTTTCTGCAATTTTCATAGAATATCACAAACAAGATTATGAACTTTGTTTACAATAAAAACATGTTTTAGCCTCTTCTCCAACTCCGTGACCTGTGGTTTTAGTCATCAGCTGTAATCCTATCCACCAAATCTCAAGAATCACCCTCTCATTTTGTTTACTAGGGGAAAAAACAAAAACAAAAACAAAACCCAAATTTCAGAAACCTCTTGGACATTGTAACTTTAGAAGTCAACAAAATCACATATGTAGAGCTATTACGATACTGAAATGCAATTCTTGGGAAGCCCACACCCACAGTTGGGTATGTAGTGCCCTTTCCCTACCTAAAATTTTTCTTAAGATCTATTCTTACTAAACTCCAACTCTGCTTCATACTTACTTGCTATGAGATTCTTTTCTGGGGCCCAGTCAAGAATCCAGGCTTCACTTCTGCAGTAGCCACTACAAGTAGAAGAATAGTGCTGTGTCTCCAGCCCCCTCTCTACTGCTCCTTCACTACCACCAAGCCACAGCCACAGCCCCAAGATGAACTTTTGTCTACACTTTGAGAAAGAGGCAGAAGCATCTGATGGAGTCCTTTCTAAAGATGGCTCTCCTGCTCTAAACAGCTGTGATGTACTAACTTGGAGACATCTAATTCCTGTAGGTGAAGTTCAGATGATGTCTTTGGCAACTGGTGGGTGAGGGGGTGGTTTCTGACAGGGGCCAGTGCACAAAGCAGACAACCTTGTTCTGAAATGGGAGAGTCCAGCTCAATGCAGAGGAAAACCCTTAACTGCCATTAAGACCACCCCTATTGCCAGAGGCAATCACTCTAGGAGCCAAGTACAGGCAGAAGTCCTACTCAAGGGCTGGGGAGGAAAGGCTCTCCTTCCCAGCTAGGCACCATTTTATTTCATCTGAGGAAAAACTTATAGCATGGGCAAGAACAGAGATGAAAAGAACGAGGAGCCAAGATGGTTTTAGCACAGAATTCTACCAGACTTTCAAAGAAGAGCTAATGCCAATACTCCTCAAATTATTGAACAAAATAGAAACAGAAGGAACATTGCCAAATTCATTTTATGGGGCCACCATCACCCTGATACCCAAACCACATAAAGATTCAACAAAGAAAGAGAATTATAGACCAATCTCCCTCATTAACATAGATGCAAAAATACTCAATAAAATACTCAAAAATTGAATTCAAGAACACATCAAAAAGACCACCTATCATGATCAAGTAGGCTGCATCCCAGAGATGCAGAGATGTTTCAACATATGAAAGCCAGTCAATGTAATACACCATATAAACAAACTGAAAGAAAAAAATGATCATCTCATTAGATGCTGAAAAAGCCTTCGACAAAATCCAACACCCTTTCATGATAAAATCTTAGAAAGACTAACAATACAAGGGACATACCTAAACATAAAAAACACAATTTATAGCAAGCCTATAGCCAACATCAAATTAAATGGAGAGAAACTCAAAGCAATTCCACTAAAATCAAGAACAAAAGAAGGCTGTCCACTCTCTCCATATCTATTTAATATAGTACTTGAAATTCTAGCTGGAGCAATAAGCCAACTAAAGGAGATCAAGGGGATACAAATTGGAAAAGAAGAAGTCAAAGTATCACTATTCACAGATGACATGATAGTATACATGAGTGACTCTAAAATTCTACCAGGGAACTCCTACATCAGATAAACTTCTTCAGCTATGTGGCTGGATACAAGATTAACTCAAAATAATCAGTAGCCCTCCTATATACAAATGACAAATGGGCTGAAAAAGAAATCAGGGAAACATCACCCTTTACAGTAGTCACAGACAATATAAAATACCTTGGGATAACTCCAACCAAGCAAGTGAAAGATCTGTATGATAAAAACTTCAAGTCTTTGAAGAAAGAAACTGAAGAAGATATCAGAAGATGGAAAGATCTCCCATGCTCATGGATAGGTAAGATTAACATAGTAAAAATGGCCATCTTACCAAAAGCAATCTATAGATTCAATGCAATCCCCATCAAAATTCCAACACAATTCTTTACAGATCTTGAATGGACAATACTCAACTTTATATGGAAAAAGGAAAAAACCCAGGATAAACAATCCTGTACAATAAAAGAACTTCTGGAGGCATCACCTTCCCTGATTTCAAGCTGCACCACAGAACTATAATAAGAAAAACCACATGGTATTGGCATTAAAAACAGACAGGTTGATCAATGGAATCAAGTCAAAGATCCAGATATAAATCCACACACCTATGGACACCTGATTTTTTTTAATAAAGAAGCCAGAAATACACACTGGAAAAAAAACGAAAGCATCTTCAACAAATGATGATGGTCTAACTGGATGTGGACATGCAGAAAAATGCAAATAAATCCATATCTATCACACTACACAAAACTCAAGTCCAAGTGGATCAAAGACCTTGACATAAAGTCAGATAAACTGGACCTGATAGAAGAGAAAATGGGGAATAGCCTTGAATACATTGGCACAGGAGACAATTTCCTGAATAGAACACCAATAGTGCAGGTACTAAGATCAACAATCAATAGATGGGACTTCATGAAAAGCTTCTGTATGACAAAGGACACCCTGAATTAGATACAATGGCAGCCTACAGAATGGGAAGATTTTTAGTAGCTCCACATTTGGATGTAAAGGATTAAGATCCAAAATATACAAAGAATTCAAGAAAATAGATATTAAAAAACAAAGTAATCCAACTTAAAATAGGGTACATATCTAAACATTGAATTCTCAATAGAGGAATCTCAAATGGCTAAGAAACATTTAAAGAAATGTTCAACATCCTTAGCCATAAGGGAAATACAAATCAAATTGACTTTGAGATTCCATCTTACACCATCAGAATGGTTAAGATCAAAAACACAAGTGACAGCTCATGCTGGTGAGGATGTGGAGCAAGGGGAACACTCCTCCATTGCTAGTGGGAGTGCAAATGGTACATTTATACAAGGGATTATTACTCAGTTCTTTAAAACAATGGCATCATGGAATTTTCAGGCAAAGGGATAGAATTTGAAAAAAATCATCCTGAGTAAGACAATTCAGACTCAGAAAGACACACATGGTATGTACTCACTCACAAGTGGATATTACCTGTTAAGTAAAGGACAACCATGCTGCAATCCACAGACTCAGAGAGGCTAAGTAGCAAGGAGGGCTCAAGGGGGGACACATGGATGTCCCCAGGAAGGGGAATTAGAAGAGATTTCACAGATGGACTGGGAATAGATAGGGATGGGAACAGGAGGTATCAGGAGGTGGGGAGGTGGAAGTGGAGGGAAAGACTACTGGAAGAGACAACTGGATTTGGGGAGCATTGAGGGAGGGTAATGTGAAAACCTGGTACAATGCAAATTCCCTGGAATCTATGAGGGTGATCTTAGTGAAATCCTAGTAATGGGGCATACAGAGCCTGAACTGGCCATATTCTGCAACCAGGCAAGTCTCCCAGTGGTGGTACTATGCCATCAACTCAGCCACAAAACCTTCAACCTACAATCTGTCCTATCTGCAAGATGTGCTAGAGTAAGGGTAGTACAGAACTTGTGGGAGCAGCCAACCAATGTCTGGTCCAAATGAGAAGAAGCCCATGCCTGAAACTGCCTGGATGGTCAGGAACCCAAGGCTGGATAATCCAGAAACTAATGATATTCTGCTATCCTCATGGACCAGAGCCTAGCCCAATCATCATCAGAGAGGCTTCATCCAGCAACTGATGAGAGCAGATGCAGAGATCCACAGCCAAACATTAGGTGGAGCTTGGGGAGCCCCACAGAAGAGGGGAGGATAGTGGAAGCCAGAGGGGTCAAGGACACCACAAGAACTCAGCCCACAGAATCAACTGAGTACAGCTCATAGGGGCTCACAGAGATTGGAGCAACAGTCAGGAAGCTTGGATGGGTCTGAGCTAGGTCCTCTGCCATATATGTTATGGTTGTGTAGATTGGGGTTCTTGTGAGACTCCTCACAGTGGAGGAGGGGGCTGTCTCTGACTTTTTTGCCTGCTCATGAGATGTTTTTCTTCCTACTGGGTTGCCTCAACCAGCCTTAATATGAGGGTATGTACCTAGTCTTTTTGCATCTTGTTACACTGGGAGGACTGCTCATTTCTGAAGGGAAGCAGAGGAGCAATGGATAGAGGGGAGAGGAGAGGTTGTGGTGGGGAGAGACTGGGAGGACTGGAGGGAGGGGAAACTGCAGTCAGGATGTAATACATGAGAGAAGGATAAAAAACAAAATAAAATAAAGAACTGGGGACAATAGAAGATACACCCCCGTGATAAAAGAGAGACAGTCCTGCTCATGGCTCTGGGTTGTGGTTATTACCATTTTTACTGTGCATTTGCTCCAGGAAGGTAGATCGTTTGCAGAGAACAGTCATTCCATCTTCTCCTGGTTTGCCTTCCAAAAGTTCTCCCCCTAAAGAAGTGCCTGTACTAAAAGGCAAAGAGCCTGAACTCAGAAAGAGATTAAGTCTCTGGAATTTACTCATGTTGCCTTCATGATATATTGTGTTCTCTTATTTTGGAAATTTATTATATGCATTCAAAAAATATGTCAGATTTCCCTGAAATCCATTAAAGTTCATTCATTGTGTGGTCCAAATCTCCAGTAGCTTAATTTCTTTCATATTTATTATTCCCTAGTTTTCAGAGAGAGAATTCTTAACATCTCCATCTACACCTCCTGGTTTGTCTGTTTCATTCTCTAGCTCTGCCCATCATTGCTTGAAATATTTGCAGCTATGTTGATAATTACATAGACTGCAAATTATAATGAAGAGACATGTTTCTGTCTGTGTTGGTCTGTGCTATATTATTTCAGCCAAGAACAATGTCCAGGATATCATAAGCACTTAGTAAATTCTGTTACATAAATGTATTCATAATTGTTATATATTCTAAATCTATGATTCCTTCCCCCAGTATGTCCCACTTTCCTTTGTCATTTGTGGTGCTATTGCCTTGAATATTCTATTTTGTCAGATATTAAATTTTCAACTCCAACTTCATTCCATTTATTCCCATTCATTTACTTTTAGCTACAGGAGTCTCCCCTTATTCAAGAAGGATATGTTCCCAGTGGATGCCTGCAACATCTGGCAGACCCATACCCTGTATGTACTCTAATTTTTTATACATGTGTTCCATTTATAAATAAGCCACTTAAAAACAATAATACTACTTAATGAAATGGAGCAATTAAAATAATATACTGTAGTAACTAACAGTTGTATGGATGTGCTCTAGTTTTCTCTCATGCTCTCTCAAAATATCATATTGTACTCTCTTTGTACATAGTCACCTTTCTTTGATGAGATGATAGAATGTCATCCTGATGAAATGAAATAAGGTGAAAGATGCAGATATTGTGATCCAGCATAATGTGAGGGTCACTTGAACTTAAGTATCACAGTACCACCAGAGTTCATCCAATAACTTAGGCAGCCACTAAGTGATTAATAGGCAGGTAGTATATGCAGTGTCAATATGCTAGACAATGCTAGATATGCTATCAATATGTGGATGATTTTCACACTGACCAGGATAGACAAGAGAAGCTGAGATTTCATCATGCTACTCAGAATAACAAAATTTGCAAACCATGAATGATCACATGAATTTACAGAACATGAATGATCACAGGTAACTGTAACTACAGAAAGTGAAAACATGAATAACCAGAAAAGTACTATATTCTATATTATTCAGTTTGAAGAAAACAAAAGAGGGGAAAGCAGACAATAGGAAGGGGGTTCTGACCAGTGAATTTGATCCACTTATATTTATTGTAATTGGCATGAGGAATTCATTTACCCAACTTATTTTCCATTTTCTATGAACTAATTTTGAGGAGGAGAGGAAGGGGGGGCAACAGCACCATGACATGCTCTACCACCTTCTATTTCCTACCTACTCTGTTTCTACTTTTAGAACTTTGCTTAAGAGTAACATGAATGTACTTGGAAGAAAAGGGTCTCTTATTTTTCAAGAGTGATCTACTTACTAAGTTATGAAGTAACTAAGTTACTAAGTCATTCTTTCTTTCCACATATTTCATAACGGAGGTTCAGGGAGGTCATTTGTTTTGTTTCTGACACAACATCCTGATATATTCTGGACTCATATGATCCTTCCACCTCAGTTTCTAGTCCTCAGTGACTGTGCTGAGATTATGAGTACCACCACATCCAGAGCGTATTGTTGTTATTCTCTTGAACTCTCATGATGCTGCCCAGACTGGCCCCCAAACACCTGGGCTCAGGATATCTGCCTGCCAGGAATGCCCCACTATGATGAGCCATAACTAGAGTATTTAATCCATTTATTTTCACCTTCGATTTACTACGTTTGTATGTGCCATCTTATCTTGTCCTATTTACCATGATTCTTTTTCTGTCCTCCATTCTTCTGTTAGATTACTTGATGTCCTACTTTGCTTTCTGTTACTGTGATAAAAACACTATGACAAAAAAAAAAAAACCTTATAGATTACCATCCATCATCAAGGGATGTAAGGACAGGAACTCAAGGCAGGACCCTGGAGACAGGAACTGAGGCAGAGGCCATGGAGGAACACTGCTTACTGGCTTGCTTTCCCTGCTCATACTCAGCCAGCTTTCTAGCGTAGCCCAGGGCCACCTGCCCAGGAGTGGCACCACCCACAAGTGGGCTGCTCATTTTCACATCCATCATTCATCAAAACAGTACCCCACAGACATGGCCACAAGCTAATCTGGAGGCAATTCCTTCATTGAGGTACCCTCCTTCCAGGTGTGTCAAGTTGACAACCAAGGTTAGCCACCATGTTTGGCTTCCTTTTTATTCTTTTTTTATCACTGCTAGATTGGAAATCAGACACTTTGTCCCTACGTTTTTAATGTTAACACTTATATTTTTCATATACATGTTACGCATAACAAAGTTTAAGTTAATGGGTAGTTGTGTTCTCTCTCTTCTTATACAATTCAAGGAAGACCTTAGGACACTTTAGTTTCACTGATTTGCCTTCAGATCATGTTACCATGGTTCCATTTCAATACTGTCTTGTTTTCATCCTTTAAATTACATGGTACTGCTATTATCTCACAAATCTATGCTTACTGATTTATTTATCTAACAGAGCATCCCACATCACACACCTGGGATCAATTTCTTTTTTGTATGGAGCACAACGTTTAAGAGTCTTGTCAACAATGATCTATTAATGGAAGACAGTTCTTATCTGTCTGAAAATGTGTTAATTTCACCTTTCCTCTTGACTAATCATGTAACAAGTTATGCAATTCTAGGTAAATTGTTTTCACTCTGTAGTTTGAAGATATCATCCCATCTTCTGGATTTTATTGCTCTGGTAAGAAATCTGCCAATGTTATGTCATTCTTTTTTTTTTAAGGTTTTTGGTTTGGTTTGGTTTGGTTTTTTTTATTTTTTTGTTTGTTTGGTTGGTTGCTTGCTTGTTTTTTCCATGTATAGGTATTTTGCTTACATTGCGATGCAGTACCTGTGGAGTCCAGAAGGGAGTGACAGGTCCTCTGGAACTAAAGTTACAGATAGTTGTTAGCAGGTATGTGATTGCTGGGAACCAAACTCCAGCCCTCTACAAGAGCAAAACACTGCTCTTAGTTGCTAAGCCATCTCTCCACTGAGATTTATGTTATTTTTAATCATGTCTCTGTGTGTTGTGTGTGTGCAGATGAGTGCAGGAGTTATAGTCGGTTGTGAGCCACCTGATAGGGGTGCTGGGAAAAGGATTGGGTCTTCTGTAAGAATAGTGCTCTTAACCACTGAGCAATCTCTCCAGACCCCAGTAATCTGTCTCTCCTTTCTGACTGCTTTTAAGATGTTCTTTCTTTGGGGAATTTTCCTATAATGTGGTTAGGTTTTAATTTTTTTAAAGGGTCTCACTATGTAATCCTGGCTGGCTTGGAACTCTCTATGTAGACCAGGCTGGCCTTGAACTCATAGAGATCCACCTGCCTCAGCCTCCTGAATGCTGGGATTAAATAAAGGTGTGTGTCAATATATTTACATGTGTTGATCCTGTTGGGGGTTAGTGCATCTTGAATCCATGGTCATCACTTATGGCATCCTTTTTATGTCATTATTGCTTCTTCAACATTCTTTCTGTCCTTTAACTCTGGATTCCTATTAGTTGTATCCAGGAAGGTCTAGCCTATCCTCCATACCTTTCACCTCCCTCTCTTAGTTTTATTGCCCTGTGCTGCATCCTGCATTCTCTGACATTGTTGGTTTAGTAATTCCTGTTTACCACATACATAGAGGTTTCTATCTTGATGATTATATGCTTATTTAGTCTTTTCACACATACTGGTTCTTTATCGTACTGTCTATTTCTTATGTTTCTGCATCTATGCCTTGAGTCATTTCAAATTGTGCTCATTTTATGGTCTCTAATATGTTGTTATCTAAAGTTCTTGGGTATTTAATCCTGCTGTTCTTGCTCATGATCGGTTGTTTCTTCCTTGATTTTATAGTTTGGAATTATACACTCATTATGAATGGGGTTTTATGTGTAGACCTGTTAGAAAGCCTAATTGATGGGATGTCCTTCTGTGCCATTTGTTTGTTTCTGACCAGCTCTCTGAGGGTTTCCTATCATTCTTATAAAAATCTCTTAGCTTGAGGCTTCCTAGAACACACAAGTAATATATATTCAATTCCAAACCTTCATAAGATATAGGTCAAAAATTTCTCAAAAAATTTTCCTTTTTCATTCAGTCTAGGACAAAACAGAAAAACCCTCTGGTTCACTGGGCAGATTTCTCCTCATCTAGCCTCACATGGAGGGTTCCAGCTTGATAGAATGGCTCTCAGATCCAACTTTTGCTATACATGAACTCAAGACATCAGTTCCTGACCGCACCTCCGTCTCCAAAGTGGATATTAAATTGTCCAAGGTCCTAGAGTTCTGAGTCAGTGTCTCCAACCCTTCAGACTCTCTGTCAGCCTATCATATCATTCACAGGCTGGCCTAGTTTTCAGTTCTCTTTTCATTCACAGCCTCTGTCAATTTCCTGTGTGCTCATCTATTCATTCAAATAAATATTTGTTTATTTCTAGATAACTGTGGAAAATGGGATTTGGGGTTATCTTGATCAGAACTAGAAAAAAATTTATTTATATAAGCAAATATGAAACCCACCAGTTGCTGAGATCTCTGGCCATGATACTGAGAGTCATTCCTTAAGTATCTCTAACAGAAAAATACACTGGTTTACATTTTTTGGCTGTATTTTAAAATGTTGTAACCATAAGAGCTAGCCACTGCCCTAAGTCTCATATCCTGTGTTAAAATTCTTGACAAGAATGTGGAGTGAGCTGGATGGAACTGCTCTATCATAATCAGAACTCGCTACCTCTTCTGCTGGTCATTACCTGAAAGTCTTCTTGCTTTAATTTCTGCAGTAGTTACTTTCTGGATCACCGGGACAAAAATACCCGACATAAGCAATGTAAGAGGGAGGATTTGTTTAGACACATAACTTCAGAGGGTCTCAGCTCATCATGGCAGGGAAGCATGGCAGGAAGATTGTTGGCAGAGGCTCCTCCATTGTAGCCCACCAGGAAGCAAAACGTGTAGGCAGGAACCAGAGGTGGATATAATATTCAAGGCCTGACCCTAGAGACCCATCTCTACCAACTATGCCCCAGGTCCCAAAGACTCCACAACTTCCCAAAATGGTACCACCAGCTGAAGAGCAAATATCCAAACATATGAGCATGGAAGTGTGGTTCACATTGAAACCTTCATGCTTCAGTAGTTCATTGTCATTAATCAAAGATGGTACAGAGCAGAAGAAACATTTGGGGGCCCTGGAATCAGGAAGATGTGTCCCCACCATTTTGCAGTTAAGTGTCCTTGATCAATTAGTTCAATAAGAGCCTCAACATTCCTGTCTGTAAACTGGGGTAATGCTATCTACTTCAAAAGAATATCACAGAATTCTCTGGAGAGGCAGAACCAATAGCACAAAGGGGATAATAATCGTGATAGATGGATAGATAGATAGATGGATAGATGGGTAGATATATGGATGGATGGATGCATGGATGCATGGATGGGTGGGTGGATAAATAGATAGATAGATAGATAGATAGATAGATAGATAGATAGATAGATAGATAGATAGATAGACAGACAGATAGATAGATAGGTGTGTTATTAAAGAAACTAGTTTACAAAACCTGAGGGGTTCCACAGAAAACCATCTACAAGCTAGAGAGACAGAGAGGCAGATGATCTGGCTCAGTCTAAGTCTGAAGGCCTGAGAACCAAGGAGTCAATGATGTAACTCTTAGCCTAGACCAAAGGACCTGACTGGAGGGATGCTGATGCAAATCCTAGAGTCCAAAGATGGGAAAACCTGGAGTCTAATATCTAAGAGCAGAGGGGGAAGCCTGCCTCTGAAGAGAAAGAGAGTGAATTTGCCTTTCTCTGTGGTTTTGTTCTCCGGGGCCCCTGCTGATTGGTTGATGCCTACCCCACACTAAAGACTTATACTTTCCTCACTCAGTCTACCAACTAACATACCAGTACTCTGTAAAAAACATTCTCACAGACATCCACAGAAATGGCATCTTCCCAGCTACCTAGGAATCCCTCAGAACCATGGTAAAAGGATTGAAGTTAGAATTAGAAAGGATGTTTATAAAGCAGATGTCACAAAATGGGCTTGTGAATCACTTCTGATTTTTATTTATGATGTGTGTGCGCACGCTCTTTACCCACAGAGCCATCTCACTGGCCCTTGACTTATACTGAGGTCAGCAAGATGGCTCAGTGGGTAAAGGTGCTTGCTGCCAAGATTGACAACCTAGTTTCAATCCCCGAAACCTACATGAAAGTAGAGAACTCACTCCCCAAAGCTGTTTTCTGACCTTTACTTAGACACACTCACTAGCAATAATAACAATAACAATAATAATAAATTTAATTTTAAATCTCCATACTCAACAAGTGTGCTTTATTTATTTATTTCAGTTGCAAAGTGGATATGGCTTTAGCTACCTATTGGTAGCTGGGATGATGCTAGCAAGAAAGGCAAGGTCATCTGTAAACTTGTAATTGAAACGTACCTGATCCAGAAGATATGTGAGCTAAAAGGACCTTAGAAATCCCCAAGATGAGAAGTGTAAGGGCCAGTGAGGAAAGCTGAGCACTCCACCCCACCCCACCGACTGACAATGTTGAGCACCACAGCCAGGCTTTCTGATGCCAGGAGTCATTTTCACTGACCACATGACAGAAGTTGCAAGGAACCTTCTGGTATAATCAGTTTGTATCTGGAAGGCCGCCAAATCATTATGGTTAATCATTCTCCCTCCACTCAGTTTCTATGGCCCTGTAAACCTATCAATTGAAGCTTTCCAGGGAGCCTCATGACTCAGCGTACATAGCTGAGTTGAAAAACTGCGCTCGATGAAATAATGAAGAACAGTAATGAAGAGCTGTCTTGCCATTACCTGACCTTATGTGCTATGAATTCTAAGCCTGAATTACACTCTTTCACATTCTGGATCCCTGCTAGCAGCGGCCTAATTATTCTTGTGGCATTACAATTCTTATGTGCTTTTAATATTTCCCCCACATGAGAAATGGAAACGCACCTGCCTTTCACTCCTGGGTGGTTCATCACTCTCAGACTCAGGAAGTTGGCAACCCTTCCACCATGAGTGACAATCTCCAGACTTTACACTATGCAGTGACCATCTACTTGAATGATGGATGCCATTTGTCAAGGAGAAAACGAGGTTGGAGCAAGGGGCAGAGGTTTGTCGAGACCTGTTTCCTCCACAAGAAAAAGATGTGTTACCAACAATGGGTTGGGAGTGCAATGGGCCTAGGCAGAGCTGTCTAGTCCCCCAAGCTCAGCCGGGTGCTCAGAGGGGCCTAGAGAATAGGAGGCTGAGGGGAAATGAACACAAGGCCAACTCCAGCCACAGTGTCACTGCTGCAGGCCAGGGCAGCAGAAGAGTGGGTGACTCGGCAGCCCTGAGACCTGGCTGGGTAGGGTGGGTTATCCACATTGATGTGCCTTTGGAGATGTGACTATTCAGTGGGGTCTGGCTGTTGGTTTGAAGCTATGTCCTGAAATCAGTGCATCTTCCTCTAAAAGTCAAGAAACATGTGTCCTTCAAAACTTGTAACCAAAGTATGGGAGCCTATAGATTTGGGCCAGGTGGGACAGCCCACAGTCAGACTGTGTCCCATAAACATAGTTGTGCTGTTGATGTTCTTGGCATAAAAAGAATTGTTCCACATTTGAGCTTTGGGCTTTGATGGTATCCACATAAGTCTTTTCGGGCACATGACTTGGTCAGTTCACAACAACTCTAGCTCAAGAAGTAAAATAGAGGGAGCTAACTGCTCCACCAAAATTTGTGCCCCTCTGCTTGCACAATATACAGTTGACATTGATACACTGGGGTGCATACATTTCCAGTTACTCTTGTATTCCAGGGTGGCCATGTGACTGTTCTTTCATCTAATGAAGGAGAGAGTTCTACATTTAAGAACATATATCTGCCTTCTCTGTGCTTACTCTCTCCTTTTTGCAGATGAAAAATAAGTCCTGGAATAGTGATTGTCAATGTGGGTCCAGAAACACAACGTCCATTCTTACTTAGCATGCTGATGTACACACCTGCAATGCTGGCAGCTGGGAGGTGGAAGAAAGAGAATCATGAGTTCAAGGCCAGCCTGGACCAGACAGCAAGATGAAGCATAAATCTAATTAATCTTATCAATAAAAGCCAGGACAGATATCAGGGTAAAACCTGAAAGATCAGAGAAGCAAAGGAGCAGCCACAGTCACTTCCTACCTCTCTGGATCCTCCCACCAAAAGGGCCGAGATCCTGTCTCCACCCCACCTTATCACTTCCTGTCTCCACCCCATCTTATCACTTCCTGTCTCCTGTCTGTACAGACCTCCAGACCTCTATGATTAACTAGTGCTAGCTCTGTCCTCTGACTCCAAGCAAGCTTTATTTGTCAGAACACAAACAAAATATCACACAACAGCAAGGTCTCTCTCTAAACCAATGCTGACAAATGCACACTCCTAGGCCTCACCTCAGGCTTAATCAAATGCTCTGGGGTAGGGCCCAGCAACCTGATCTAACAAGTACTCCACAGGAGTCCTGTGCTCCCTAAAGTTTGAGAACCACTGTTGCTAGGTGATAACAGAACAGGCTAGAAGAACCTTGAGCCCCTGAATCACTACATGGAAGGGAGCCACCCTCAACCAGAAAGATCTACATCAGACCATTCTATGAACTAGAAATCGACTACACCTGTACAAAGCCACTGAGGTATGAGGGTTTACTCCTTATGGGGCCTGGTGCTGTGTCTATGCAGGTAGGAGGACCAACACATGCCAAACACAGGAAGAGTGCAGGGAGGAGGGTGCTGAATACCACCCAATTCCTAACACCTTGGAAGTGTCCTCTGACATCTATAGTTAGTGGGGGCAGTGGTGGAAGAAACTCAGCATCCAGAGGCCACAAAAGCTAAAAAACCTGCAGGGCTCAGAGGTAGCCAGCAGGAGTGAGAGATGTGGCCAGTCTTGAATGATAGTATCTCACTGGCCAGTCTTTCACAGATGAATTCCACAGGAAACAAAGCAGACACCAGAGTTAACTGCTCATTATCTGCTTGCTAAGTAGAGGACCACTGTTACAAGACAGGATCCAGGGATTTTTCCAATGCCCATGAATCTACTAACATCTGGGTGTGAGGTAACTACTATCCTGTCACTCACCTTGCTAGATTAGCTTTCGAATATATCTATAAAGATGTGGAGTCCGGCAGGAAGAGTTCTAAGACTTCCCCATCCCCAACCCCATCTTTCATGGGTTTGGATGGTCCCTTTCCCTTTGGGTATGGGCGGAACCTGTGAGTACAATTTAATGTAGAACCCGTCACTATGTATGTGATTGTCTCAGTTCCCTCTCTATATTGTGAGAGAATACCATGACCAAGGCAACTTAGAAAAGGAAGGGTTTGTTTGGGCTTACAGTTCCAGAGGGCTAAGAGTCTATCACAACTACAATGGGAAAGATTGGCAGCAGGCAGCCATGGTAGCTGGAACAGCTGAGAGCTCACAACGCTAACCACAAGCAGCAAGCAGAGAAAACTCAAAATGGTGCTGGTCTTTTGAAACCTCAAAACCTGTCCCCAGTGACATACTTCCTCTGGCAAACCACACCTCCTAATCTTCCCCAAACAGGCACTAGCTGAGAACCAAATACTCAAAATGCCTGGACTATAGAGGTCATCTCAAAGTACCACATCCCACTCCCTGATCCCCATAGTCTTGTGATCATATAATACAAGGTGCATTTAGTCCAACTTCAAAAGTCTCCACAGTCTTTTAGTCTTAACACTGTTTAAAAGTTCAAAGTCTCTTCTGAGACTCTAGGCAATCTCTTAGTTGTAATCCCTACAAAAACAACAAGCAAATCACATACTTCCAACATACAATGACACAGAGCACACATTACCATTCCAGAAGGGAGGGAAGGGAGCATGGTGAGGAAAGATTGGCCCAAGCATAACCTAAACACAGCAGAGCAAACTCCAAATCCTATAGCTCCATTTTTATGTCAAAGGGCTTAGATGGCTCAGCCCTTCTAGCTTTGCTGCCTGCCTTTCTCTTGGGCTGGTTCCACTCCCTGTGTGCAGCTTTCCTTGGCAGGTATCCCATGGCTCTGGCATCTCCAACATCTTGGCATCTCCAATGCATCCACGCTTCAATTCCACAGCTTCATGAAATGGCCTCTCGGGGTCTCCACGCAGAGACACCTCTGCCAAACATTGCCTGGCCCCATTGACTCTGAAACCTTGGAGAAAGAGTCCATTGCCTCTTTACTTATGTATCCTTCATAATTCTAAAACCAGTACTACTTGGAGGCCACTGCCAAGTTAAGCTGCCGGTTTGGAGTGGCCCCTAGCCCCCTTGAATCACCTCTGCAGCAGCTTTTGTCGGTTGTTGCTTTTTAAGAACAGAAAATTCCTTAAGCATTTTCCTTTCAGAAGGTGGAAGCTTGGCTGGGTAGGGTCTTACCCAGAGGGTACCTGTGGAAGTTTGAATGAAAATGGCCCCCATAGGCTCATAAGGATTGGCACTATGAGGAGGTGTGACCTTGTTAGAATTAGGTGTGGCATTGTTGGAGGAAGTGTGTCACTGGGGTGGTCTTTGAGGTTTCAGAAGTTCAACCAAGGCTCAGTGGCTCACTGTCTCTTGCTGCTGCCTGAGTATCCAGATATAGAACTCTCAGCTCCTCTAGCACCATGTCTGACCACATGCCACCATGTCCTGCCATGACAATAATGGACTAAACCTCTAAACTTTAAGCCAACTCACAATTAAATGTTTTCCTTTATAAGAGCTGCCATGGTCATAGTGTCTCTTCACAGTAATAGAAACTCTAACTAACGCTTTCCTTTATTCCAGTGCAGATTTGGCCTCTCCTTAATCCCCTTAACAGTTGCAGCCTTCCTTCCAACACAAGCCTTGGCAGATATATTAATCTTGCTAGTGTCCTTTTCCTCTCTAACCTGTACATTTCATATTTATTTCTGCCCCCTTGTTCATTTTCATTGTAAACATGCATAAGAGCAATTACTAATAACCACATGAAAGACTCACTATTATGCTGTCTGGAAATCTCCTCTGCTAAAGAAATTAGTCCATTACTTTTCAGTTAAGTTTCAGGCAAGTTCTTAGGACAAAGACAGAAAACAGTGCCTTTTTTGCCAAAATACCACAAGAATGTTCTCTAGCCCAGTTGCTAATATTGTTCCCCTCTGAAACCTCTTGAGCTGGGCCTCCACAGTCCATGTTGCTCTCAGCATTGTTTTCCAAGCTCCTACTAGGGCCATCCATTAAGCTCTGCTTACGGTATTCAACTGCTTTTCTAGTCCAAAGTTCCAAAGCCTTGCACATTCTTCAAAAACCAACAAGGTCAGGTTCTTCAATTCCTGGTCCACCAACTGGGGACCAAGTATTCAAATGCCCAGACTATAGGAGACAGCTCATCGAAACCACAACAATACAGCAAAAGTAAAATCTCCCTGGGTGTACTTGACCAAAGTCAATGAGTCCTTTAGATGCTAAGGGCTGTCTCTGACTAGTAACAAAAGAGGAATACATGGTGAAATGTTCCAGGTTGCCTAGAAGAAAGCAAACATCCATGTGAACTGGCATATGACAGAGGGCTGCTGGTGGCCTCTAGAAGCTAAGAGATATCCCTAGCCAATAGCTTGTAAGAAAACAGAGCTCTGTCCCCTCTCCCCCAAACCCAATATATACAACCTTTCTAACTGTAAGAAACTTGGAAGAGGATCCTAAGCCTCAGGTGAGGGAACCTCAGCCCTAGGCAACACCTCTGTGCTAGCCTGGTGAGACCCTGAATAGAAAACCCAGGTGTGCTGTGACAGCAATTCAAAAAGGACTGTGAAGCAAAGTTATGTGTCCCCTACCAACAGAAATGCATTCTGAGAAAGATGTCCTTTGGTGACTTTGTCACTTGTGCAAACATCACATACTGTAACTGCACTAAGATGACTATGACATCCATATATAATATAAACCTTTTCTTTGTTCATTTCTTTGTGATAAGGTCCCACTACATAGCCAAGGTGAACCTCTAATTCACAATCTTCTTGCCTCAGTGTCTTAGTCACTTTTCTATTACTGTGATAAAATATCATGACCAAGGCACCTTATTAAAGAAATCATTTAATTGGGTTTATGGTTTCAGAGAGTGAGAGTCCATGATGGTGGAGCAAAGGCATGGTGGAAGTAACAGCTGAGATCTCACATGTCAAAAAGCAGGCAGAAGACGCACAGCACACTTTGAAACCTCAAAGCCCACCCCCAGTGACACAATTCCTCCAACAAGACCACACCTCCTAATCCTTCCCAAACAGTTCCACTAACTGAGGACCAAGTATTCAAACATAAGAGCCTATGTGGGAGAGGGCATTCTCACTCAAAATACCATACTGAGTTTCCTGAAATGTGCTAGCATTATAGGCATGCATCACCATATCACATTAGGTGATACAGTCTTATGGGGCCACTGTCAAACAGGCTGTCATTGACCAAAATGATGCAGAACATCACTAATAAATTTGAAGCATTTTAAGTTTATGTATTTGCAGCAATTTTTTTTACACAGCAATAAAAAGTGAAACTTTGGGGTGGCGTGAGGCTGCCAGAGTAGCAAACAGGGCCCATGGTTGCTACAGATCCCCTCAGTTCCCTTTGATGGCTTCTGTGTGCCCTTCCCGATCTGCTATGTGCTTTTAGTTCAAACAGCCTGCACCTGCAATTCTCTTCGGCCAGCTGGCTTGGTAGCTGGAGCTGCTTTACCCACCTTGGTAGGGCTGGAGCTGCCCGGGAGTTTATGCTCCCCAAGGAGACCTTCTGTAAAACTGGTAAGAGAGTATAAAACCTAGATTCCCAGCCTCAAGTTGAGACAAGGTCAGAGGTATGACTCACACTATAACACTCCCCTGTAGGATCAGGTGAGGCAGAAACTTGGGTTGAGATGGCACTATGCCTGGTTTTCTCTCCTCCTTCACTATCTCCCTTAGGAACCCATCCTTAGTAAATTCTTCACCCCTGAAGCCTCACAAAGGTGCTTTTGTGTAATCACACACATTAGTCCATTGTACATGGCCATAACCAAATACCTGAAGCTGAGTATTTATAGAGAAGTTTATTTGGTTCTACAAATGTGGGACTACTGATGAAAGTCCGATAGCTAGTGGTCCTATCTGTTTGGCCCCTGGAGAGGGCTATCTGACTGCTGCATGGTGTAGCAGGGTAAGAAAGGGAAAGGCCACATGCAGAAGAGGTCACAGATGTGAGGTGGCCTTGTTTGATAACAAGCCGTTATCATGGAAACTAAGAAGAATCTCCTAAGAATTACATTAATCTCTTCCAAGGATGATGCTCCAGAATGACCTAATTACTTTCCAATTACCCAACGTCTTAAAGGGCCCACCATCTCTTAATATTTTACACTGGGGAATCATGTGATCAGTACATAAACCCTTGGAGAACAAGCCACATCCAAATAATGGCACCATCCATGGTACCACCTGCTAATATCATCATTTTGGGGAGTAGAGTTCTATATATGAATCAAAGGGAACACAAATTGACTCACACTGTAGCATTTAGAGAGTCCCAAAATATCCATGCTTCAAACTCTACCCCCATCTTAACCCTTACCCTTTTCAATTTCAACCTGACCTAAGTGGGAACATCCTAGTATTTCATCAAAGGTGCCAAACTCCTACCTAACTACAATGAGTCTTATATTTGAAAGTTCCTTTCAAGCCTATGATGTACATACATATAACATACAACACACACATAACACAACATACAAACACAGAAGGCATGCAACATACGTAACACAGAAAGACAACATGCATGCAACATGCAATACACACAATGCAAGTACGTGGACATATACAATAAATAAATAAAGCACAACACACAAGACACAGATAACACACAACACAATACCATGCAGATAACACACATGGCCTACAAACATGGCATATATAGCACATAAAGACTACACACGGGTCACATGCAGTTCATAAATAACACACATGCTAACACACACACACCTATTATCCCTTAGTCCCCCAGTCCCTTGGCCACCTACACATAAGGACATGTCTGAAAAAGACATAGTCACTATCTGAGGTCTCAGCAGGCATCAGGACTGTTTCAAGTGCTACCATGCTAAAGAGAGGGTCATTGTAGTTCATCTCTACTAGGCCTGGTGAGCAGCTCTCTCCTTTCTTCTTCATGCTTCTATATTAATTAGCCCCAGAATTTAAATCTGATGCATTAGGCAAAAACAATTATAAATGGTGTTGGAGAAACAAATTCCAAATCAGCTGTAGCTAAACGTGCATCTATTTGAAAGGCAGGCAGCATGAACACTGACACTGAGAAAAAACAGGCATGAGACACACATACACTCCTCCAAGGAGGGCTGAGCTCAGTGGGGATTACAACTGCCTGATCCACAACCAAGCTGGGAGGCAAGGGGCCTGGGTGGGAGATTCATGGGCCACAGGACATAGGAAGGAAAAGAGATACTTGGCATGCAGGAGAATGGAAGCAATTCTCTTCTCCCATGGTCCTCTCCCAGGCCTTCCCTTTTCTTTTGAACAGCCCTGCCTGGAGGTCCAAAGGAACCAATCCTGTAAGGATGCTAGATGCTAAACTCAACTCAGATTTCTCCCAGGCAGTGGATGTCCTCCACCTGCCTTGTCCTCTTTACAGTGGTCCTTAGGATGTAGGCTAGGATGGACCATTTGAGGACTGTTGAATATAGCATCAAGGTGGCTGGCAACTCCCAATAGTCTCTAACCACCTTGAGAAGAGCTAGTTTTGCCTCCTCAGTAAGACTTTAAGTTCCTGACCCACAGGCTCCCTTGTGATTAGTGATACCAGATATGCAAATATCTCTGTGTTCAGCTGTCTAACTGGTGGTGTCAACTGGAAAGTGGTCGGAACCAGTTTGTGTGATGTAAAGAAGAAATAGTCCTAGAGACCATCTCATGCACTTTTGTACTCAAGGAAAGACCACCCCTCCTAGCCTGGAATAGGTTCTCCAGGCAGTATGGCCAGCAACCAGGGGGCAAACATGGACTTGGGGACATGGTTAAAACAAACAAACAAGCAAACAAATAAATAAGACCTGTGAGGACACATTGGGACCTCCCCATTCCTGTCACACACATTGGTTCCAGACAGTAAATTAGCTGCATTATTTATATATTGGCCACAATCATTGTGAAACAATATAAAAATCATAACAGCACCCACCAAAGAGCATTTATGTCCTACTCACTAGGCTGAAGATGACCTGAGACTGGCCCCACACATCCATCATCCACCCTATGGGTCCATGTAAATTGGGTAGCTTCTTCTCTTTGAGAACCTAACACAGAGATCAAGCAAAAACTAGGCCCCAAACTAGAACATTTCACCTTCTACCTCATCACATTGGCCAAGTAAGAGTCAAGAAGTGTGGGAATAAACCAAATCATGCCTGGTAATCACAGGGTGGAGGAGACTATACAACCAGTTTGGTTTGATGCCACCCAAAATTCTGAAATGAGACAACTGAATCAAAGAAAAGAAAGACTAAGGCTTGGAAGTGAAGGTAGATTAAAATAGTCAATGTCATCAAGGTCTAACAATTCTTCAACTTGTCTAGAAGTGCTATTGACAATCACAGCAAAGTCTCCAAATGCCTCCTTGGACCCAGCCAGTGAACCTGTCTTCCTTCAAGCCCTGGGACTCATTCATAATAAACTTTCTTTGTTCATAGTTATTGCCTTGCCACAAGTTTCTAAGGCCTCTCCTTACTCCCAGTTTCTCTCTTAGGGGACTTTGGAGGATGAAGTGAGTCAATCCACAGAAGGCATGTAGTACAGGCTTGTTGGAAACAATGAATGGTCCCACAAAGGAACATGAAGAAAGCAAAAGGGGCTCCAAAAGGTGATTCTTTCTGTAAGAAGGGTGAACCAGAACCCAAACTGGGATGGCAACACACCAAGGCCAGTTTGACTCCTGTCTTTCATCCCTGAGTTAGGTGGTGACTGTGTCTCATCCCATTGGTGGGAGCTCAGCTTCACAATCTGATGTGATTGGCTAACCAGCACAAAGGGGAAGGAGACGGTTCAGAAAAAAAGAGTCCTTGCCGGGATAATAACTTTTGATTTAAAAAAAATAAGCATTCATTTCTCACAGAGCCAGGCATGTAGCAAGATCTCACTGCCATTAGTTACCATCAGCTATTGTCACAGTCCCTGTTACAAAGACCAGGTGCTAGACATAGTTACTACTCTGTAACAAATAAGCCCAAACTGGAACAGCAGCCATTGTATTAAGGTTGTGGATTCTGTGGAGTTGGAATTCATTCAGGGTACAGTGGTCTGTACACTGTTGCACAGTGACTGGGCCTTGGCTGAAAAGACTCTAAAAGCTAGGGTTGACTTGTATGACTAGACTCATAAGGTATCTCTCTCTGTCTCTGGGTCTCTGTATGTTTGTGGTGTGTGACCCCATGGCCTCTTCAGTTGGGAGGCCTACAAGTACCCTGGCATCTTCCATAGCTTTTCTGGCCTCCAAGAATGAGTGTCCAACAAGCAAGGTAGAAAACTTACAGACTTTTGTGGCCATTCTCTGAAGTCACATTATGCCCCTTCTGGCATGCTCTACGGACTGAAGCAACCACAGGCCCAGTGAACCCAAAAGGGGGGGACCCAGAAGCCACCTCTCACTGGGAGAGACATTAAAGAATTTTCTGCTATGTTTTAAAGCCACCACTCAGTTATTTCTGGTAACTGACAGTTGAATAGGCTTTTGTGGGTTAACTGGAAACCTCAAGACTTTTCTTAGCAGTGTTTCTATGGAAACTATATGTTTGGGTCCAGAAAACAAGCTTCCCAGTTAACTATGAAATACAACTCATTCATAAGGCACAACTCTCCGAATCCTCATCATGCCCTCCAAAAAGCAGACATGGTGACCACTATTATGCATCAGTTCATCGGCAATGTGGACAGACTACTTACCGTGTACTGCTCTACACTGTACATGCCAGTGGGTTGTGTCCTCTGCTACTCCCAACCTTATAGATGTTATGATTGCTTCCACTTCATAAATGAGGAAAGACAAAGCACAAACTAATGGTCACATAGCTGGCACTGTGGCTGATTTTTGAAACCAGGTCTGTCTGATTTCCCAAGCCCACACTTAACTAACCATAATGGAATGACTCCACAAATGCCATTTGAGGAAATGGATACTTCTGGAAACATCTTAAGGCCGAGGGACTCTGCCCAGGGGGACGGATGTGTCAGGGAAACTGGCAAGGGTATAGTCATCGGTCTCCACCAGAGGTGTTCTGTTCTTGTGAAAGGGGGTCAAGGACCATCAAAGGGATTGTCCTCCTTGCTGGGGATATCTGGGTCACAAATTCTCATCAAGTGGCCAGAGTCGATTTATGTCCTCCGGCCATCCCTGCCTTGTCCCTGAGTTCCCAGCCTTCTTTGTCCCCATAGCCTCATCTTTCCTCAACCAGAGCAGAGTGAGCCACACTCAGCTTTTTGTCCCCAGGGCATGGATGGGGAATGAACAGACGTTTTTGTCCCTGGCTGTACAATGCCATTTGTGTGGGGGCGGCTCTGGGGTGGTGCTGGGGGAGGGAGCAGAATGAGGCCAACACAGCCCCCATTCTCCAGGGCTGGTCACAGACAGGCCCTGCCACACAGCAGGAGGCTGAGTTCAGGCTGCCATGGCCTTGGGTCCTGGGCTGCTCAAGAGGAAAAGAGGTCTCTGCTCTGTTGGGCCATCCACAGAGGTTTCACAGTCAAGTGTCTGTGCTGCCAGTAGACTCCCCCTACTCCCTGTTCCCCCACCATCCCTCTTCCACCCCCATCCTGCAGTTTGAGATGAGAAAACTCCTTTGTTTGGGGCTTTTGCAATGCCCATGAAAGCCTTTCTTTCCTGTTTGAGAATTCATCTCTGCATTCCACAGGGGGCATTTATCACCCTGTGCCCAGGCTGCAGACATGGCCCTCCTTCAGATCCCCCTGCTGAGAAAGAAGGCCTTGTCAGACACATGAAACCACCCCTCTGGACATCTGGACAAGGCATAGCCCTCTGGCTGAGCACGAGGCTGCCCTGAATCTTGCAGACAGTCAAAGGAGGGCCCTTGTTCCCAGGGCCAAAGGGCCCAACTAAATGGTTGCAGCTGGGCACAGAGGGGGCAATGGGGGTGAGAGAGGAGCCACGCCCTCTTGGCTGGCTGCCCCCCCCGGCACCTCTATAAGATAGCCTAGAAGGCAAGTTTGCTTGCCTAAAAAGCTTCTAGAGCGACTTTAGGATCGCCCTTTGGCTAATAGTTTAGAATGTTTAACCCATAACAGGTCATGGCTAACTGGTCCTTTTGTCTGCAAAGCACTCCATCTTCTAGTGAAAACATCTTTTAATATTAAAAAGTCTGGGTCTTCCAGAACCAGTACCCCTGTCCACAAAACTATGGCCCAGCCCTGACTGGCCAATCACTTTTCTCCAATACCCAAGTATAGCCATTGGGCATTTTACCTCTGGCTTGGCCAATCAAAGCTCTTCTTGAGACCTATCTCCCAGAGGTAAGACCTCTGTTTCCAGGACGGTAGCCTGAGACCTGTACCAGCCAGTGGCCATCCTCACATTATTACCTAAGGCTGGCTAGAACCCTAAAGGTTGTATTTCCATCCCTGGATCCACCTATGCCAGAAGCTGTTGGCTAGATATTTTAGGTCCCTACACCAACTCTACTTTGTGTCCCAGCTGATCTGAGTGGAGTTTCTATTATTTGCACCCCTAAGAGACACTCAAAGTTCCTCCTCAAAGACTGGCATTTCAGGCTGTCTGAGGAGAAGCCACAACATTGCCACCCCAGGCCCCCACTCCAGAGAGTCAACCCCCTCTACCCCTCCTGGAGCAAGGACATCCCCAACCAAGCAACTCTAGGAAGAAACATGAGTCCAGGATCTTCACGTAGATGTGGCCCAAAGACACCCATCATTCTTACACTTTATCTTACACTTCATCGTATGGCCTGGACAAGGCATTGCATTGACGTCAATAAGCCAATTGCCAGGTCTGAATGCAAAGCCCCTACCAAACTGCCCCAAAAGCTACTTAAAGGCTTATGCTTCAGTGCCCACAGTGAAGACAGAAGTACAGAAGGACCTCAGGAGTGCGGTCTGCAGAAGCAGGTTCCCACACAGAAAAGAGATGCGGCGAACTCACCTGTGTTTCCCCAGTGCCTTCCTCCTCAACTTCTCACCTCTCTGCTGGATCTCCGATCCAGTGAGTGTCCCCTTCCGCCCCCTCCATGGTTGTCAGCAAATCCCTTTCTGACTCACTCCCACTATCTCTCACACTCCAGCCTTAACCATCACACTGGAAAGCAATATTACTTACAATCAACTTTATGACAGATTCTTCACCTCTGGTAGGCACTGCCTAATAGGTAGGTAGTCACCCACATTTTACAAAATAGGAAACTGAGGCTTGAGAAAGTATTTCCCCAAGCCACACAGTAGCACTGAATTCAGAATTCCCAATTTTCTTTGTCCTGTAGCCTTGTCTTGGGCACGTGATCAATACTGATTAAACCAAGTCTCCTAAGATGCACTGAACTGAGCCATACAGCCAGGAGGACAGCAAATCTTTTGACAACAGCTAGTTGTGGGACATAGTACTTATCATCTACAGCCTGCAAATGGGGGATAATAAGAGTATCTACTTTACAAGTTTGCTGTCAAATTTGCATGCAAAAAAAACCTAACTTAGAGTAGTACATGGCATGGTGCTGGTACACAGTAAGTCTCAATAAATGCTACATAGTATTATTACTGTTACTCCCATCCAGTGAGCCAAGCTTGAAGCAAGCTTTCTAATTCCTTTTACCCCAGGACAACTGCCAACCGCTTTGCTCAGCGTGAGAAGCAACCACGAAGACAGATCTAAATAATCCAGTGACTCTCCTAGGCTCTGCTGGCAAGCTCTGAGCTGCTTTCAAGGTCTCTCAGAAACACATTGCTCCACTGAGACTGTCAGGCGACATGGGGCAGCTGCCGATCAAACCACTTGGTGTCTTATTTAGGAGCAGTCTTGCACACCAGTGTAAAGGTCACCGTGATGCTGTCCACGTAGCTGAGCCAGAGCCCAGTGAGACTCTGCACCTAGGATCTGCTATTGGAACAGGTCTGGCTTCCTGCAGGTCACCATACACAGAGCTAGCATGTGCCTGAATGCCAGAATCATTTAATGATTTACAAAGATCAAGATCAATGGCTTCAGCAATTTCTGGGAAGCAGTAACTCAGTGAGCTGTGGAAGCTTCTCAATTTGCTGTCTCCAGCCCAGCCCCGTGGCAGGATTTATGCTGAATGGTCTCCATGAGGCAAATATATCCTAGGATCGGGCCCCATCCAATCACCCCGCCCAGGAAGTGCTGGCATAGTGACATCACCCTCACAGCTGCCAAGTCCCCCTTGCTCTGAGGGGCACTCTCTCATTTCACATTAATTAGAAGGCCATTTTCCAGGCATTTCCATCCCATAATGAAGGGCTTTCTGCAGTAGTTCAGTGAAATATTAAAACATCTGACTTTGAATCTTAAAAAGAAAAAAAACTTCTAGCCTGCCTGTGCTGTATAACTCTTCACACTTCACGGGGGACAGTGAAGTCAGAAGTAAGGACAGCCTGTCCCGCATGCAAATAGAGGAGGTAGCCACAGCACCGCCATTGGACACACAGACATTGAACACAAGACACAAGACACTGTCCTTGTCCCCCAACATCTGCCTCTGATGGGGACGTGGGGGAGTACGAGAAAGAAAAGATGAGAAAATAAGAAAATAGGATGAGTGGAACTTAGAACTTCATAATGGCTCACTCCTGTAAACTCCTCACTCTGAAGGATGAGGCTGAGGCCAGCCTGGGCTACATAGTAAATTCAAGGCCTGTCTGGGGTATATAATAAAACCCCGTCTCAAAAAAAAATTTTTTTTTACAGCAACAAATCCTCTAATCCTCAGAAGGTTGTTTTGGTTGTTCTCAGTAAAGCACATGGCCCAGTACTCACTAGCATGTGCAGTCTTCCCCCATGCTAATGTTGGGGTGTCTTTGGGACTTTCTTTGCCCAGTGGGGCCTTAACAAGAGTGGCACAAGAAGAGACTGGATGCGCATGTGCACATTGTTCTCTTCAAACACTCACTCTGGGACTCCAAATACCATGCAAAGTAGCCCACATGAAGAAACACCGCTGAGACACCCTGACCCGCTGCTCTCTGCAGAGATCATTCAGAAGGCCACAACCTTCCAGCCTTCCAGACATCCCCACCAGAGAGCCAAGTATGTGAATGAAAAGTGTTGGTTTTGGTTTTCTTGTTGTTGTTGTTGTTGAGGTTTTGTCCCCTGAGACAGGGTTTCTCTGTGTAGCCCTGGCTGTCCTGGAACTCACTTTGCAGACCAGGCTGGCCTAGAACTCAGAGATCCGTGCTGGGATTAAAGGAGTGAGCCACCATTGCCCAACTGAATGAAGCAATCTTAGACATCCCAGTCCCATATACCTCAGCCACAGCAGATATCTGAGACAAGAGCAGCAGATAACCCAGTTCATCCCCAATCAAGCTATAGAATCATGAAGAATAATTACGTCATACTTGCTTTAACCTAACAAGTTCTGAGGGATTTTGTTGTTCAGCAATGAAGAACTAAAGCAGCCCAAAGGTCAAGACCATACATACTTCCTGGTCTTGCAAGTCCCCAGATCTGATCCCCTGTAGGTCCTTCTCCCCCTCCCCTACTCAGCAAGGTGTGTGCTAAACCACAGTCTCCATTTCTCACAAGGTGCATTGAGATCACACCACTCACCCCAGGACCTTTACCGTGCTAACAAACCAGGAGTCAAGGATTAAAAGTATATAAATACAATCTCTTTTGTGCCACCGTGTGTGGAAAAGAGTGTATTTGTATAAGCATGGTGTGATACTGAGAAATGGTGAGACTCTAAATTTTACACACACACATACACACACACACACAAGCACATATAATGATTATGTATGTAATTGCTTCATGTTATATCACAAACTAAGTATTGAAAGGCTGTTTTGCTGTTTCGAAGTCCTTGCTATAATGAATTAATAAGAATGCTGTGCAATCAACATATTAATTGTATGTAAATGGTGTTTTTTAAAAGCTTTAAAACAATCTATCCCCCAGAGCATTTTAAATAGGCCCCCTGGAAAGTTGTTTATGTAGTCATTTGTGTGGCAAACTTCTCTCTTCCAGCCAGTTCCTTCAACCCAGAAAGAACAGAAAAAAAAATCCAGCTGGCCTTTTCTTCCTTTCTAGGATCCAGGAGCAAATGTCTTTGGGGGAGGGAGGCTGCAATCTGTCCCAGTAGCTCTGAATCTGGTCACTTGTTCTTTTTCCTCTGTCTCTTGTCCCTCTGTCAATTATTGTCTGTCCTGCACAGATTCCAATAAGGTTCAAATGTGCGCTACTGGGGACCAAACAAAAATAATCAAGCCACTAATAACTGCTCACTCAGCCCTGCCATGTTTCCACCCTGCTGTAGAAAGGGAAGATTCTCAAAGCCAGACATCCCATACGTTCCCAAGACAACCATCAACATTCAAATGTCACCAGTCACTCTGTACCTCCACATCAAGCTAAAGCAATAAGCCAGGAATTGTACAGCACTAAAAGACGTTCAATAAGAAAATGCATGAATTTAAGACATGGAGAAAGGCACTTTTGGGTTCCATTTTGATTTGGGCTCTGCGATCATTCATTTTAAATGTCAACTTGCCACGACCTAGAAATCATTTGGGAAGAGAGTCTCAGTTGAGGAATTGTCTCAATCAGGCTGGCCTATGCATGTCTGTGGGTGCACTGTCTTGATTGCCTCCTGTGGCCAGCATCATTTCCTAGGCTGGTCCCTAACTGATATAAGAGCAAAGAAAGCCAGCTGAGAATGAGCAGTGGACATAAGCACACGAGGATGCATTTGCTCTCTCTCTGCTCTTGGCTCTGGGTATCCTGTGATTAGCTGCTGGAATTCCTACCTTGAGTTCCCCAAAAAGATAGATTGTAGCCTGGAAATGTGGGCTGAGTAGATCCTCCCCTAAGTTGCTTTTGGTCAGGGTGGTTAGTCACTAGAACACAGATGAAGCTGGATAGACTCCAAAGAAATGACCCCAGTTTCTCAGAGATCTCTGATAAATGAGGTTTCCACTAAGTAAGGCCTTGAGCCAGGTATGGTGGCGCACATGCCTGCATTCCAAGCACCCTGAGGCTGAGACAAGAAGATCATGAATTCAAGGCAAGCCTGAGCAACATAGTGAGACCTCATCTAAAACAAAAAAATGTGTTTAACTGAAACAAAACTGTTAAAACCCAGTAAGGTAACATGTATGAATAGTTTAGAGACACCTGTGTGAGGTGGGTTTGGAATTCAGCGCCTCTCTCCAGAATGTCTCACGATGGTCCTTGCAAGTTATCCCAAGTCTCTCTTCCCCCCACTGCCCCGTTATACATGTGTGTTGACTCTGCTGATTGTTTCAAATGGCTTTTCCTGTATTTATTCAGTGTGTGTGCAAATCTGTCACAGCATATGTGTGGAGGTCAGAGGATGACTTGTGGCAGTTTGTCCTCTCCTTCTCCTGTATGGGTTCTGGGGACTGAACTGGATGGCATCTGCTGAGCCATCTCACTGTCCCTCTACTCATTTTTCCAGGTTCCCAGGAAGCAATAGCATGAAGCTTGAAGCAATCATTAATGGAAACACTGTGCATCATGACCTGGGACACACAGCGCAATTGCAGCTATCTTGGGGGCAAAGGTGGCATGTGTATCATGACCTGGGACACATAACCCAATTGTAGCCACGTTGGGGAGAAGGTAGCCTTTGTCACTTGCTGGTCAGGAACAGCTAAAAGGAGAGTAGAGATGTGAGTGCAGCATTCCACAGGCTAAAGGGTGCGCCTTCAGACTCCAGGCTAAGTACAAGAAAGCTGTCCCCTGGTGTTAGGCTGAACATAGGCTTGACATAGTCACAAAGGCCTTAGGTTGCCTAGTTTGGGCCATAGTAGCAGATCTGCATGGAGATCTGGTCCTTTGACAAGTCACATGGCAGTTTGCGCCACTGCCAGGTTCCTCCCAGCCTCCTCCAGATTGCAGGGCACCAGGATGCTCCCATTTTTTTGCCCTTAAGTTCCTAGGGAGGTTTGAGCATCGGGAGGCCCTGACAGATGAGAAGGCAAGGAGCAGGAAAGGCCAGGGTGTGTCTTCCATTCTCACTGCTTCTTGAAAGCCGTATTCTTCCAGGTCCTACATGCTAGACTGGTTTCTGAGTCCCAAAGACATGGTCTCCTCTCTGGACTCTCTGGCCCTAGGGTGGTAGCAACTCCGGCAGTAGGAATCTCTAGATTGCCTCATTTGTGTGGTTTCTCAGAGCTCCCTTGACCTCTGTAGCCAGTTTCTTAATTAAGTCACCTCTGCTGAAAGACCTAGTGTAGTTTCTGTAATAGCCACCACCCCTTGCATGACTGAACTCAAACCATCTGTTTTTCCTCTACAGCCAAATACACTGCATTGAGTTCAGAAGAACAATGAGAATTTTATTAAAAAGACAGAGAACGGCCAGGTATGGTGGCACATGCCTTTAATCCCAGCAATAAGGAGGCAGAGGTAGATGGATCACTATGAACTCAAGGCCAGCTTGATCTACATAGCAAGTTATAGGCCAGCCAGGGCTACCTAGTAAAGGAAGGAGAGAAGGGAGAAATGAAGAGAAAAAGAAGTAAGTGGTATTAATGAGCAATTACCTTGTTTCAGGCACGATATTAAATATATACAGACATTGCCGTGTTTCGTCTCACAACAGCACTGGGATGCTGGGACTTTTATTTTCATTGTGTAGATGGGAAAACTGAGACTTGCAGTTCAGCAATTGGACCAAGGGTATACAGCCAGGAAGACTCCAGGGCACCTGCAAGGAGCTAAGCTCTCTCACCCATCAGATGATGCATGTCCACTAAGCACTCTAGGGTAGCCAGGGGCATTCCAACAGACTTCTGAGAATGACAAATCTCTGGCCTGAAATGACTCCATGACTTCCCCTAGTTCCCAAGGGAAATTCAGGGTTGATGGAGCAAGAAGGCAGCTTTGTGGTCTCCAGTTCAGGAAGCCTTAATTTAAGCAATGATGACTTCTGCTTGTGTCTCAGCTTACCTGTTGCAGTATGTATATGGAGGAAGGGACCTGCATCAGCGGCTGTTCTCAACACTGTCACCCAAGGTGCCCATCATCAGTTACTGAGCAAGGGTGTGCAAGCTGCTCCCAATATCCTGAGGTATCTCATCTAGGATGCTGATGACCAGGTTGGCCCATTCTACTCTTTGAGGAGATTTAACATCAGGCCCCTGGGTACTTCCCTCCAAGACCCTCCCAGGCAAATGGCATATCTATCTCCCAGCTGGGTGGGTTGAAGAGAGGAAGTGGGAATAATATCCCTTCCATCTTGACAGCCACTCCTCCCTGGCTGCCCCATACCCAAGGCCCATGATTTCCAAAAATTAAGATGCAGAAACATTTGAAAATGGGACCACAGGGGAGGCCAGAGCCTAGTACAAAAACAATGAAATCATGGAAGAGCTATTTGGAGGCTATTTAAGGGTGAAATGTCTCCAGTTCACTAATAGGTCACCAACTAGCCACCTAATTCATTTTGTCAAGACTAGTTGCTTTGGATAGCAGTCATCGCCACTGACCAATAAGAATGGAGCAGACTGGGCTAGGGTCCTGAATCCCTGCGGACTATACTTGCTCTTAACTTTTTGATTGAGGACCATTTGGGGAATTGAGGCTGTTGGCTGAGGTGCATACAATAACATAGAACTTACTAGTAGGTGAGTGCAGCATGACTCAGGCCAGGGCTTGGGGAGGGGAGCAACTGCTAGGAACTGATAACTGAGATGTAAGGCAGGTTTTCCCAGGTATCCACATGAAGGAGGCCCCTCTCTTCCAGCAGGCACATGGCCTGGCTCCCGGTGGTGCTTCCCCAGGAAGGGAGGACAAAATGATTTGCACCAAGCCTATCTGGCTGGCTCCCTTAGCCTCTGGCTCAGTGCCTGGTGTCTGAGGCAGCAGGAGGAGGCCAGGGCCCCTACTGGCTATTCTCTGTGCAAAGCTAAGTAGCCTGGGAGAGGGAGGGCGGGCTAGGAGAAAGACCTTGACCTCAGGAGCCCTAAACCTTGCTGACAGCAGACAGCAAGGAGGACCCTTGGGAACAGCACTTTATTGAGGGACATTTGTCTTCATTTGGGGCGGTCTACATTTCATCCCACAGGCGTGCCCTGAGGCGCGAGTCTCCCTGACCCTTACCCGGACTATTCCAGCACTGCACTATCCCGGTGCTAGACTGAAAAGGAAGCTGCCTCTTAAAGCCTCTGGCAGCCAAGGAGACAGATGTCACCAAAGAACAATGGGAAATTCCCCAAGGCACCTCAGAAGGCTCCCAGCCTCACCCCTGCCCAGCTCCCTCCCCCAGAAAAGAGACCTAGGACAAGTGTGGGCACACCACAGACTCAGGCTCCAAACCTGGGTCCTCCTGGGTTAACGATTCTGGAAACCAACTCTTACATCCAGCATAATAATCTTGGATTTCGACAATGAACAAGTATACATGGTTTTCAGAAGGTAATCTGGGAAACTAAGTGTCCTTCCTCTGTGGAAGTCATTGTGGCTAGCCAGGAGGGCCCAGCCTGTTTTCCCCCACATGAAAAGCCACTCCAGTGAGAAAGGCCCTGCAAAAGACAGCTGAAAATATCAAAGTGAACATTTACATGGATTGTGGTTTTTTT
>LZPO01089909.1:2063437-2088737 GCA_001675575.1 Neotoma lepida
TCCTGGAACTCACTTGGTAGCCCAGGCTGGCCTCGAACTCACAGAGATCCTCCTGCCTCTGCCTCCCGAGTGCTGGGATTAAAGGCGTGTGCCACCACTGCCCGGCTCAGTAGCATTTGTCTTTATCTGAGTTTTCCTAAAAGGAAATCAATCGTGACAGTCTTCGGTGAGCATAAATCTTTTATTTGGGAGAGGCTTCCAGAGCACATCAGGAGGGGAGTGGGTACACCAGGCAGGGAAGGAAAGGCAGCCACTAGAGATGGTTTATCAAGGAAGTTTCATGGTGAACAACTAGAACCTACGCCTTTAGGAGACCTTAAGGAGATACTAGAGTGCACTTTTGAAGCCTTGTTCAAAGGGCAAAGGGGCCTGGGCATAAATCCACCAACTTGTGTAGACCCTTAGTTGAGGGCTGGCCTCCTAGCTAGGTACAAGCAGGCAAAGTGGGTGCCTGTGCCAGAAGAAGCCAAGAGAGGCAGATGGTGGCAGTTGAAAGACACTGAAGGACAAGGAAGTACGGAAGGTGGGCAAGGTGCCAACTGTGTCTGTCATGTATTATTATTGCATGGATAAGGATATGGGAGCTGTGTGATATACGAGGGAGGTCCACATAACTGTAGAAGGAGGTGACAATAACTAGAAATTTCACTACAATAAACACTCAGCACCATTTCTCCCTTAAAAGACTTCTCAGCTGAGCAAGATGGTGCACACCTTTAATCCCAGCACTGGGAGGCAGGTGGATCTGTGAGTTCCAGGCCACCCTGGGCTACATAGAGAGATACAGCCTAGCTAAGGCTATATAGTGAGGCTCTATCTAAAAACAAAGAGTTCTTACACTGAACTAGAACAACCCTAGGATTGCCCAACCCAACCCTAGGATTACATTGTTGAGGTGCTATTGGATCATTTGGGGATACCTCCCAAAAGACAGAAGCAACAAATAGTGCAGACAAAATAGAATGAGAAAGAAAAGAGAAACTTCTAGTTTCTATCTATCTCTATATATGATGGGACAAAGCCTAATGGAAAGTTCCAGACCATGAGGGTGGACAACACTTTCAAATTCTCTTGAGAACACAAACAACAAAATAACAAAATGCCCTGTGCTTTGAAAAGCTCTCTCCGTGTTTGAATAGGAAAAGAGCATGTAATCAACTGACCTTCCACCAGAGAATCGCCTGCTCTAGGGTCATGTTCAGTGGACACAAAGCCACCTTGGCCTACTCATAAGAAAGAGGAATAGCCTTGAACAAAAAGCCTGGATGGAAGTGCTCTGGGTCTGATAGGCAAAGCAGTGGATCCCTTGGTAGGACATTCTAGGGAAAACTGTTTGTCCTGCAGTAGAGAAGTCAATTCAACTTGAGAATAGCTCGCAAACCGTAAACATTCCAGTCACTTCCTTCACAACTGTAAGCAGCATTGCATTGCCAAATGTGGGAAGAAGGCAACAGTGCCCAAAGATGTCCACATCCTGATCCTGGAGCCTGGGAACACATTAGTAAACACGATCAAAGGACTTTGCCGATGGGAACAAGTTAAAACCCTCCTGGATTATCGAGGTGGCCTCACTGTCATCACAAGGATCCTTATAAGGAAGTAGGGAAGCAAGAGAAGAAAGAGGTCAGAGTGAAGCCATGAAATAAGAATTCTGCTTGCCATTCCTGGTTTTGAACGTGGGAAAGGGGCGCCGCAAACCAAGGAATGCGAGCTTCTAGAAGTGAAAAGGGCATGGAAACAAGTCTTCTATAGAGCTCCCAGAAAGAAACATGGCCCCTCTGGCTCCTTCATTTTAACCTAGTGACACTGACTTAGATAACGGTGCACAAAGTGTTCAGTTTTAGATCTCATTGGATGCCTCAACCAGTTGAGATAGTTGCCTTCCATTTTGGCTTTCTAACCTCTAAAACTGTAAGGCAGTAAGTTTCATTGTTTTAAGTTTCTAAATCGGTGGTAATGTGTTACTACAGCAAAATAAGATCTTGAGACAATGCTACCCTCCCCCCAGGGTGGCAGGCTGCAAAAGGAGTGCTGTGAACTTGGGGTAGCACCCCACTTTGAGACAAGTTCTCACTATGTAGCTCTGGCTAGCCTGGAACTCTATGCTGACCAGGCCAGCCTGGAACTCACAGAGATCCACCTGTCTCTAATTCCTGAGTGCTGGGATTAAAGACGTGCACCAGCCTGCCCTTAGGGTAACCTCTAAAATTCAGAGGTTAATTTAGAGTCTAAATGATGTTCTTGAGAGACCTAGGAAAATCACAAAGAACCTTCACTTGTTGGGAGAGAGACAAAGGTGGTACCTAGGAAACACTACATTTTAGACAGTTTCTAGTCCCTACATCAATCTAGGAGGGCAACGCCACTGGAATTCATTGGCAAGCAGTTCCACTCTCAGGGAGTTGCTTAGTTACTCAAAAGCTCTTCCCAGCTGTTTCTCATCCTCTCCAAAGGGCTTTAATTGTATCTAAAATCACAATCCAGTGGCTCCCAAATCTGATTAGGCCACTTGCAAAGGAAGCTCTGAAGGGACCAGTATCAGGACACCCCAAGACCAAGTTCACAGCACGGAGGAGATTTGTTTGTTCCAGAGGGACAGCTCAAGCCAGTCATACAGTCTCTGCACTGAGATGCTTCGTTCACCACAGACTTCTTCCCAGCATGGGGACTGGGAATGGAGTTTTTGTCAAGCATCTCCAGGAGATTCTGGTGCCTGTCTATTTGAACTTCTCAGTTGCAAGGATCATGGGATTATTCAACCAGCTGAGGTGGCTGGGTCTCCAAACCCTCAGAAGAGCTGTTAATGAAGCAGTTTTGCAAATGTAAATTTGACAATTGAGTGCTTTTTCCCTGGACAGTCGTATTTGAGATGGAGGTCTCTCATTGGGACATGAGGCTCTCAGATTAGGTTAGACTGCCTGGCCAGCAAGGCCCTGTCTCCGCCTTCCCAGAACTTGGATTACAAGCACTGGCCAGCACACTCGGCCTTTGAACATAGGTGCTGAGGATCCATCTCAGGTAAAGATCCCAATGAGTGAAGATTGAGCTACCTCCACAGCCTCTAACCTGGATAGTCTTTAGCTGAAGGTGGTCCCAGAACTGAAGGTGCATGGTGGCAGCTAAGGCTTATGTATGTAGGCAGCAGGCAGACCAGATTTCCTAAACCCTGGCCTCAATCCAGATGCCCATGCTCCAAGACCTCTGTTGACTTCTAATCTCCCCAGTCCTTTCCGTGAGGTAAGATGGACTTAGACGACATCCAAACTAGCAGGCACTGTTGACTGACTGACTACTTATAAGAGCCTCTCCATCCCCTTCTTTGCTAGCAGGAGCCTGGTTTTGCTTGAAGGTATCTATCTTCTGGGCAGGAAACGTGAGTTTCTCCCCCAGCCTCAGAGGACCCTTGCTCTAATCCAGCCAGGCGACTTCCAGTTCCAATCCTCTTTGCCTGGGACTGGGAAATAAATGCTCTCATGACCTAATTCTGAATACAGAGTCATGACTGGGAGTCTGCTGGCTATTTGCAGCTTTGCCTTCTGCTATAAGCAGAAAGTAGTTGGTAAAAGAAGCATCTGCTCCTGATAGGAGAGAAAGAATGCATTTTAAAAAGGTTTCTTTTCTACACACTCTCCTCTTGACTTCTTGGGTCGTAAAGATTGATGCCCTAACTGCCATCTTATTAGCATAAAGTGTCATGTTTGAGTGTTGACAGAATATGCCAGAGATTGCAGAAGGATGAAAATATGCCCTTTATGAAAATTAGTAGACAACTTGATCAACCATGTAAACTCCTAGCTTCAGACTTCTTGGCACAAGAGATTATGAGTCTGTGTTATTTAGGATCCTTTACAGTTATTGTATCTGACAATTTAAAAAACAAAACTTCCTGTTGTATAACAATTTCCCCCAGGATTGAAACATTCCATCCTGCAGGGAAGCGCCTTAAACAGGAAGGCAAACAACTCAAAACAGTTGCTAGATGAGGGACAGACACTTTCTTCAGTGGTGTAGCCACTGGTAAGGTGCCCATGCTCCTGTAAGCAACCTGAACAAAATTAATTAGTTTACCAAATAAATAAATATCAACAAAGAAAAGAAGAGAGGTGCTAAAATATGAATAAATTAAAAACAGCAGCAGGCAAGATCTGACCCTTAGATAAGGTTTATCAACACCACCACCCCACCTCACTCCACTGCTGTCAATCAAGGCTTCACAGTCTATATTCTCCCAAATCCAAGTCCTTCTGTTAGTTTGGCCTTGCTCCCCTTCTCTCTCCAGTCCTCCCAGAAGACAGCACCAGCGGCACAGCTATCATTTAGTTGTCATTCATCATGCTTTTTCAACCAGTTCCCAAGGAAGTTGCAAAGCTCAACTCCACTGTGCACCAAAACTGAGGACTGACCAGAAAGCCATCCAAAAGCTCAAGCTTCCTCCCAGGGAGCCCAGATATCAAAGCCATAAAGATTCTTCCCCAGGCAAATTGTTACCCCCACTTGAAAGCTATTTAATGGAAAGCCTTTCCCAGAAATAAGTATATTAAAATAAGCTTTGCATTTTTTTACATTAACTGAAATTTGATGCAAATTGATAATAAATTACCTTCCCCCCTACTCATTCATTTGGGAGTCACATAAACTAGTTTACAGTTATGTGTTATTACATTTCACATTAATATAGCCATAGGAAGCAAGGCTTTAAAGAAATTTGCTTCCCAGCAAACCATCAGAAATGGAAGAGGTAAAAGTAGGCTTTGGTGGGGCAGAAGACTTTCCTAATGTGCCAACCACTGAGGGCTGTGGAAAGTTAGGGCCCCACTTGAGGCCCAACTAATTCATCAGAAGACCACTGTTCATCTTCTGTTGCTGACAAAAGTTCTTATAAACCCACAGGTTTGCTTCCTTCCTTCCTTCCTTTCTTCCTTTCTTCTTTTCCCTTCCTTTTTTTCTCTTTTTCTTTCTTTCCTTCCTTCCTTCCTTAGCCTTCTTTCCTTTCTAATTTCCTTCTTAGCTTTTTCCTTCCTCTTTCTTCTGCATACATGAGTGCTTTGAGGTCCAGTAACAAAAGCTCTAGGCAGCAAAAGCTGAGTCAGAGAATGAAAACTTAATGTAGAGAAAAAGAAGCAAGAAAGTGTGCAAACTGATAAACAGTATTTGAGGTATAATGTCTAGGTCTACCTTGCAGCCCAAAAACAAAGTTCAGGGGACACTTCGGATTCAATATGGTGGACTGAACACACACAAGGAGTTCTGCTTCCTCGGGGGACATCATTAAACAGCAACCAGTAAATTTTCATAATGACAAACTCACAAAGGTAGAAAATATCTTTAGCTTTAGAATACAGAAAGCATGTGACTGAATAGGAACAAACTTGGCAGATGAGAAAGTCAGCACTAAGCAGACAGTGGAGAGTGCAGAGTCTAGAACCTCACACACACCCTACAACTTCCAGCAACCCAGACATGGGGGACATTAGGTACCTCAAGAAATAGTGGTCCAGCTGGGTGGTGGTGGTGCCCACCTTTAATCACAGCACTCGGGAGGCAGAGGCAGGTGGATCTCTGTGAGTCCTAGGCCTTCTGGTCTATAGAGAGAGTTCCAGGACAGCCAGGGCTACAGAGGGAGACTCTGTGTCAGAAACAAAACAAACAAACAAACAAACAAATAGAGGTCCTTGTAGGGCTCAGAATAAAATAAAATTTTGGAAGTCTGTTTAGAAGGTGTGCTGGTTAGTTTTTTGTGAACTTGACACAAGTTAGGGTCATATGGGAAGAGGAATCTTTAGTTGAGAAAATGTCTCCTTCAGATCACTTGTAGGCAAGTCTGTAGGGCATTTTCTTGATTAATGGTTGATGTAGGAAGGTCTAGCCCACAGTGGGCAGTGTCACCCCTGGGCTGGTGGTCCTGGGTTGTATAGGAAAGCAGGCTGAACAAGCCATGGGGAACAAGTCAGTAAGCAGCACCCCTCCATGGTCTCTGCCTGGCTCCTGCCTCCAGGTTCCTGCCCTGCTTTGAATTCCTGTCCTGACTTCCCTCGAAGATGGATTGTCACCTAGGAGTTATAAGATGAAATAAACCCTTTCTCCCCCAAGTTGTTTTGGCCATGGTGTTTATCACAGTAAAAGAAGCAAGCTATGAAAGAAGGGCACTCCAGGAGCTCATTCAACTTCACACAGGTAGGTTATTCTCTTTTCCATGGATGCACAGTCCCCAGAAAGCACATAGATGAAGATCTGTGCATGGGTTGTGGTACAGCGTAAGGGGTAGGCACCATGGGAAAGAGTAAATCAGTACAGTTAACATTCTGAATCTCATGAATAGCTTCTCTTCTTCAGTGAGCTAGTGAGGAAGACAATGACAAATGAGGACATGCTGGCTTATATTCACACCCCAGGTAGGAAAGTGTGAAGTATCCTGTTCTGAGGATTCTGGCCCAGTAAAGAAAAAAGGTCTGAAAATACCGAGACCCACTTTTAAACATGAATCCATAGATGAGGATCAGGAAACATCTGTAGGAAGTCTCTAACTTAAAATCAAAGGAGAAAGCTGATGGTATAATTCAGTGGTTGAGCTTGTGCCTATCATGTGAGTGGCCCTGGGTTTCATCCCCAACAGAGAGAGAGAGAGAGAGAGAGAGAGAGAGAGAGAGAGAGAGTGAGAGAGAGAGAGCGCCCAAAGCCATCCAGCAAGAGGGGTCATGTTGGCAGAGACAAATAGTATAAAAGGAAAAGAAATCTGAAAGAAGAAGACCCTACTGATAGTCTGTCACAGAAATTAGATGGTGACTATATTGAAACGTTTTGTTGTCCACTAAATGAGTCACCATTCTAAGCCCTTTACATGAACCAATTTGTTGAATCCTCTACAAGATAGGTAGAATTGTTGTCCACATCTTAAAGCTGAGAAAACTGAGCCCTACAAGATTAAAATCACTTTCTAAGTGTAGTAGTTTATATCTACACCTATATTAATTTGATTAGTAGGTTGAATCTAAACCCTGTCTTCAGAGACTGTACTTAACCAAATCAGCATGATGGGATTTACAAGGAACTTTTGGGAGCTGAGAATGTGGTGCAGTGGTGGATTGTTTTCCTAGCATTTCTGACGCCCCAGGTTCAATCCTCAGCACTGCAAACTCAATAGATTAACAATTTTAAGATAATAAGGGAATATTTGAAAAACAGTCCTACATAGGAAATTAAAAAGTTAAAAGGGCTGATAACACACACACACACACACACACACACACACACACACACACACACACACACACATCAGCGTACACATGGCTCAGTATAGATACATGTTAATCTGTGTTTCCAGAAAGCAGAGCAAAAAAGACCAAGAGATGACAGAATGGAAACGATAAAAAAAATTAGAAGATCTTTCCAGGAGGTCCATCATTTTCCCAGAAAACAATAAAAGAAGAAAATTGAAAAGAGAGAAAATCGAATGATAGCTTCAAAGAAAAGAATTCAAGCAAAATTTTTTTGAACTGAAAAATAGGAATTTCCAGATTGCAAGGGGCTTCCTGGGTATCCAATTTTATAGAAATGGACTTACATTAAGTTGGTGCTAACTTGTTATAGCAGCAACAGGAAATGAATATGGTGTCCCACTGGCCAAAGCAATTCACATGGCTTAGATTCAAGAAATGTAATGGCCCAGTGTCATGATACACACCTGTCATCTCAGCATTCAGGAAGCAGAGGCCAGAGTTTGAGGTCGGCCTGGGCTAAACAGCAAGTTCCAAATCAGTTTGGGGCTACCTAGCCAGATCCTGCCTCAGCCAACGAAAAAGGGGAGGGGTGCCAGTCAGTCACATTGCAGAGGGGTGCACATTAAGAGGAGGCATTATAGTAGCCATCTTTGCAAACTGTCCACAACAGGGAGCAAGGGAAAAAATATTATAATAATGTACCACATGGCTCAGCATGAATGTCGTTTGTGTAGTTAGAGTGTAGTCAACCCATCCTGTCCCCAGATTTTACATTCACAGATTTAAAACCAAACACAGATGGGAAATATTGGAGAGGAATACATTTGTGCATTTCTACTGACCATGTCCAGACATTCTCCTTATCATCATTCCCTAAAAGAGTGCATGATAATAACTATTTGCATAATGGTTCTGTGCTGGTTCATTTTTTGTTTGTTTGTTTGTTTTGTTTTTATTCTATTTTGTTTTTTTTGTCAACTTGACACGGGCTGGGGTAATCTGAGAAGAGGGAAGCTCACTTAAGAAAATGCCTCCGTAAGACTGGCCTGTAGGCAAGCCTGCGGGGACATTTTCTGATTAATGATTGATGTGGGAGTGCCCAGCCCACTGTGGGTAGTGCCACCATTGGGCAGGTTTCCTAGGGTGTATAAAAAAGCAAACTCAGCAAGCCAAGGAAATTAAGCCAATACTCAGCACCCCTCCATGGCCTCTGTTTCAGTTCCTGTCTTGAGTTCCTGCCCAGACTTCTTTCTATGATGGATAGTAAACTGTAGGATTTAAACCCTTTCCTTCCCAAGTTGCTTTTGGTCATGTTGTTTATCACAGCCATAGAAAGCAAACTAAGAAATTTTCTATTGTACTAGGTATTATAAGTGAGTCAGAGATAATTTAAAGATTATAAGATGATGCTGATGTGTGCTATACAAATAATATGCCATTTCATGTAAGGAACTTGCTCATCCAAGGACTTTGGAACCACTATACCAGGAGACTGGGAGATCACTGCAATGTGAATATCAAATATTGATCTAACCAAAACTATCATACGGGTAATTTGAGAACAAATGAGCCAGAGAAGACTACTGGAGGTGAGGGTGCACTCCTGTTGCAACTCAAGAAGTCAGAAGGAATCAAAAGATCACACCTCAAATCAAAGAATCGTCAAGTCACAGCTGAAGTGCGTTACTTTGGGTTAGAGAGATAAATACCAAAAGAGAGAGCCAAGGCAGGTGAAAGGGGAAGGTGATCAGGTTTGGCAGAGAATCTGCTGTCTAAAACCTTCTAGAGCTGGGCTGTGGTGGCACATACCTTTAATCCCAGCACTCAGGGAGGCAGACACAGGTGGGTCTCTGTGAGTTCCAGGCCAGCCTAATCTACAGAGCAAGTTCCAGGACAGTCAGGGCTACAAAGAGAAATCCTGTCTCAAAAAAACCAAAAGAAGAAAAAAAAGAAAAAGAAAACCTTCTAGACCAATCATAGCATTTAAATTATACGTAGGTGTATGGTATGACAAAGACCAACACTTGCATTTTGAAAGGAAGAAGTGCTACCTCCACTCTTGAAGCTGTTGGAGTGCATTCCCTCCCCTCAGAACTGACTCTCCTCTAGAATGATACAACCTCTCATTATATAACCCATGGCCAATGCTCAAAGCTATGGTTTTCCCCTCACTAATAAACACATGCAAATCAATTTCAAAGGCAACATTTTCTACAAACATACGTAGATAAAAGTAAACTTACAAATGGAGTGAAGACTCTAGGCTCCATGGCCTAGGGGCCACCATAATGTTAACAGGTGCTTTCCCAAGAGTTATAAAGGTAATTTATACCCAGCACATTTCCACCCATGTGAGAGACTGACCCTCCATTTTAGTACATGCTGTATTAATGTCAATCAATATATGTTTGAGGGCTTTATATATTATGGATAATAATGTTGGTGCTTGGCAAACCACTCCTCTTGGGGGAGCTACACACAGTTCCGCAAAAGCAAGCCAAGCAGCCAAGACCAGCAAAGCCAGGCTCTCCTCCTGTTCCGCACCTGTTCATCAGTTCGACTATGCAAATGAAGCCAGAGCCTGAGGCCTCTCAGCCTTGCAAACAGGAGATGCCCTAGAGGATAGAGGCCAGCTGGGTGGACAAGGTCCTTGCTTCTGAACTATGGGGCCATGTGGAGGGTAGACAGCCATGCAGATGGGCTGGGGGATACCTTGACCAAATCACTTTGTGTACCAGTGATTGCTTTGTAAACTCGGGTACGCTGATCACCTGCACGTGGAATTGCTGTGAGGATTAGAAGGTCTGTGCAGATGCTCTGGGACAGAAGACTGAGTCACATCCTGATAAATCTATTGTAAGTGGAAAATGTCAGAAGGGGGAAGTGCGTTTAGTGTGCCTCCGTGCATCCCAGCCTAGCCATTCCATGCACAACATGACAGCCTTTCTTCAGCTTCTCCTGCTTTTGCCCAACACATTCTTATGCAACCTCCAGTATATGAGTGTGTAAATCAAACTCATACTGATAATAAATCATAAAGAAATTATTTGAAAATAATTCTTTGGTATACATATAATCTGTTTATTAAAGACAAAGGGAAATTTGCATACTAATGATATGATGTGCTTGTCTATTTTTGCATAAAGAATTAAATCTTGGCTGAATATGTGATACTGCAGGACGTAAAACATCTTCAACATTTTCCAGACTTGATCAATATCTTGATTTTATAATCCTCAGTGCTGAGAATGTTGCTTTGCATAAGTACGCAGCACAAAATGGCAGAAGTACGTTCAGGACCATTTCAGAAATTGATAGAAATCCTGTCCTAATCCCAAGCCAAATTCATTAAATGATTTGTTTAATGAAAATCAAGACAGCAATTCAAACAGCAATTTTTATTAACTTACTAACATTTATTTATTTATTTATTTATTTATTTATTTATTTATTTATTTTGAGGCAGGTTCTCACTGTGTAGTCCAAGCTAGCCCAGAACTTACTATGTAGACCAGGCTGGCCTCAAATTTACAGAGAGCCGCCTGCCACTGCCTCCCGAGTTCTGAGATTATTAAAGGGATGCACTATCATGCCAGGCTTCAAACAGCAATTTTAAAAATACCAAGCATTCTAACACAGGACAATCTAAAAACATGCCAATTTGATACTTAAATGCTGAAGAATGGTGATAAGAAAATGTTAGAAGTCTTTATTCTCTGTAATTATATCACGTTTCCACAATAACAGAAAGCAGTGTGTACAGTAAAAATACAATAATCTCAAATCTGAACCAACATATTTCAGACAACTTTGGTGTTACATGGCATTATGGCATGCACAGGCTGTATAGTTGAGTGTTCAGACACAAGGCCCCAGGGAAGTCATAGAATTCAACACAGACAAGCACTGCCAGAAACATCCCAGATGTGTTTGACTTTAAATTAATTTGGGGTTTGTTTTGCATTCAAAAACTTTTACTGTTGCCAAATTTGTCAAGACTCCCACATTCAGGTCCGTGACCCCACATCCAGTTCCACAGTTTATGAAGCTGGGCTGTAGAGTGTCAGTTGTATCCATTCATAATCATAGCCTGACGGGGAGCCTCCATCCCTCCTACTATCCAGCATCGACAGAGATAACTGGACATATCATCAGCTGGAGGAACCAATCCAAAATCAAAATGCGAAATAGTTTTCACTGAGTGTACCTCTAATTGCATACTCAGTACCTTAGTTTAGGCTCATATGTCAGACCCTCTGTATAATATATACAGTATATATATAATTTTTACTCCTTTTGGTCAGTTAAATAATTGAAGCAAACTATTTCCCTTCCTCTGCGTGCATACTCTTTGTCATACAGCCTTGTAACCCATTATACTTCCTCTAAGATGACTTTGAGCTTAATCACATGATTTGATTTCGAGGATGGAACATAACTGGAAGTAAGTGTATCAGCTCTGAACTTAGACCCAAAGAGGCTGAATTTGTCTGCTGCTACCCTCAGAAGACCAGGCCCTCAGCTTTCTTGCTGGTCCAAGAAAGATGAGAAATATTAGGGGCAAATAGGACCCAACTTGTAGCTATGAGCTATTGCATGAATGTTAAATTGGTCTTATGATAAAAATCCTGGAGCTAAATATTGGGGTAAATTCTGAAAGATCAGAGAGGCAAAGGAACAAGCCACTGCCACATCTTACCTCTAAGACTCCTCGGCCTGAAAAGCCTTAGTTCCTGTCTCCTCACACCTTATATACCTTTCTCTGGCCAGCCTTCTTAGTGCTGGGATTAAAGGAATGTGTGCTTCCCAAGCATTAGAATTAAAGGTGTGTGCCACCACTGCCTGGTTCTGTTTCTCTCCTAGATGGAGTCAATCTCATGTAGTCCAGGGTGGCTTTGAACCCACAGAGTTCCAGAAGGATCTTTGCCTCCCTAGTGCTAGGATTAAAGGTGTGTGCCACCACTGCCTGACCTCTATGTTTAATCTAGTGGCTTGTTCTGTCCTCTGATCTTCAGGCAAATTTTATTAAGGTACACAATATATCACCACAATGAGCCAAGCCCAGCAAAGCCTAGCTAAATACATAGAGTTAGCCCAGTCAATGAGGAGAGAAGTAATTGATTGGGATGGTGCCTTTGCAATCTAGTTGTATTTTATCTAGCCATAGCTAACTAAGCAGCAAGGCAAGGACACAAGCAAGGGATAGAAGGGAAAGAAGCTAGACCACCTACTTCTGGGCAGACTCCATTCAGACAGTACCTAGAGCCACCGGTGAGACTTCAGATAAAGATGCCTGTGTGCTCAGAAGTTCAGGGTATCTCAGAATTCCTGGGCAAGGGAATTCTCACTCCCTATACATTATGCTCTTTAAAATGTTCACATTTTAGGATTTCTTTTTGTCATTAGCTTTTTTGGATGGCCTGCTCACTTTCCCATAGAAAGGTCTGTACCCACAAAGGGTTGGAGAGAACGAAGACTAGGAAGCTCCATGGGATCCAGGCATCATTGTGGAAAAGAGCCTGAAAATATGTGTAGGGCAAAGACAGAAGTACAGGGGATAAAATCAGACAACACAGGTGGCTTTTCTTGTCTAGAAAGGTCTTCTCTGATCCACTGGGTTCTCAGCACTGTGTTGGGTTTAAAGATGCAATTTTTATGTGCAATGACAGTTGACTTGGGCTTGGATTGAACGAATGATTTGAAGTTTTTTATAAGATTTGAGTTCCATCTTATACTTCTGTGCATCTCCTGTGTTACATGGGTGGGTGGATGGAGAGATGGATGAATGGATGGATGGATGGATGGATGGATGGATGGATGAATGGATGAATGGATGGATGGATGGATGGATAAGTAGGTAGGTAGACTGACTGATAAGTATGTAAATATTAATTTCTCAGAATTTGTGGACATAAAATCCTGTAGCAAATGGGGATTTTTTTCTTGGAGATGATCCCATTGAGCAAAAACTTCCTCTAAAGTCCTTAAATTGTTGTCTGTATTGAAATTGTTCAAATGCCTGAAACATCACTGCTGTCACTTCATAGTATTTCAGAGCTTCCTCTACTAACTAGCAAGTAACAGAATGCATTTAAAAACAAGTTCTATGACACCTAGGACCTCGCCACGGAATGGAATTTTAATGCAGGTTTTAAATTGCGACAGTATTCATACCTTTGATTATATGCCATTCCTCAGTCTCATTAACTTATATTTTTATAGTGGAGCAGGCACAGTGCAACCAAAAGCCAGGTGAGCCAGATGGCTTCAGAAAACAGCTTCTCTGTCCCACAATGCCAGAGCGCATTGGCGCCTCAGGCAGCTAACTCTTAGACTGAAACCACTGGTCTCTAAGAAGACAGGGTGGCTACAAAGCCCCTAGCTGAGTGGGTCCAGATGATAATGACTACCTGTGTTATGGCAGATGGGGAGCAAAGCAGACCTACCTAAGCACCCTTGCCCTACAATATCTTTCTGGCCTTTTGTCACCTCTGTGATACGGACTTTCCCTGCTGCCACGTGGCTCCTGCCTCCAGGTTCGGAATAGTTTCACCTGCTTTGTGAGGCTCTACCACCTGCCCTCACTCTCCAGGAAGGGAGCCTTCTGGCCCCAGATCTTCAGTGACAGCAGCTGCAGCAGAGACAGTGAAATGTTCGGGAGCTGCCAATGACTGTGGAGCTAATGTTGCTATGAAGAGTACCTGCAAATGCCGAGTCACTTATATTTCTGTTCATTGGTTTCAATTTGCTGTGCAGTCATTTCCTGGGCTCCCATTGGCTCGAGCGCTCTGAACCCTTTTTCGAGGCATTTGCTGAGAGGAGCTTGGAGTTCCTGGGGGCAGGCCAGCCCTTCATCACAGGGCGCAACCCAAAGCCCCACAGAAGCAGCTGGAGCATGTGGGCCGAGGCCGAGCAAATGGGAAAACGTTTTGAAGCCTCACGCTTCGCCTGAATTAAATATTTACTCATTTCATGCCTCTCCCTCTGTCCACGGAGAATCCAGCTCAAACTAAATAACAAAGGAGGTCAGGCTTGTGTTCTGCACAAAAATACTTACCCTGCAATTATAGGAATATTGGGCCTTACAATTAATGCCAGGCCTGTGGAACTTGGACAAGGTCCAAAGAACAGCAACAGAAATGATGAAGGAGCAGAAAGATAAAGCTAGCAGGAAAACTAGAGAGGTAGGGCTTGTTTTGAATGGAAAAGACCTTGGGGGTGACCTAATTACAATCTTAACACATTCTAATGCTGGAACATGGCAACATGGGGGGTCTCCCAGTCCACTAAGGATATGCCTACAGCCTACCATCAGCTTTGGCCACTTATTATATCCCATTTTTTTTTTTGATCCTAGAAGTGGAACCCTTGTCCCTAGTACATGCTGGGCAAATACTCTACCCAGCCCTGTCCTAGGTTGTTTTTAATTTTACTTCCCTATTAACAAAAAACATATTAGCAGCCAGGTGGTGGTGGCACAGGCCTTTAATCCCACCACTTGGGAGGCAGAGGCAAGTGGATCTCTGTGAGCTCGAGGCCAGCCTGGTCTACAGAGTGAGTTCCAGGACAGCCAGTGCTACACAGAGAAATCCTGTCTCCAAATACCAAAAACAAAACCAAAAACAAAAAAATCAGCAATGACACCATAGTTATGTTCCCTTACTTAACTTATATGTATATAAAGCTACTCACTCTCATTGTCTTCACTATGCAACATCATGCACAAAAGTGAAAAACATCTAAAGATGAGAGAAATAGAACTTAAAATTACCATATGAAAATCTGGGGTGTGGCTTACTTGATAGAGTACTTGTTTAGTATGCACGAGGCCCTGGGTTTGATCCCCAGTCCCATATAAACCAGATGTGGTGGCACCTGTAGTCCCATTGCTGGGGAGGTGGAGGCAGGAGGTGCCCTGAAGCTTGCTGACCAGCTGGTCTAGGCAATCATTAAATACTAGGTTTTCTGAGAAAACCTGTCTCAAAAAATACGGTGGAGGGACCAGCAAGATGGTTCAGCACTCACTGTGGAAGGAGAGAAGTCCCCTGTCTTCCACATGCTGGCTTTGGCACACATATACACACAGAGAGAAAATAAATAATAAATTAACTGAAAGATAAAGTGGAGAGCATTTGAGGAAGACACCTGTCATGTTTGATGATTTCTGGCCTCCACACGTATGGACACACACACACACACACACACACACATTGTTCTTCTCATCACCGTTCTTCACCTTGGAGTCTGCCTCCTGGCCTGAGAATCTTCCCAGCCACAAAGGCCAGTGATATGTCCCCAGAGCCCAGGGTAGTGATTATTTTAGACACGATTCTCCTTAGAAGTAGAAACTGAGCTAGACAGGCCAAACATGGAAGCCAAGAGTGCGGAGTAAGACGTGACTTCGAGTAGCATTCCCTCAAAGCCAAGTTTTGGCAAACTCAGAAAGGTGAGTTCAGAGCAAGCAAGCAGGCTTTCTTTCCCAAGCCAGTCCCTGATGATTGGACTCGGGGCTGGGGGAAGAGGAATGATGGACACTAGGAGACCTCTTGGGCTCTCTGAGCAGGCTAAGGTAGCTCCAGTGGCCTGAGGGCAATCCAAAAACAAACAAAAAGCGACGCTGTGCTGTCTGGAAAAACTGCAGTGCCAGGGAGGGGCAGAAACAATGGCACTGTATCTAAGGAGAGCTCTGACCCTGATACTGAGCATGATTGAAACCAATTGGCCCCACATCTCCATTCATAGTGGCTGACTGACAGCGGAACCTGTCAACTTGTAGTCTCAAGTCTCTGCTGCTTTGATGGGGGAGGGAGAGGGTTAGAAACTGCCTTTTGATGAGTGGCTGAGGAGGACGAGGTGGCCAGATTCCCTGCCCAAGCCTGGATTCCACAGTGAGGCAGAAGCTGTTTATAACCTGCATGGAAGGCAGCTCTCTTGAGATACCGGCCTTTGTAAAACACCGACAAAGACAAAGTACCAGCCCAGAGGTGGCAACCAACAGCCTGGAACAGAGGCTGCACTTTAAAAAGGCATTTCTCTAGGCCTGACTCAACATCAGGGCCTGCCACCCCTGAAAATACGGGTCAAGGACCGAACACCCCATTTGCCAGCTCATGCTGCAGCTGGGTGACCTTGGGCAGAGTGTGGCTTCTCTTACCAGAGCATTTCTGCATTTATTCAAAGGAGAAGGGCTGCATCTGCTTCCTTCCTGACGCCCATGTGAAGATTCCAGTGCTGGGAAACTGAGGATCCCTCACAAGATGGCCAGTTACAATTGTGATTTGTGGCTTAGATGGTGTCAGCCATGCCACAGCCCAACAACTTGTTAGATGTTCATGGCTGGGCTCTGGAGTGCCCTGAGCTTGCCCCCACAGCCATCTTTGCTGAAACTAATGCTGTGACGACCGCCTGTACAAGCTTACCACCCCCTGGTCCCCACCCCATCTCAGCTACACCATCACTACCAGTTCACCAGGCTCTCAGCTTTCTTTAATGAAGAACCCTCTTTCATCATCTGCAATGCTGTGGAGTTGAAAGTGCGTGGCTATGGCTTGTAAGGCCACTGGATTTCTGAGTCACCAGACAATGATCAAATTTCTATTTTCCTGCACCATCCGCCTTTTAGACGGTGTTTGTGTTTCATGTTAAATATAATTCTCTTTGGCTTCCCCAGCTGCCTGCTCTGTCCTCCAGCAGCTCGCCCAGGAGCTGCCTCTCCATGTGGCCTCTGGGGTCGATTCATTTTTCTCCCAATGCCTTAATGAGTGATGATTTCTGGAGCCATCAGATCGGCTGTGCAGGAGCTTCAGCTCCATCATTACGACAGCCGGATACATCACAGGCACCATTTTTCAAACCCATGTTTTTCATCACGCAGATATGACTTGATTAAACCTTTGTGATATTACATTGGGATATTTGAAAATAGCCTTTGGTGACCAGCATGCACATCTTGTTTCTGATAAATCTATTACTGTGAGGTGAGGTACTTTTACATACGGGATATGAGGGCAGACTCAGAAACTGCTGCATGGTCCAAGTCCACTTGTAGATTCTGCCGCTCACCTTTGCAGGACTTGGGTTAACTTCTTCACCCTCTTTGTACCTCTGTTTCCTAGAACTACATTATGTTAATAATACGCTATCTACTTCAGGGGCTGGGGAGAGGGCTCATCAGTTAAGAGCACTGGCTGTGCTTGCAAGGGACAGGAGTTGGCTTCCCAGCACCAACATGGTGGCTCACAAACACCTATAACTCCAGGTCCAGGAGACCCATCGTCCTCTGCTGGCCTCCACAGGCCACATGTGGTACCTATTCATATTACACAAGCAAACATTCATACACATAAAATAAAAATAAATAATAAAGATTTAAGATATCTACTTCATAGGGTGTTTGCCAGGGCTAATGGAGTTCATATGTGTTTTGTGCTTGGTACATTGTAAGATATACATATACTTCATATATATTATAACAACAGAGTAATAGTAATATATACTGCTATTATTCATATTCCAATTATTACTATTATTACGGTCCTACGAATTAAAGCTAATTTGTTCATGAATAAGGAAGTCATATGAGAAGGGTTAAGTAACTTGCCCATGAGGTAGGGACATCAAATGACCAAGGTTTATGTTTGGTATCAAATGTTCATGCTAGACGTTGTCAGCATTTTTACCGTGGACATGGTAATTTAGGCTAGAAAAGAATCTACTAAGGGTCACGGGAGCTAGAGGGCTAAAAATGACAGGCAAGGAACCTGCTTACTGCTCTTTGGTCCCCTGGCTCACGCCTTGTATCAGGCAGCTTTCTACCCCTTTTGGCCATGTAACAAACACGTCTCAAGTCTCCAAGGCTCACAGTAACAGGCATTTCTTTTTCTCCAGATGAACCTGGCTCTGGGAACAGGTTGATTTCAATGCTGATTCACGTATCTGTTTCTTCCTGGATGAGCAGGAGGCCACCAGCATGTACTATTGTCCCATCAGGCCAGCTGGAGACCACTGTAAACTGCACAGGCATATTGATTTAGTTTCTTAAAGATTTACCTATATTTTATGTGTATGTATGTTTTGCCTGAGTGTATATATGTGAGTGCCTGATGCCCATGGAGGTCAAGGAGGCATCAGATCTCCTGTAACTGAAGTTACAGGCAGTTATGAGTGTCCATATGGGAACCAAACCTGGGTTCTACAAGAGCAGTCAGTGTTCTTAACCACTGAGCCATCTCTCCAGACCCCATAAAGCTTCACATCTGCTGATTTCCTATTGGCCAAAGCAAGCCCCACAGCCAAACAGCAGTATAAATTGGCACTGGGAAATATGCTTTCTTCTCTGTTAGGAGGGCCTGTAACTTCAGAGTGGCTTAATTCCACAATCCTGTGTTACGCAGAGGTGGAGTAAGAATTGGGAATAACAAATGCTTGGGTGTCACAGACAGACAGACAAGGAAGGAGGGCAGGGAAGGAGGAAGGGAGGAAGAACAGAAGATGCAGGGTGTATACAGGATCTTATGCTCAGTGAGAATAGCTCCAGGAAACAGGGTGTGACTACCATCTTTATTAGGTGAGAGCTAGGCATTCATCTCAAATGTCCTTGAATTGCAATTTCCTGCTTCTAAAAGCTCAAATGCTATTGTCAGGCTTGAAAAGCTGTAGAGACTTGTGGAACTGAGGATTTCATAGCCTTTCCACAAGTCTGAGATGCCAAAGGAGACAGAGTCTTCACAGCGTTTGTAGAAGCCTCTGGAAGTTGAGTGCTGGGCACCTCTGAATTAGTTACTGTCACCCGGTCTGGGGGAAGGGAATGCCCAGGAGATTGGCTAGAAGAGAAGTGGTGTGGTATCACTGTGGTTGGCTGCTCCAACAAGACAATTTGGGTAAGTAAACTTACTGGTCACAAGAAGAGGAAGAGGAGGACAGGAAGAGAGTCACTGGGAGGAGGACAAGAGGGAGGGACAGGAGGGTACAATCCCAGTACATTTCATGCATGAAGTGTCACAATTCTGATTATGATATAGAATTATGATATAGATTTATTATATGTTACTTTAAAAGGGTTGCTAAGATGTCTTAGTGGATGAAAGCACCAGTTAGCAACCTGATGACCTGAGTTCAATCTCCAGGACGCACATGATGGAAGGGGAGAACACCATCTGTGAGTTGTCTTCTGAGCAGTGGGCAAGCACGCCCACGCGCGCACACACATCAACTCTAATTTCAATTCTTAGACTTTTTTTTGAAACAGGGTCTCTCTACATAGCCCCAGCTGTTCTGGAACTCACTACCAAGACCAGGCTGGCCTCTGCCTCCCGAGTGCTGGGATTAAAGGCATGTGCCACCATGCCCAGCAAAAAGAACTTTTGGAATGGAGGATGGACAATCCTCCAAAGAAAATCAGTTATGACGGGGGGGTTAATAGATGTTAGCCACTTTCTAGAGTTTAAGAAGGTCCTGCTGTGACATCTGCCTTCAAACAGCAACCCTATATTGCTGATTGCGGCTCTGCCTATGCCACAGCTCTCCTTCTGACCTTGCCTAGCCTTCATCCTGTGCCTCAAAACATCTGACAAATCTCATTCACACTTCTGGAATTTGGGGGTGGCTCTTGGTTGGGGTACTGGAGTTCTCCACACAGCCTTTCATCTTCTGCTTGCCTAGACTGGACTCTTCACAGCACCATGGTGTCAGGAGTCACATAGAGAGGTACATTCAAGCTGCTACATCTAATAGGTCAGCTCTCAAAAGCCACACAACCTCATTTCTATTATATCTTGTTAGTTGAAGTCAGTCTCAAGCCCATCCGGATTGAAAGAGAAGGGAACGAGTCTAGTTCTGTTTTGTATTGATACGCAAGCTGTGTGTATATGTTGGCATATAGGTGCTATGTGTATGTGTGTGTGTGTGTGTGTGTGTGTGTGTGTGTGTGACTTGCTTTTGTTTACTTTTTCCCTTGCAGTACTAGTGACAGGCCTTGCACCTGCTAGACAAGGTGCTTTGCAACTCTGCAACTGGTGCCCCAGCCTAGACTCCCCTCTTGATCTAAGGATGCACAAGGTCACTATGCAAAAAGGCTTGAGGGATGGAAAGTTTTCCAAAGCCACATTTGCAAACCATCTACCACAGTAGGTTTGGGCCCACGACTCTTGATTGCTACTGTCTGACACACACACATGCACACACACACACACACACACATCATGTGACATAGTAGTCAGGACATACCCTGAAAATATGTTAGGTTCCTCCCCACTCTGACTCTTCCTGTCTCCCTGCTTCCCTTTGCTTCCTGCCCAAACTTCCCTTTCTGAGCAGACCACAGGCACAGATCTACTGCAGGCAGGCAGCTTCCTCATCCACCCACACCCCACCTTCAGTTTTTATCTCCAGCCATTCCTCTAGAGGATTCTGAAAATGACACCACAGTATCCAACTTGCCTTCTATTTCACTGTGACCCTCTGAAGTGGAAGCATTCACTCCCAGATGGCAGGTCTTAGGGGACTGAAAGAACATCTGAAATGATGTGTACCCCTGCCAACTGAAGCCAGAGCAAGGCCTCCTCAACACCTACTGATTGATGTAGACACAGAGGTGACACTCCCTATAGACCGCCACTCCTGAAAGGATCCTTCCTCCAGGCCCTCCCAAGACACAAAACCTGTCCCTGAGGTTGGTGTTGGAGGATGCTATGGTTTGGTTGTGGTTTGTGTCACAAGGATTGGTCCATTTGGTGGCAATGGTAAGAGGTAGCAGACCTTTCAGGGGTAAAATCAGTGGGAGATGCATGAGTGGACCATCATCAGAGACACTACCTCTAAACATAGCCCTTGCTAGGCCCCATTTAGTTCCTAGGAGAGTGAGTTGTTTTTAAAAAGTGAAGGGTTAGGGCAGCTGGAGAGATGCTCAACAGTTAAGAGTACTTATTTTTCTTGCAGACGACTCAGATTTGGTTCCCAGCACCCACATGGTAGTGGCTCACAACCATCCACAACTGAAGTTCCAGAATAGATGCCCTATTCTCACCAGGCATGCATGTAGCACACCTATATACATGCAGGAAAAACACTGGCACACACAAAATAAAATATTATTTTCATCTAAAAATCTTTTTAAAGTGAATGTGATTCATACTTGTTCTCTTGTTTCTTGTCTCCTTGTGTGATATCTTCCCAGAATTTCCTGTCTTACTGTATTATCTGTCCCTCACAGAAGCACTCTCACCATGATGTACCACCTAAGGACCTTACTAAGAGCTGAACAAATAGGGTGCTAATCTTGGACCTTCAGCATCCAAAATTGTGACCTAAGTAAACCTCGTTATATATTTTCAGCCTTATTGTTATAGCAACAGAAAAGTGACTAATACAGGTATCTCTGTAGCTCTACTGGGGGAAACAATCTAAAGTTCAGGGAGCAAAAGGAGAGAAGAGTTGATCTATAAAACATCCTAGGATCCAACAGGAGAGAGTAGAGCCCAATGTGGTTTTAAGTTAAAAGAAAAGAATATTGCCATGTCTACTAACTGCAGACTCACGTGCCTCCTGCTGCCTCCTGACCCCGTAAAGTTGCCCAAGTATCCAACTCTACTTGCCCTAACTAACTAAAATCTAACACTCTTCTAGAAGGTGAACTTCGTTCAAAGCTCATTGACAACACCCTCCTTTATAGGGGACTGTGCTCGCCTTTGCCTGGATCATTTGTGTGGTTTGAAATACACTCACTACACCCAAGCTACAAATTTTCTCTGAGTTGTCAGAAGACAGCTCAGCCCTTGTTCTTCAACCAAAAGGCTGGCCTCCTAACCAGCCATTTTGTGGGAAATCTCTCCGAGAAAGGAGAGAAATGCTTGACAGCAGCTCGTCAGTGTGATATACTGAGAAGGTCTCTGATGATTCCTTCTTTCATCCATGAAACATCCGTGCACCAGCCCCAGGGAGTTGCTAGGCCAGGCAGCTCACAGTGTGGCAAGGGAGCAAGCTCCCTCCCTCCACTAGAGAGCTGCCCCATGCTGAGAGGGATGCTCAGGAGGAGGCAGGAGGAACCTTGAAAGGTTATGTGGATAGGGACACAAATTTCAGCACACACCAGCTCATGGGCTAGAAAGGAGCACCTCACCAGCTATCAGTCCAGAGGACACTGGGCAAGATCTACAAGGTACAGAAGCCCAAGAAGATGGTGGCATATGTATCGAGGCCCAGGAGTTTAGAACTGAGACAAGATCCATTCCGGTTTTTCCCTCTCCAGCTGTGTGGTTTGGGACCTCTACAGAGTTATATCCTAACAAATCCAATATGCATTGCAAGTTTCCTAAGTGGGAAAAGTGTCCAGCCTGGGGAACATCCCAGCGTAGCCACACAGCTCCTGTGAGTGTGGGGCTGGCTGATTGGTGTGGTCATTGCCACTGCCCAGTATCACCAGAGAAGATCAAACTGTGTATCGCTAGTCTTGGAGGAGATCCACATTAAACATTCAAAGTGGGTGTAATGCTGAATTCACATCCCTCTCTCGCCATCATAATGGTGAAAATCTTAAGTCCAGGTATCAGTAAGTTGAGGCCATCTGCATTTCATTTTCTTTTTCTGGGTTTCCCGTTTCCTCCTCTTCCTCCTGCTCTTCATCCCATCTCTTTCTCTCTGTCTCTTTGTCTATGATAATCATCACTTTGCCTTTTTATACTCTTTTTTTCATTTTTGAAAGATTTATTTTTATTATCTAATTCTGCATTTGTATGTGGGAATGTACATGTGAATGCAGGTCCCCTTGGAGGCCAGAGGAATAGATCTCCTGGAGATGGAGTTACAGCTGACTGTGAGCCACCCACCTGATATGGGTGCCCAACCCTCTGCAAAAGCAGTATGCACCCTTAACTGATAAGCCCTCTCTCCCACCCCTTAATATTTGTATTACATTTTATTTATTTTGTGTGTATGCATGTATGTGGGGCAGGCAGGGGGAGTATGCGTGCCTGGGCACATGTGCGGCAGTCACAGGATAGTATACAGGAGTCAATTCTTGCCTTCCATCATGTGAGTCCTGGGAGTTGAGTTCAAGTCATCGTGCTTGGCAGCAAGCACCTTTACCCACTGAGCCATCTTGCTGCCACTCCATCTGGTATTATTTAAGGTGGGTTTTTCTTTTCAATTCTTTCAATCTCTGCATCTTTCATGCTTCACTCTTTTTTTCTCTCTCCCAATTTCTGGATGGAAAACAAACAAACAAACCAGACAGCAGAAGAAATCAAAGTATACTTTTTTGAGGGGGACTCATTTCTAATATAATATTGCTTAATGTTTTATATTTTGAAAAATAAGAAATGGGGGCTGGAGAGATGGTTCAGAGATTAAGAGCACTGACTGCTCTTCCAGAGGTCTTGAGTTCAATTCCCAGCACCCACATGGTGGCTCACAACCATCTGTAATGCATTCCACTGCCCTCTTCTGGTGTGCATTGCAGACACACATGCAGGCGGAACACTGTATACATAATAAATAAGTAAATCTTTAAAATAGAAATAGGAAATGAACCAGACCTTAAAGGAGAAAATAAACAAACAGTCAAATTACATATTGTCATAAATCACTGTCATGTGCGGTCTTCATTAACTACTGCCCATATTCATGTGTGCAATGTTGTCCAAATGGACATGGGACTCAGATGGTATAACTCATAAGGGAAAACTGGTAACAAAAGAGGTCCAGTCGTTCATGCAAGCAGCTCCTACATAGGAGCCCTTTTAATGACTAACAAGAAGATGAAGAGGTTAGCAAGGCCAATAAAGGTACCAGAAAAACATGTGTAGAAGCAGCATTTCTTCACATGAAGACATTGGCAACATTATCAAAGATAGATAAAGCCAAGTGCTGTAGATGGTGGACCCCTGAACTCTGGTGTACTGCTGGTGGGAACACAAAAGGACACTTTCATCCTGCAGGATTGTCTGGTGGTGCTTAGGAATGTAGTCTGTGCAAATCCTATGACCCAGAAAGCCCCTGAGTCTTTACCTCAGCTATTCATATGGTGGAATTCCATGTAGCCGTCAGAAGCAATAGAGCAGATTTACATACAGCACATGACAGATCTTGAAGACAACATGATGATTGAAAGAGGAAGAAGATTTATAGCTTTATATTAAATTACCATTCTTATAAATGAAAAGCACATGTATACCACAAAACTACCATATATCTTCTAAAGGCTGCATATTAGACTGGATGATGGACCACAGGATGGGGAGAATGGAATGGAGTGGGGATGGGTGATGTAGAAGAAAACTTAAAGAAAGCAAACCACAGCAGAAGAGTCCGTCTAAGCCGAGATTGTTGAACATGCTGAGAAGACATATCTGAGCTATATGATTAACTCCATTCTCTATTTTTTGAAAGTCAAAGGCCACAAATATCAAAGGAGAAATGGGGAGGGAGGGAAAGCAGAAACAGGAAAAGAAGATAAATGTTGTCTATGTTCTCATTGTCTGGGGAAGACACAATAGATCCTCTTCTTAGGAGGAGGAAAATTAAGTTCAAAATGAAGGCAGGGTAAAAGTCTTGCCCAAGGTCACATGGCCAAAAGAGGCTTGGCCCACATCTTCTCATTTCTGCTCCAATCTCTTCTTGAAAACAATATGTTCTCAATAGTCCAGAGTCAAGCATTGTACCAGATAACAAAAATGGCGGCCAAAGGATAAAACAAAAAAGGCCACATAATGGCTTGGTCAATGGATAATGCTTCTGCTCAGACTGAACCAAACAGCTCAGAAGAAAAAGGAGCCCGTGCTAGCCAAATCAAGGAGGAGGTGTGAGATTTGAATGTCCTCCGTTCCCACAGCCTCAAGGACCTAGTGGGACTTTCAGAGAAGTTCTTAAGAGGCTTTCTGCTGTTCTTGCTGTCTCTGGCTGCTCTGCAGAGTTCCTTTCATCTCAGCTCAGCTTTGTGCAAATATGCATGCAGCTAGGACTTCCTTAGTTGTAAAGCAAAGAAACCCAGCTCAAATGGAGGGTAGTGTACAAAACATGGTAATGATGCCTCCCTGCTTCATGTAGCTGAACCAGTTCACAAAATACAGAGTCCACTTCAGACACCACAG
>LZPO01089909.1:2089180-2100001 GCA_001675575.1 Neotoma lepida
TCTCTCTCTCTCTCTCTCGTTCCTTGATCCAAAAAGGCCGAAACTCTCTCTAATCCCTGCCCTACTACTTGCTCTCTATCTGTCCTCAGTCCTCCAAAACCTCTATGGCTAATTTTGGTCAGCTAGTAGCTATCTAAGCCCTCTGATTCAAAGCAAACTTTATTGGCAGTCTTGGGAGCATCAGAATTCAATCAAAATATCCCACAACATCTCAGTAACATCAAACACCAGGAAGTGATTTTTTTCCCATAGCTGGAACAAAAAGTTGCAGAAACAGCTGACATTAGTCTGGCTTGTGTCAAGTGCTCTCTGATTGGTAGATCTAGGTTATATGCCTACCTTCAAAGTATGTGTGCTGCAGTCAGGAAGAGTCTTAAGGCTAATACCAGAAGGGAGTATTAGTTACCCCAGCAAAAATTCAAGGTATGGAGAGACAGCTCAGCAGTTAAGAGCCCTTGCCGAGGACCCTGGTTTGGTTCCTAACACCCACAAAGTGGCTCACAAACATAAGTAACTCTAGTTCCAGGGGATCTGACACCCTCATCTGACCTTTGTGGGTGCCAAGAATGAACATGGTACACATACATACATGCAGGCAAAACACTCATACACACAAAATAATAAATCATTTTTAAGAAGGAATATCAAGTTGATATGTAAGCACAAATAAAAGATATTCACTATTATGTAAATGTGTATATGTGTATGTATATATGACTTTGTGTGTATTTATTTGGTGATTCTTGCTTAGTCAATATGTTTGCATCTTGATACTCAAAAAACATCAAATTCAAAAGAATGACAAAGGACAACTTTCCTTCCCACCCTTATCCCAGCCACCCAGTCAGAGACCTTGTCTGAAGTAATCAATATTACTGAATTGTTTTCTCTTTTTCTTTTTGGTTTTCTGAAAAAGGGTCTTGTGTTGGCTAGTTTTTTCTCAGCTTGACACAGACAGGGACATCTGAGAAGAGGGACTCTTATTTGAGGAGTTGCCTCCAAAAGATTGGCTTGTAGGCAAGTCTCTGGAGGCGTTTTCTTGATTAATGATTGATGTGAGAGGGTGTAATCCACTGTGGGTGGTGTCCTCCACCATGGGCAGGTGGTTCTGAGTTGTATAAAGAAACAAGCTGAGCAAGCTGTGGGGAACAAGCCATCAAGCAACTTTCCTCCACAGCCTCTGTTTCAGTTCCTGCCCTGACTTTCCTCAGTGATGGATTATGACCTGAGAGTTGTAAGCTGAAATAAACATCTTCCTTCCCAAACTGCTTTTGATCATGGTGTTTATCATAGCAATAGAAGGCAAACTAAGACTTGTCTTGATATGTACTTGATATGGCTGGCCTTCAATTCACTCTGTAGACCAAGCTAGACTCCAACTCTCAATCTACCTGCCTCTCAGCCTTCCAAGTGCTGGGAGTTCAGGTGTGTGCAAGTATGTCCAGCTCAAGTTCTTATCATTTTTTACAGATACCAATCTGTAGCCAGTCCTTTGCTTGTCTCTTGACCTTCCCTTTGCAACCAAATGGATGCCTATTAGCTGAGCATAATAATTCAGGGGAATGGAAGAGAGAGGGGGAAAAAGGGAGGCAAGGGAACAGGGAAAAAAACCTTCTGTATTTTGGGTTGTGTCCCTATATTTACTTTTTATAGGGGAGGGAACACTCAAGGAGATGCCCATTGGCAGCTTCCCCCCAAGACCAGGCCAAGTTGGGCAGGATGGGATACAGAGAAGGGAGCCTGCTGGGTGAGCAGAGCTCCCAGACAGATGTTAGCTACGTGAGGAGCCTTTGCCTGTGGGAGGACGCTACCAGGGAATGCCAGCCAGCAAGGTAAGCCAGCTGCCATGTACTTCTAGCATAGGATCTTGCCGACCAAGAGCAGAGTATCTGAGCAGACATTGGACATGGTCCAACCTTGTTCTCTTGAGCAAACAAGACCTCATGCTGAGGTCAGTCCTTCTATCCTTGCCCAGCAAAGGGGACAACAGAAGGGTGACCTTCACAATCAAGGGGGTCCTCTTGCATGGTGCTGTGGATCCAGTGATGGTCACTATGCCATGCTTCTGAAACATAATTGTATTTAACCCCTTCAGGTGCCCTATGAAACTGACAGATAGGGACACCAAGCTGGAGTCCAAGTGACTGGGCAGTGACTCTGATGCAGGTCTACACTGTAGGGCTCCTAAGCCATGTCCACATCAGCTCCCTCCTCTTTCCGGCTTGGCCAACTTCCAGCTGGACTACAAAACTCAGAAGCCTAAATGACACGTCACACATCTGTGGCCAGGATGCCTGCACCACCTGGCATTCATTCACCTGTTGATATTGAAACCCAGGACAGCTTTTCCCACACTCCAGGGGTACTTCAGGGCCAAACAAAGGAAGTCAAGGCCTCTCTTCTTCCTCTCTCTGCCCAAAGTAGGAGCTGCATTCTTGATGGCCAATGGCATGGAGACGCACAGAGCAGCATGGGTCACAGCGGTTAAGTGTTGTCATAATTCTCTCCCCTGGAGCAATGAACTCCATCGCTCTTCAGGCTGTGTGGGAGGAATCCAATCCAGTTCTCCTTGGAACTCAGAGCACACAGTGACTCCTTTCTCCTTTTGTGGTCAGGAAATGAGTTTTGCTCTGTTTTTCACTTGGGGGCTTATTATGCAATTGCTTAAAATATGCAACGGGATGCAGATATTTATATGAGGATATTGAAATGATGGCTTTTTAATGGAAGCAATCTAATTATGCCATATCTGCGCCCTTTTCATTAAAAAAAATTAGTCTTACAGTATTTTAAAGAAGCAATTGCGTGTGTGTGTGTGTGTGTGTGTGTGTGTTGCATTCTTGTTTTTGTTTAGGGTATGTGGTTTTATTTAATCTTCCAGGCTGTTTAAATGGATTGCAAAGGGAAAAAATCCAAAAGAAAAAAAAGTATATGGCTGCGATTTAACAAGATAATTATAACAAAATCTAAGGCAATTATCACTTCAGGAGGACCCTGAGGAATCCCAGCTGCCAACATCCTGCATCGCTGCCAGAGGGAATGACATCATAACTCCTCCAGACAAAGGGGAGGTGGTTTCTGGTCACTGTGATGTCATTTGCTCTAGTAGATGATCCCAGACAGCTGGGAGACAGGTGACTGCTTCCCAGGATGGGGGGAAAAATAGATAACAAAGCATGTCAGGACATCAAGCCCTACCCCCTCAGACTGTTCCCAAAGGATCACCAAGACAAAATTTGTGTCCTCAAACTGTATCCTACTCCCCCACATGGTATCCCCAGTACTGCCCATAGCACAGCCATATACTGAAGCTCCTCTTCCCTCTAGCCTCATATTTAAATGTCAAATATTATGGGCTTGTTAGATTTTATTCGTGGCTGAGTTTACCACTTAAGCAAAACATGTCCCCTTAAAAGTGAGGATATACCCTGGGTGGTGATCTAAGCAGGTTTAAGGACAGATTTGTGATTTTACCCCAGAGTTCCGTGTTTTCACACTTGTGGCTAACAATTTCTCAGTCAAGGCTGCTGAGTGCATTTTTTTTTTCTTTTTTTAATCAAACCTGAGTAGTCTAGCATCAATTTGTCCAATTCTAGATACCAAACTAGAGTTCATCATTGATTGGACTTTCCTTGTAAAATTGAGCCAGGAGCATAAACACCAGCAAATGTTGAAGGGCATTCTGGGATAGCCCACAATTGAATGCACAGTCCCATCCTTTGATAGTTCAAAAGGGGGGTGAGCTGGAAAGATACTGATAAATAAAGTGCTTGCCCTGCAAGCACGAGGACCCATGTTTGATCCCCAGAAGCCACATCCTTAAAGGGCAAGCAAGGTGACACGTGCTTGTAATCTCAGCCTGAGGCTGGGGAAGGGTGGACAGACAGATGTCTGGAGCTGGGTGGCCAGCCAACCTAGCCTACTCGGTGATTTACAGACCAGTAAGGGACCCTGTCTCAAAAGACAAGGTTGGTCTACACACATGTGTACTCAAAAGAACTCATGTGTGTTTACACACAAGCATAAATGTGTATACACACACATACACAACAAAAACAAAAATAGAGAAAAGCAACCTGACTTACTTATAAATTATAGAAATCACAAACCACGTGGCAAATTGACTCTGGTCACAAGTAAATTTGTGTGCTTCCTACCCACATTCCTTCATGAAACTGTAAAGCCACGGCCAAAGCCTTCATAGGTCACATTGCCAGATGACATTCTTGATATCTAGGTGGAAATCTGTCCTCTGTCCTTTGACAGAAAAACCACAAAAAGATGGTCCTCACCCGTGAGCATATACCTGCCTCTCCCATCTCTTCCATTTTAAATCACGTAGTCCTAAGTAGCAGACAAGAAGGGAATAAAAAAAAAAGGTGAAGGCTTCTGGACCTTCCAGAAAACACAATGAGACTTGAATAGCTCTGAGAAAACCTCCAGTTCCCAGACACTGAGACTAATACCAGAGGTAGGAAGAACTGGCCTGCCCAGGCTCCCATCTCTCTGTCGGAGCCAGATGACTTCCGCAGTCAAGGATCCATGCTCAGCTTACACCACAGATCCTTTGGCCCATCGCCATCCTTAGCCTTCTGAAACACTTCCTGCTTCCTTTATGGAAAACAGGTGTCCATGTCTCCATGCATTAGGCCGAATGCTAGACAGGATCTAGGCTAAGGGGCTGTTCCTGTTATCTATTGCTGCCTACAGACCACCCCAATCTTAGTGGCATAAACCACAACCATTTTAGTATGCCCTGGACTCACTGGACTGAGATTTCAGACAGAGCCCCAAAGAGATGGCTTATCTCTGCCCCTTCATGTCTGGGAAGTGACTAGATGCCTGATGGCTGGGTCCATCTGGAAGGTCTTTGACTCACATCCCTACTGCTAAGGATGGGACTCAAAGGCTGTGCTCAGCCAAGACTGTTGATGGATGCACCTGCATATGACCTCCTGGAGTAAACTGGGCTTCCTCGCAGCATGGTAGCCTGGCATCAGACACCTTCCACAGTAGCTTGGCACTCAGCTGCAAGTATTCCTGTGAACCTGGCAGAAGTGGCCTGGCCTTCAGTGACCTAATCTTGAAAATCACATAATTTTGAAAATCATATATCCTACAGCATACTTTGACTGAAGAAGTCACAAGCCCACCCAGGTTCAAGGGATGGGGTCCACAGAATCAGCTCTGATGGAAAGAGTCATGGGAACTTGTGGCAAGGTTTCAAAGCCACCTGGAGCTGCTGTGTACAACACCCACTCTTGCTTTCAGCCAGCCTCGAGCATTGAGGTGATAGTTTTCTGTCCAACACAATGCCATCAAAGCGATGCTAAGGATGGGAGTGAGAACAGGAAAGTGGAAGAGTGCAACAAAACTCTGCCCTGTTTTTTTTAGGTATCTAACTCTGCTCCCATTTCTGACAGTCTAGAGACTATAGCCCTTCTTTTCCGACCCTCAAAGGCTGAGAGCAGGCTACTTGAAGCCTTTGACTTTCCTAGGTGACTATCCTTGGAAGGGAATTTTACACTAGCCCACAGAAGGCTTTCTGAGATTATAGCCACAATTCTTGGCAGGGGAGAGTTCCGGAGTGCTCTCTTGCTGCTCCAGTCCCCAAGATGCATCTAGTAGCTTATCCAAGCCTCTGATAAAAAAAAAGAAGCACCTAGCTTTTGCACAAGCTTTTTGGGTGCTGAGATGGCAAAGGGAAGACAGATTTCCCCAATGAGGAACGGAAAGGGACTTCTCACTTAGGGGATTCACTGCCCAGCATTCCACCTCCTTCCCATTCCAGTCCTTTTTATAGCTGAGAAGACCAAAGATCAGAGAGTCTGTGACTTGTCCAAGGTCACCAAAGTGTCAGTGACAGAGTCCAAGCTATACGTCACCCTGCCATCAGCCCTGGGGTATTTTCCATAGCTAGATGACAGCCAGGGGTTACATTCAGGGGAAAGCCACTAATCACCAGCATTTGGCCAGTTTAGTCGGCCGGCCAGGCCTCTGGGCAGCTCTCAGCCTTCCAGGAGGGTCCTGCCCATCCCTAGTAACCCACAGAGGCCCCCCAGGCTGCCAGGGCAGCTAATGGCAGTGGCTGCGAGGGAGCAGAGCTGCAGTAATTACAGCATCAAGGAATCACAAATGGCTCTGCGAAGATGACATTAGCAGCATTAGACCTGGCACGGCTGCCTCTGGAGAGGTGGATGGGAGGAGGCAGAGGATAGAGCCAGGACGAGGGGACAGAGACGGATGTGCCTCTGACTCATCCCATCCCTTACCTTCACAGCCCAGACTGGGATGACAATGCCAGGATTCACAGGGCCCTCTTGGGCCACCAGTCCCATGTGTGCCAGGAAAGATAGCAGATGTCTTTCAGGGTTAAGTAATTGTTGTAACACTTCTTTAGCTACCCGCCACCCTCCCCCCAGAGGACACATTGGAGAAGAGTGAGCCTTGCTTTTGGGAGGTGGGAATAACATCCTCAGTCTCCATGTCCTTTGGTAGCCTAAGGAGCAGCACTGGCCTTGCCTAGTTCTGCTCATGACTCTAGGGAAAGCCGCTGCATCACTGGTCCCGTTTGCTCCTTCCAGAAGTCTTGTCGGGGTGAGGGTGGATGGGATGTATTGGTAAAGCTAGAAAGAATGGGGGTAGAGGAATTATGAAAGGACAAGGCATTGGTCAGGCCCCATCTTCCCAAGTCTGAGAAATGGGTCTGAAGGTGCCAGGCTGCCTTCTGCCAAGATTGGCACCAGCAGGTGTCACTGTAGGAAAGGAGGGGCTCTGGGGGCCGGACTGAGCTGGTAAAAACAGAGTTTGCCTGCATTCCCACTGCCAAGTCGCCCAGCCTTGATTTATAAGGCTGGGGGCAGACATGTGTGTAAATGTTTTCTCGTGTGAAATGTGTAGCCAACCGCGAGCTGGCTTTTTCAAACTTCCAAGGAGAGAAGGAGGGAGAAAGAGTTGGGGAGCGAGGAAAGGGAGAGTGAGAAGGCAGCCAGGGTGGGGAGCACACGGGCCACTTTTATGTACCACTCCTCTGATACACGCCACGGTGGGGATTGATGCTCTCTTTGAAGTAAATTGCATGCTGGCGCACCATAGCATGAAAGTTAAGACTTAACCATGGCTGGGACCTCTGAGACCCTGCTGGAAGCTAGAATAATTAGCACAGCATTTGGCTGCCTCTCCTCTGGCTCTGCAGGCAGTGACAGGGGTGGCACTAATAGATCTTCCAGGCCTGCATCCTGTGTGTTTGTCAGGGGGTCTGTGGTGGCTGTGAGGAAAATGGACCCTGGTCAAGTGGAGAAAAGGATGCAGGGGCCAGGTCCAGGGCTGGGATTGAACTCATTACAGAGGACAGTGGGACCTGCTTGTCTTGGAGCTAGAGAGCAAACCCGTTCAGCACTGCAGGTAGGTTTCACATGCTTCTTGTCGTAAGGAGGCTGGACATTGCCAGGGCTCATGAGGAAACTTAGCTACAAAACACATGCCAGGTGCACTACAGGTAGGTATCTTGGGGTACCTGGCAGTTTGGGGCATCCCCTGACCCATTATATCAAGTCTAGTATTCAATGGCTTTCAGAAGACAGTGCCTGTGCCTCCCAGGCCTTCATGGCTTTTCCTCTCTCATTCCTGTCCTGCAGATACCCTCTGGGTCCCTCCCTGGGGCTTTTTTCATGCTAGAAGGCAGAAAAGCAAATGAATCCACACAGCCCAAACCCCATGAGAGGAATCTTCACAGCTGTGGTGACCCCATCCTTACTGCTAACACAGCTGTTTGACCTCAGGTAAATTCCTGGCCCTCTATGGGCCTTGGCTTCTGCTTGTGTGGGGGTGGGCTGGATTGGAACAGTCAGTTTGAAGGGGCTTTGCTGAGTTCTGTGATATAACTGACTTGCCACACTCTACACCCAGCCAGGGATATCCCCGTGGAACTGTAAGGTGTCAAAGTGCAGACATAGTGTTTAATTACGAGGTGGCAAGTGCTTCGAGAAGATGGGGGTGCCTCCTCAGCAAGGGCTTTTCTGGGGTTGCAAGGGAGGAAGTGATTAGTGATCTTCCCCACAAAGCACAGCAATTTTTCCAGACCCTACTTCACAATCGTAAGAGAGCCATACTTGGGCAGCATTGTCAAAAGCTTCCATGAGATACAAAAACAATTTTAAAGTTGTCAATAAAGTCTCCGTTTCAACAGGTAAGGAAATTGAGGCTCTGGCATACACGAGTCAAAGGAATGACACTAGGGCCTGGTGGGACCTCAGTTCAGGGAGCTCATTTGGTACCTGTGGCTGCTAGTTGTACTTCATGGACCAGATTCTCCCAGGCCTGAACAGGCCACAGGAAAGAGGGCTTCAGGCATCCATTTGGAAAGACATCCTTCAGATTCTGCCCCAGCACTTTTGTCCCATTCTGAGCCTGGTCCCAGCCTCCCCAGGACTCCAGACCCCATGGTATGAGCTTTCCTATCTTAAGCAAGAAAACAAGTTCAAGGCTAGTCTGGGCTGTAGAAGGTGTTCATGAACAGATTGTGCAACTTGGTGAGAACCGCGCCCTGCCAAAGGGAAAAATATGGCTAGGGATGTAGCTCAGTGGTAGAGTGTTTGGCTGGCATGTACAAAACTCTGGGCTCCATTTTAGTGCCACAAAAAAGAGGAGGGGGAGGAAGAAAAGGAAGAGAGAACTATAAACTATAGCCTGTAGAATTAAAAAGAAAATGGGTATGCAAATCTCAACTCCTCCTCACTAGCTGGATGAATCTAGGTCATTTAGAACTTCTCAAAGCCTTGGTGTACTCACCTGAAAAGTGGGCGCTAAGTCAACCTAAATGAAGTCTTGTGAGGGCTAAGCAAGGCAGGACAGCCTCCTCATAGACAGGGGGAATGAGACGTTCCCAAAGTCAGGCTTGCTTGGCAGGCTGGCCTTCAGCTCCAAGCCAATGACTGCGAGGTGCTTTTGCCTCCCATGTGTTGCGCAGTGCCTAGCACAGGTTGGGCCCTGTAAATATTTGTTGAACTGAATTACAGTTGTAATACCACAGAGACCTCACTGATGAACAGATAAAAGCTGGAAGGGCCACGGAAGACTCCTCACAGGGAATGAGGGGCCAGTAATACAGAGAGGTTAAATGGGATTGGGGGGCACAGCCATCTGGGAAAGTTCATGCTGAGGTGCTTGGAGTGCTGAGGAGGCTGGGGGTTCTCTCTGAAGGGAGAAGAGGTACTGGAGCAGATTCTGAAGGATAGATTTCTAAAATATCATCAGCCATCTTTCCTGCGGCTTTTCCAGACCTGGAAAAATCCTGGTCCATAAATCAGACTAAGCAGCCACTCATGCCAGATGAGATTTCTGAGGAAACTGTCTTCTGCTGCCCCCTCCCAAACTTCCCACCTACTCTAGAGATGTGGGCATGGAAGAAAAAAGTGTTGGGGCCTCCCTCCACTGTCAGTTCTGGGTTCAGAATGCTGGGGAATCTCAGGGTCACCTAGCAAATGACCAAGCCCTCTCCCCACTCCAGGGTCTCTAGCCCAAGCATCTGAGATCACACAATTCTACCTTAGTGTGCTCATAAGACCTGCCTCTGGCCGTAGGTAAGACAGCCTTCTTTGAGAAGGGGCCTCAGCCTCCCACCCCCACCCTAAACAACTAACTTTTGTACTCAGAGCCTCTTCCCTTCTTTTTTATGGTTTTTTGAGACAGGGTTTTTCTATGTAGCCCTGGCTGTCCTGGAACTCACTCGGTAGCCCAGGCTGGCCTCAAACTCACAGAGATCTGCCTGCCTCTGCCTCCTGAGTGCTGGGATTAAAGGCGTGTGCCACCATGCCCAGCTCATTTCCCTTCTCCTAGCATACCTAGGACAGGGGACACAGACTCACCAAGCAGATAGAACAACAGAATATCGCAGGGTTCTTGGTCTCTCCTCAAAGGGATGTTTGCAGATGTATGGTGGGTTGAGTAGATGTGTAGATGAACAAAGAACTAAATGGATAGATGGTGGTTAGAGATAGGAGGGTGAATAAGTGAATGGGCGTGGGAATTGACGAATGGATGGATGATAAGAAAGTGGATGGCTGGACGGACAAATGGACTGAGTCTCTGCCCTTTTCTGGCTTCCTGCTCTGGAAGCTAACAGTTCTTATATCAAGAGAGTTTCCTGTCTACTTTGACCTAACGGTGACTTTAAAATATTCCCTTTTGGGCTAGAGAGAGATGGCCCAGCAGTTAAGAGCACTGACTGCTCTTCCAGAGGACCTGGGTTCAATTCCCAGCACCCACATGGTGGCTCACAACTGTGTGTCACTCCAGTTCCAGGAGGCCCGACACCCATGGCAAAACACCAATGTACATAATATTTTTTAAAAATCCCTTTTTTCTGCTCCTTGAGCAACAACAAATAGCCAGATCTGTTTCCTCTAGGAAAATGTCATTTTAGTTAACTACCATTCCACACATGGGACATTATGGAAAAAGAAAGCCCTTAGAGACAGACAAACCCAGGTTCAAGAACCAGAGTTGACATCACTGAGTTGTGTGACCCTGGACAACTTGCAAAGCCGCTCTAGACCTGGCTCATCACCTATAATGTGAGAACCCTGTTAGCTCTCAGAGGAGGGGGGCAATTTGAGGAAAGAAGAACCTTCTCACTAAGTGCTTGACATGGTAACTGCTCTGTCTCGTTTTATTTATTTATTTTTATTAATATTATTTTTGTTCATTTATTTGTTTTTGGTTTTTTTTCCTGAGACAAGGTTTCTCTGTGTAGCCCTGGCTGTCCTGGAACTCACTCGGTAGCCCAGGCTGGCCTTGAACTCACACAGATCCACCTGCCTC
>LZPO01089909.1:2100017-2114169 GCA_001675575.1 Neotoma lepida
ACTCACTCGGTAGCCCAGGCTGGCCTTGAACTCACACAGATCCACCTGCCTCTGCCTCCCAAGTGCTGGGATTGAAGGCATGCGCTACCACTGCCTGGCTTATTTTTATTCTTTTTAATTGTGGGTATACACCTGTAATGTAGGTACCCTTGGAGGCCATAAAAGGGTGTTGTATCGATCCACTTGAGTGAGTGAGAGTTACAGGCAGTTGTGTGCCCCCGGACACAGTTGCTGAAAATGAAGCTCAGGACCTCTGCAAAAACAGAACACTCTCCTACTGGCTGAGCCATTTCTTCAGCCCCAGTAACATTTCTCTTTTCAAAGAAGTGAGTTAGCTGAGGTTGAAAGCAGTCCTGGTTTTGGCACCTGGCCAGGCCTGAATTGGAAGCTGCATAATCATTCAGCACGGCCTTCCGCAATAGTACTGAGTTCGAAACCCCAGTCACACAGGTTGTACATACCTTTCAATGCTGCCATGAGCAGTAGGCATATTCTATGAAGAGTTCCTAGCATACAGTAGGTATTCAACATGTGGCATCACTCCATTATTATTTGGTAAAAGGAGATAGGGAAACTGAGGCAGAAAATGCCCTGCTCCATTAGAGAAGGTGTGATAGGGTCTAGGTGTGGTCCATGACCCACAAAGCAGACCTACTCCCCACCCAGCCGCCCTGAGGAATGCCCAGACCCAAGTTCCCTAAAAAATCAACATTTAGCCTTATGCCTGACAGGTTGCAGCACACAGAGTAGACAGGGACCTGGAGTCCTGATCCAGTGTTCTTCCTACCATCACCACATAGCACAGGGACCTACTGGACAACAGCAGGGCCATGCCACCATGGCTTCCAACCACTTCAGTAGCTGGGGCCTTGCATATCATCATGCAAGCGATAAACATTGTGCCTACCACAAAGGGTTGTTGTAGTGGGGAAACAGTGCCTGGCACATACAGAGTCCCCAATCAATGTTAGCTACGATTATTATTTGCTCTGTGCCACATACAGCTTTGATCTCTCAAAGACCCATTAATCGCTCAGCTCCTTCTTCACAGGGTTTAAAAAAAAAACAGTAAATGAAATTCTACATGAAATCATCGCTGTAATATTTCTACTGCCAGGACAAATCATTAGAGGGGGAGCAAACCTGGCAGTGATGCCACTGGCCTGCTCAGAGGAAGAAGGGACATTAATATAGCTGCTTCCTTTCTAATGACCAGGAAAGATAGAGGGGGAGGGGATGGCTGCCAAAAGCAGGCCATCCTAGCCCCACTAGAGTAAGGGGAAGAAGCTGCTAGTCAGAGCCTCGAAAAGTGAAGGGATCTCTATGTCCAGCAAAGAGAGGATGGGAGAAGAGCATCCTCCCCGAGGCCCAAGGCCCAGATATCCTCCCAGCTAGGCCCCTGCCTTTTGGGCAGTATCTAGCCTGTCTCTGGCTCTGCTGTCTCCTGCTTTGGGATATAGGGCCTTCTTAAGCCTAAGGAAGGTGAACTTGCTTCTTTTTCCCTTAGAGCACAGCCTGAGGAGCTTTGCTGTTACAACTTCCCCACTCCCTTCTGGGAATGCATCTCTGCAGCTAAAGAGGGGGAATCTGGCTGAGGCTGCAGTTTTCAAAGCTGTGCTGGGGAACCCAAGAGTGAACAGGAGGCTGGTGATGGACAGGGTTGAGTATGGGCCTGGGCCAGACTCTCCCGTAGTCTACCCACCTACCCTTAGCTTACTTGAGGACTGGGGTTCCCAATACACAAGTGATTTTGTTCAGAAAAATGATCCCCCTATGTCAAACTCAAGGTTCAGAGCTCCTGCACTGAGGTCTCCCTCCAGCCCTCACCCAAGTGTTGCCTATCTTAGGGGTTGCAAAGGAATTGGCTGTGGGTCCAGAGGCCCTTCCAGCTCTTTTCCTGAGTGGCCGGCTTTTCCAGCAAGGGTTGGCTGGACACAATGCGTTGGCCCCAGGCCACCTTCAGGAGCCAAACCCCACAGTCTGTTGGGCTTCCTGCCGTGTGCCAGCACACTCCTTGGCAGAAGAGGTGACCAGCAGGCAGAAGGCATGCTATTCTGCCTGGGCTGGAGTTCTCCAAAATGGTGTCCTGCCAGTCTCCAAGGAAGTCACATGCAAGGCTCAGGCATGGAGGCCAGAGTCACAGTGTGGCCATGTCTTCTTTCCCAAGAGGGTTGGAGGTGAAGGGTGGGGTGGGCCACTTTCAGAAAGTGGAGTGAATATCCACACACACACCACTTACTCTGAAGGCCCAAATCCAAATTCAACCTTGGGGTCCCCAAGCAGAAGACAGGGACTATATGTTGAAGCAAGGATATGTCAAGCACCTAATGACATACTCGTCAAGGGTGATGAAAAGCATCAATAGATTAGACAAAGCTTGAGATAGGCATGGGAGGCTTCTTGAAAGACAGAAAGGCCCAGAAATAATGGCCACAGGCCAGCAACCTATTTAACAGTCTTGCTAGGGCTTCATGCTCGCTTTTGCTATTTCTCCCCACCAAAATTTTACTGAGGCTCAGTCCTTGATGCTACAGGGTTGGGAAATGGCGACTGCTGGAAGGTGTTTAGGTCATGAGAGTAGAGCCCTCAGAAATGGATTAAAGCCTTCTTCAGTCCACTAGGTTAGCCAGCAGTGAAGCTCGATCCCTTGTTCTCTCTTGCTCACTAACCCATTTGTCCTCCCACTTTGTACATGAATATGAAGGAGTGCAAAGCCCTTGCCGGCAGCAGAGTACACAGGTCCCGGTGCCATAGACATCCCGAGCTGTGAGCCCAAACAACTTTCTGTTCTTCATAAATCACTCAGTTCCAGATTTTCTGCTCTAGCAATGGAAAATGGACTAAGACAATGTTAAATATATATTTAAGGCACCTATTCCAGCAATCAGGAGGCTGAAGCAGGAGGAGCTCTGAACGTTCAACTCCATCTTGGACTACATAGCAAGACCCTGTCTCAAAAGAAAGAAGGATGCTGAGAGGTGATGGTACAGGCTTTTAATTCCAGCACTTCAGAGGCAGGTGGATCTCTGTGAGTCCAAGGCTAGCCTGGTCTACAGTGTGAGTTCCAGGACAGCCAGAGCTGTTATACAGAGAAACCCTGTCTCAAAAAACCAAAAAAAAAAAAAATTAAAGTCTTTTCAATGTACAGGTTAAAGTTTGAATTGCCTTCTCCATTCACTTTTACTACACTCTTGCCTTAGACTGTAAAAAGTAATAGAAATATTTAGGTGGGTTCTTTTCATTTTCTTTTTCCTCCCACTGATATTCAGCCTTAGGAATTAGAAGCTGGTGTAATATAAAAGTGTTTGGCTGTCTCAACCAAAGTCAGCTGCCAGTCGCCCATTAGCTTGGCTCCTCCATACCCACTCACAGAAAGGAGTAGAATATCCGGAGCAAAGCTAATTTGCCACAAGCCTGTGGATTATCAACAGGTGGATACATACATGGTAGAATCATGGCAAGTGCATATGGCACATAGCAGTGGGAATGAACAAACCACATCTATATGCAACACAGTGGATAAGTCTCACCATCATAAGAAAGAGCAAAAGGGCTGAAGATGGAACTCAGTTGGTGAAGTGCTTGCCTAGCATGCACAAGGCCCTGGGTTTGACTCACACCACCACATCCACTTGTCATGTTGACACATAGCTGTAATCCCAGCACTTGGGAGGAAGAGGCAGAAGGATATGAAGTTTAAGGTCATTGTCTTACTTAGGGTTTCTACTGCTGTGAAGAGACACCATGACCCTGGCAACTCTTATAAGGAAAACATTTAATTGGGTGACTTACAGTTTCAGAGGTTTAGTCCATTATCATCATGACAGGAAGCATGGCAGCATGCAGGCAGACATGGTGCAGGAGAGGTAGCTGAGAGTTCTACATCTTGCAGGCAACAGGAAATGGACTGAGACACTGGATGGTATCTTGAGCATATATGAGACCTCAAAGCCTGCCTCCTCAGTGACACATTTCCTCCCACAAGGCCACACCTACTCCAATAAGGCCACATCTCCCAATAGCGCCATTCCCTTTGGAGGCCATTTTCTTTCAAACTACAATCATCCTCAACTAGGTGGTGAGTAGTCAGGTCCAGCCTGAACTACTTGTCGAAAGAAAGGCAGGGAGGGAGGAAGGTAGGAAGTAAGTTAAAAAACAGAAGAAGCCAGACCCCAGTAAGTAGACTATAGTATTCATTCAAATCAGGTTGAAAGTCCCTCTCTGTATGTACAACAAGGACACACTAGCCTTACAGGAAGCAGTGACAGCAGAGGGCATGAGGGGAACTTCCTTGGGGACTGCTGGTATTCCTCTCAGGGGACACCTGAGAGCTGTCACAAGTGAGGGCTTTCAGCTTGTAAAAAGGTATCAAGCTGTATAGCCAGAGTCTGTGCTCTTCTTTGAATGTAGGTTAGACTTCAATAAAAAGTAGAAGGGGGAAAAACAGCTAATGTTGCCTAATGGCCTAAATTCTATGAATATGCAATAAACTTGCAGCCTAAGAATTTTGTCCTGCAATTTGCCTGCTGACTCTAGGTTGGGGCAGTGTCAGGGTAACAAAGCACCCCAGGGTGAGCATTTGACAGGAAGCATTAGCTGCCCCCCAGGAGCCTCAAATACCTGATAGCTTTTCTCCTGCTTAAAATTAAAAACCTGCCTGTAAAGTTGCCGAGGAAGGAAGAAGCCACCCCGGCCCTCATTTTGCAATGTTATTAACTGTGGGAGTTGAACGCAGTAGGTAGTGGGATTCAGCTACAACTGCTAGCTCCCACACCTGGGGAGTGGGGCCAGTGGCTTCTTTATCTTTACACACCTCTCCCTGCCAGCCTTACCCACAAAAGCATAAAGATGCTGTTGCTTAATAAACAGTTTCCTATGGGCCATGGCACCCTGGCACAGGGAAGAGAAATGATATCTCATTTTAACTTGGTATGCACTGCACACCCAGCCATATGAAACACTTTATCTATATGACCTGGTCGCCTCCATCCAGAGGTCTGCATTGCCCAGAAGCTTCAAGTCGTCTAAGCCCCATTCATGCAATAGCTTGGACTCACACTAAAAATCCTTCACTTGTGTATGAGGCCATTTTTAACTGAGTGGTCTCAGTTTGCACTGAGACCTGCCTGCCACCCTTGGTCACTGGGGCCCGCAGAGGCCAAAGCCAGCTGGTCCCTGACCATTACGCCCCACATGGGCTCATTCAACCAACTATATAGGTTGAACAGATTCAAAAGGCTGGATATGGTGGCTCATGTTTACAATTCTAACACTTAAGAAGCTGAGGTAGGAGGGCCCCAAGTTCAAAGCCAACCCCAGGCTACAAAGTAAAGCCTTGTCTTTAAAAATGAAACAAGTCACAAAACAAAGGTATTCTAAAAATAATCTGCATCTATATGGAATAGTTACAAATATGCTTTCTTATCATCATTCCCTAAACAATATAGCCCAACAGCTATCTAAAATTGACATTGTATGAGGTATTAAACATACTCAGAAATGATTTAAAGAATATGGGAAGAGGTAGGTATATGGTTCATAGGCCATTTTATACAAAGAACTTGCTCAACCTGGGGCTTTGGCACCCATGTAGGTCCTTAATCCAACCCTCCATATATACCAAGAGACAATTGTGACACGGGAGTCACAAACTGAGAGTTTGTCCGAGTCAGGGACCCCAACTCCAAGACTCCTCACACAGTATATTTACAGACAAATTCATCAATTTCCCCCACTTTGAGAGGTCATCAGCATCAAATGATCCCCTGAATTGTTCCCCTCACTGAAGTCCTCTGGCTCTTTGTGCACATGGCTATCTGACCTAGGACACACGGTGCCTGGGGACACTGGCTGAACAACTTGGAACTTGCAAGTCTTACTGTCACGGTGAGATCACACATTCTTTAATATCAGAGAGTGCAGAAGTCAGGCTTCTTGTGCTGACCCTCATCCCCAGTATTCAGTGGCTCAGTCCAGCGTGAAGCTGGGGAGGGGAGCTGTTGGCTCTTCTCAGGCAAAGTCCAGGGATTCCTGGAGGCATAGCACCACTGCCTAGCCTTGCCACAGTTTCCTCTTCCACCACGAACTATGGTCCTCTAGGTAGGGCAAGTGGGCCAGACATCTCTTGTGTCACAAGCCACCCCCAGAGACTGCTCTTACCAATGCTCCTGGATTTTTCCCAGGAATCTACACTCAGGACAGTGTAGACAGGAAGCATCTGCCTCTGTCTCCATAGAGTCATCTACAGAGGTACAACAGGGGACTGAAGGAGCCACCTCCCACCCACAAGGGTCACACACAACTGACAAGCAGCTGGCAGCTCTGACAAAGCTGAGGACCAGGGCTCTGGGTTTCTAGGCCTGTGAGGCTCTTCACTGAGGCTTGTACTTCCTTACAGCATGGCAGCCAGATTCCAGATGTGAGCTTCGGCCAGGATGAATTGCCTTTTAGGGCTCATCCTTGGGAGTCATATAGTGTCCCTTTGCAACTCTATTTTCAAGGGAAGACATATATTTGTCTGTCCATAGAGGGGTCTCAAAGTTCTGTAAGAGCATGTAGGGCTGGAGTTATTAGTGCAGCCACAGGACTCACTTTGTGAACCATACTTACACCTTATACCCAGGCCACAGTAAGAAACCTGAGCTTTGAAAATATTACAACACAATCTTCCCAGGTATTGACTTGGAGCTCACGAAATTATTTGTGGGCATACAAGATGGCTCAGTGGGTAAAGGCATTTATGGACAAGCCTGATAACCTGACTCCAATTCTCAGGGACTCACATGGTGAAAAGAGAGATGGTGAAAAGAGAGAACCATCCCCTGAAAGTTTTCTTTTGACCTCCCCATAATGCCATGACACACGTACATTCTCACATATACATATACACACACAAAATAAATTAAAATGTAACCATTGAAAATTAAGTTATTTGTTAAGAAACCAAATCCACTGCTGGATATGGCAGCTCAGGTATGTACTCCCATCATCCAGGAGGCTAGGCAAGAGAATCTCAGGTTAGAGGGTAGCCTTGGGCTGCATAGCATGCTCTGGAGAAGCCTGGGCTATGTAGTAAGATCCTGTCTTTAAAAAATAAAGAAAATTCTCTGAAAAAATGTAAAAATAAAAAATAAAGAAGGAAGGACAGGAGAAAGGGATGGAGGGAGGGACGGAAAGAGGGAGGACGGAAGGGAAGAAAATCAGACACAGTGTAGCTATGAATCAATACATTCTATATTATATTAAAACATTCAAAATACTGTGAGAGAGTATTGAGATGTATATTTTATTAATCTTCAAGAAGAAACATGCAAGAAATTAACAGTGGCTATTTCTGGGGAGGGGGCTTGTTATGCCATTGGGAATAACAAGAGAGACTCACATAGAAGAATTTATAGTGGATAGTTGTGTTGATTGGATAATTTAATACAGGAAGAAAGGTGCAAGAGGAGAAAGGAAGGAAAATGATGCAACAGTTTCCAGTTGGTATCAGAATAAAAAAGCAAAATCCTTCCTTGGACCATGCTTTAAAATGGATTGTGACCCACTTTTGCCTCTGCTGAGACAGAATCACATCCTCACATCACTTGCCATCCAACTGCACACCTTCTAGAGGGCATATCCTGTCCCACTGACTTAGGGCTTGGCATTATGACCACCTTTGGCCACTGGACAAAAGCAACAGTGTGCTGGTTCCAAGCCTTCTCCTTTCTTGGAGTTTGTGGTGAGTCACAAAAAGAGCCTGTCCCAGGCAGCTGTATTTCCTTCAGCCTCAATGAGGGAAGCACAGCACTGCTCTGGGCCCAGCCCACAGCCAGGCGCTGTGCCGCCGCTGCTACAGCTAGCCCTTCTGCTCAACTGAAGACCACTGGAAGATCCAAAAGTGCTAAATACATCTTTGCCCTTACACAGCATGTCGATCAGAGGTGGGGGAGGGGTGTTGAGCCGTGCTCTCACATCCAAAACCTAACTAGTGCAGCCTCGAAGACACTGAGTCATTTAGCCACTGCTGGCCAGGCCAGCCCCATCTCTCCTTACACTGCCCTGTGCTTCAGCAGAGTCTAGCCCCATTGACCTTTTGCAGTGTCTAAAGGTTTGTAGTTTTTCCATTACAGACAGTCTACTTGGACTGTTGTTCTGGTCTGTTTCCACTCCTGAGTCATGTTCCAGGAGGACATCAACTGAACATGTAGCACCTCTCCTCTAAGCTTCCCATATGTTTGGCCTTCTGATAAAAATATATTAATATCTCTTCTAGTTTGCTTTCTGTTACTGTGACCAAAATACCTTGGGGAAGAAAGGGTTTATTTCATCTTACAGGTTATAGTCCATCACTGAAAGAAGTCAAGGCAGGAACCTGGAGGCAGAGCTAAAGCAGAGGCAATGGAGAAATGTTGCTTACTGGCTACATGCCTTATATAACTCAGGCACACCTTCCAAAGGATGGCTCTACCCACAGTGGGCAGGGCCCTTTACCTCAATTAGCAATCAAGAAAATGCCCAACAGATATTCCCACAGGCTAATCTGATGGAGGCAATGCCTCAACAGAGGCTCCTTTTTCCAGATGTGTAGAGTTGACAACTAAGCATAGCTGCCACACCCATGCCTAATGTGTCTAATTTTACAGCTCTGTGATGCTTGTGTTTCCATGTCCTCTCTAATGGTACAGGTATCCTCAACTTGTAATACTCATCTCAGGACTTTTGGGCTTTACAGTGATACTGTAGAAACTACATTCCAAAATTTGAATTTGGACCTTTTCCCAGACTAGCAATTGCAGTATGACACTCTCTCAGGACACTCAGTAGGACACACTCTCAGGACACACAGCTCACAGTCAGCCGTGCAGTTGGGGGGGGTGTGAAGGGGTGAGGGGGCAGGGAGAAGCACGGGCACTTTTGCAGTGTGTTATATCAGATAAATTACAAGATCCAGTCAACAGCTCACCACAAAACAAGCTTTGTGTAAGACGATCTTGCCTAACTGTAGGCTAATGTCAGTGGAGGTTAAAGTAGGTTAAGGTGGATCAGACTGAGTGAGGATGTCCAGTAGGCTGAGTGTGTTCAGTACATTTTTATTTTTCTGAGATAGGGTCACAAGTATCCCAGGCTGGGCTAGAACCCAAAATTTAGCTTGCAGGTGGGCTTGAATTTCTGATCCTCCTGCCTCCACCTCTCCAGCACTGGGATTACAGGTTTATGCCATGTCACCTGGTAGAGGCAGTGCTAGACATTGGACCCAGGGGTCCATGCATGCTAAGTCAAGACTCGTGGGCATTGGTACTCTGAGCTCCTCAAGGGCAGGGTGCAGGCCTATCTTGTTTACCCACATACACCCTGTGGTAATGGTATCTGGCACACAGTGCCCTAGTGACTAGGTGAAGAGGATTGTTTCCAATCATTCAGAGGAGGGCTTCTTTCCCACTGGGGACAGGGCTGCATTGAATAACAGCATTTAATCTGAACCATAAGGTGTGAGTGGAATTTAACACAAGCAAGATTACAGCCAGGGGCAACTCCAGGGACTCTGGGGAGCAGAGAAGGATGAAGTGGCTGGCCTACACCAGGGAGTCATTCAGGTGTCAGGGAGGTGCAGGGGCTTTCTTGTCCCACTGTGGAGTTCTACACTGACCAGCACCTGCTTGGTGAGCCATAGGTGGGTTCAAGCAAGAAGGAATAAAGTAATAAAGATGCCAAAGGCAGAGGGGTGGTAGGGTTGGTGCGAGGTAAGGATGGCACGGGGTGGTGAGAGAAAGCCACCATGGCATAGCATAGCCCTCCTGCTAATAGAGCCAGGTAAATAAGTGCTGGCAGTTGTGAAGGACATGGGGGGATAATTTCTGCTTTCTGCTTTCTGCTTTTCTGCCTTCACTGACTAGGGGAACAGTGTAACTGCTAAATTGTGGGGAAGACAGAAGAATGGCTGGTTTGAGGGAGAAAGTAAGAGGCAAATTTTCATATTTGTCAAGTTGGATGAGAGCATGGGTCATCCAGAAGGCAATTTGGAGAGAGTACCAAGATTTGGGGAAACAGCTAGAGAGAGACACCCTGGCTTGGCTTTCTACAGAAACAGACTATAAGATAAGGATTTCTATGCAAATGGATCATGGGGAGGTCATTCCAGAAACACTGCCATTATCAGGGAGGTGAGACACGGAAGAAAAAGGAGCCAATGGAGGGGACATTTGCTGGCCAAGTTCACACTGGGGACAAGTGGAAATTGCACCCCTGGGAGGGTTTGAGAACCCAAGAGAAACAAGCCTGGCATAGCTCATCCAGCTCAGCACCAGGCTGCAGGACTAACACACTGACTCCCGGTAGTCCTGGTTTCTGGGCCCTTCCTAGATACCCCTTCCTCCTACCACTTCTGCATTGCGGTAGACACAGGAAGCGAGGGCTCTGGTGACTGAAGAAACCTTCACGCAAGGAGGTGCAGCTTGTATTGGTAGCCAAGAAGGGTATGCCTGCAGTTAGGTATCTACAAGTATTACCGTGGTTCATCTTCACAAGAACCATTTTAAAGATGAAAAGATGGGCTGGGATGAAGTCCAGCAGTAGGGTGTGGGCTTAGCATGCACGAGGCTCCGGGTTCCATCCCCAGCACCACAAAAACCAAAATTAAAATAAAGATGAAGACACAGAGCCTCAGAGGAAATGTGACAAGTCACTGAGCCCTGCTTTGCCCAAAGGGCTAGCCAAAATGACATAAGACCATGCATGGCATGTACAAGACATTGATGGGGGTCAGAAGCTTCCAGAAGCTAGGCCATAATGGCACATAGCTTTAAATCCTAGCACACATGAAGCAAATGCAGGTGTATCTCTGAGATTTTGAGACTATCCCAGTCTCCATAGTCAATTTCAGACCAGTGAAGGCTACATAATGAGACTCTGTGTAGTGGTTTGAATGAGCATGGCCCCCATAGGCTCATATATTTGAATGCTTGATCCCCAGTTGTTGGAACTGTTTAGGAAGCATTAGGAGGTGTGGCCTTGTTGAAGTAGGTGTGTCACTGGTGGCTTTGAGGTTTCAAAAGCCCACAACATTACCTGTTAGTTCTCTCTGCCTCATAATCGTGGTTCAAAATGTAAGCTCTTAGATACTGCTCCAGTGCCATGCCTGCCTGCTGTCATGTTCTCCACAATGATGGTCATGGAAGCTAAACCTCTGAAATTGTTGTTGTTTGCCTATATGTTGCTGTGGTCACGGTGTCTTATCACAGCAATAGAAAAATAACTAAGACATCCTGTCTCAGGGAAAAAAAAAAGCTTTCAGCCCCAAGAGCCCACTGTCACGAGAAATGATAGTGATAGTGATGGTGGCCATATGAATATCTTGTCATAAAAGACGAAGTTAGAAAAGGCAGCAGAAATTCTACTATTATAAGTGTCAGGAGCAAGTGATTGGAACTTGGAAATTTTGAAAGAAATAAAGTCTTTAAACAGTACTGATGCCAACTGAGTTGGGAAATCGATTTAACAGCACCTGCTCCTGAGGGTGAGAAGAATGTCACCCCAGGGAAGTAACTCTAGAAGCTTCACCTAGAGGTTGGCGTGCTGAGTGTCAGCTGGAACAGTTGATCTCATACCCCAGATGACAAGAGCAATATTGAAGGGTCACATATTGCAAACAGAACACCAGGCTTTCTCGCCATATCAAGGGCAGACACAGAAGAAATTTATTGATGCCATGTGAAGGCAAAGAGTCAGTTTTGAAGAACTGTAGCAAACGGCTGGGAAAATGTGAAACCCCCCCCAAAAAAAAGAAATTGGAAAGCTCTCTGTCGGCTAAAGCTAAACCAATTATTAATCATTAACAAGAGTTGGAAAACAGGCCTGTGCAGGCCAATGAAAGGAATTGGGGTTGAGAAGTCTGGTGGAAGGGAGACACTTGGATGTCCTTGAGTAAGTGTGAGTTATTGGTTCTTTTCTTATCATTTAGTGATTATGACTGAGGCAGTGCAGTGACAAAAATGCCTGACAGAAATAACTTAAGGAAGAAAAGTTTTATTTTGGCTAAACTTCAGAGAAGTCCATCCAGTGACTTGACCACATACGCTTGAGCAGAACACCATGACAGTGGAACCCTGTGGCAGAGGACAGCTGTTTTTATTATGGTGAGATCCAAGAAGCAGGGTGAGACTAGAAGTGATCAGGGATAATATGTTCCCCTTGACCTACTTCCTCCAACTAGGTCCCACCTCCCAGAAATTCCAGAGCCTCCCTAAATAGTACAACCATCTGGAGGCATGCCAAGCATGAGCCTATGAGGAACATTTCAGAGTGACGTTGTAATGGCCCTCATGGAGATTTTTTATAATGCAGGTGACCCACTGTATCAGTTTTGTTTTTATTGTTGGGGTAAAATATCCTGACAAAAAAGCAACTTAGTGGAGAAAGGGTTTCTTTTAGCTCACAATTCCAGGTTCTACGGTTCATCATAGCAGGGAAGATGAGGCAGCAGGAAGTTCAAACAGCTAGTCCCAACACAGAACAGCTAAGGGCAGAGAAATGATTGTGTGTATGCCTGTGCTCAGCCTGGTTTTCCATTCGTATACAGCTCAGGACTCCAAGCCCAGGGAATGATGCTGCCCACAGTAGGTTAGTTCTTCTTGTATCAACTAGTTCAATCAAGACAAATCCCCACAGACCTGCCCACAGGCTAACCTGATCTAGGCAGTTCCTCGCTGAGGTTCCTTTCTGAGGTGATTCTTCATTGTGTCAGTTGACAATGAGAATTAATCTTCACAAGGCCTGAAAAAAATGGCTTAGCAGTTAAAGGTACTTCCAGCTCTTCCAGANGACCTGAGTTCTACTCCTAGAACTCATGTTGGCTCATAGCCACCTGTAACCCCAGCTGTAGAAGATCCAATTTTCTCTTTTGGCCTCTGCAAGCATCCTCACACACATGACATACATTCACTCAAACACACACCTGTCTCTTATACACATCTAGATGTGTATAAGAGACAGCACACACACACACACACACACAAATAAATAAATAAATCTTTAAAATAATTGAACAGCACATCCACACTCATTGCCACGAGTTTCAGCCAATCCTTCAGCATGTCTGTCTGTACCTCTTGTCCACTTTGGTATATGACATCTGTTTTCCTACAGTCTTGTCAAAACTGCTATTTCAGAGCAGGGCATGGTAGCATATGCCTGTAATCCTGGCACTTGGGAGGTGTGGGCAGGAGGATCAGAAGTTCAAGGTCATCCTGTGCTACATAATGAGTTTAAAGCCAGCCTAGACTACACAAGACCCCATCTCAAAAAAATAAAATAAGAAAAGAAACCCAAACCCCTGCTATTTCTGCTATTTCATGTCCCAACTGTTAGTCACCCCAGGCCTCTTCCTTCTGCTGGCTTCCTAAACAAAGAGCTTCCAAAGAGTTCTTAGCCCCTGCTCCTTGCTTTCTCCAATACCCATATGGATGGCTTCATCTGTCCTTGCCACCCCCATACTCATCTCCCCCTCTACTGCCTGTACCCAGTACATAGTTGGACTCCTAGCTGCCAAATGATTGTCAAACACTCCCAAATAAGAGAAACGTTTCAGGCATTTCCTCAAAGCCAGGTAGCTCACTTAAGAGGCTCTGGACTTGCCTTAGTTGGAAATAGTAAAAGAAAAAGACAAAATACCTACTCAGAGACAATAGAAAGCCAGGCAGTGATCTCACAGGGAAAATCTTACTTGTCTTGGCCACAAGAAGCAGCCACAGTGAGCTGAACTCAGTCTACACTATCACAGGGTTTTCCCGGTCACTGAGTGTCCCATGGGGACCACGATTGTCAAAGCTACTGCAGCTTTCATGGCTGTCATGGCAAGCCAGAGCTCCAGTCAAAAGGGCTGCCTAGGAAGATCCCCAGCAGACTGCCTTTGTCTTGGGCCCCGGGTGATTTACGGTCTTCTCCACACACACATACTCACTCATCCTGTCCAGCAACTGAAGCTGGGCTGAGGCCCATCAACTAGGCAACAGCTATTGGCAAATTCATTAATTAGGATTCTGTTTGTACTTTTATTGTGAGGGAAAATCATTTGTCAGCTTAAAGTCAGACCCAGTGCCTGATGGGGACTGTTATTCTATGAAGGAATCGACTGATGGCTCGAGAGAACATCCCCTTTCCCTTCCCCATCTCC
>LZPO01089910.1:0-19991 GCA_001675575.1 Neotoma lepida
GGTAGGAGAGAGAAGAGAGTTCAATAGGAAGACAGTCCAAGTTGGGATGTTTTGGGGAGACAGAAAACTCATACCCTAACTAGACTATTTGATAACTTTGAAAAGGGAAAGGAGAGAAGGGCTTTGGGGTTTGAGACATCTCCACAGGTTGTATATTTTCCAAGGCGGCAGTTGTATCTGATTGATTTAAAGTTAGGTGTAGTACAGTAGCCCTAAAAGTAGTAGTTACAAACAAAAAGCTTGGTTCTTAAATAAAACTTTATAAATAAACCACTCAGAGCTAATATGGCACCTTCAAAGACACAAAGGACTCAAGTTCCTCCTAGCTTCCCACACTGTCATCTACAGGATTGGTCCTTATTCTTTAAAGCTTAAATCTAGCTACTCAAAGTCTAGCCATTCCATCTTACTTCCAAACAGAAGAATGGAAGAAGAGAGGAATACATGTTATCTCCCTTCCAAGATGTCTCCCAAATTCCACTTGATACTTCAGTTTACTCATTGACTGTAATTTAACCTAGCTGAAATGTAGTGACAATTCATTGGTTTCACTGGGAATGTAGTGGTTTCAGTGGGAATCAATATACTGAGTGAAGGCCTGGGATTCTTTTAATTTAAGAAGACACTGCAGAGTAGATGTTTGGTAGGCAGCTATAGCCTGTATCACAAGAGTGTGATAGCCAACAAGGGCCTGTTCAGTGGGAAATCCAATCCACTTAAGAACACAATCCAGAGCTTCTTTCACTGTGATGTGTATATAGATAACAAATTCATTTGTCTTATTTAGTCAACAAACATTTTCTGAGTGTCAGCCATCACGCTGAAGATCAAAAGGCAAATAGGCCATGGCTTTCAATCTTCAAAGTCTCACAGTGCAGAACATATCTAGTATGTCAGTCTTCCCAACGCTCTTTTCCCCTTAGTCTCTTTTTGCTGAGAAACACATTCTGTATGCTCCCCTGAGTTTCATCCCTGAACTCCAAAGGCTGTTTACTCTGGATCTAATTATAGTGAAAGCTGGAACCACTGTGGATTTTCTGCTTCTTTGGACTAAATACATTCCCTGTAGGCTCAAGCTTTTTGTGGTAGGCTGTATCCTGTGCACCCACACATCCTGTTTAATCAGTTTTTTTCCCAAAGGTGGAAGTTATGGCACAAAGTAAACGAGGGTGCCCTACAGTGGAACTGGCCCACAGTTCCACTGTAATCTGCAAGTGGCTTAAGCTTGCAAGGCTGTTGGGGCAAGTTTTAGCTATTCCACAAATGTGAGCCTTCCTTTATAGTTTATACTTCAACAGTACCACTTCTACCTCAAGGCTGATTTGAGCCACCTAATATGACTCTACCAACTGATGTTTCTAAGGTTCCTGTGTCGCCCCCTCAGAAGGGAAATCTGTCATAACTTGTGAGGGAAGAAAAGAGGTCATGACATTTGCACCACACTGAGAGCCAGAACATGTATGGCATGCAGGGTGAATATCCGTTGTTTCAAACTAATGGGAGCTGTTTCCCCAAAGCTTGATTTAGAACTAAGAATAGAGCAAGAGAAACACCAGCCCAGTGCCTTCAGCTGAGAAATGAATTTCATCAGAGTCATGGTTATTGTCCATTGTTCTCACTGATTATGCTGGTTGGGCTGAGATCTGATTTTCACTTTAATTCTCACAGTCGGCATTATTACTTCCCTTTGTATAACTTTGGGGACAAATCAGTATGAATCAGACTATTTTTAGCTCCCATCAAAGAGAAACTTTAAAAATTACATTGAAAGCCAGGCATGGTGATGCATGTCTCTAACCCCAATGCTCAGGAGGCAGATACAGAGGCAGAGGCAGAAGGATGTCTCTAAGTTTGGGGCCAGCCTGGTCTCTGTAGTGAGTTCCAGGCCAGCCAAGGCTACAGAATGAGACAATATCATTTTTAAAAGGCTCATATAAAATGCTGAGTATCTTTGAGGCACACTGATGAGTCCTCAGCCAAGCAGTTTCATAATTTTTGATTGCAAGACTTTTCCTGTCTCCAAAAGAGCAGGCTGCATCTCCTGCCCGAACCTTTGACTCTTTTAAAATTATGCTTCATCTTCTGCTTGTGTGTTTTTTGTTTTTGTTTTGAGGATATTTGAAAACCTGAAATTCGTCACAGGATGCTTCCCAGTCAAGGAAACAAAGTCTTCCTTGTTCCTTTTTTAAGACTGCATTTATTTTATTTATTTTTGTGTGTGTGTGTGTGTGTGTGTGGTTATATGCCTTTGAATAGAGGTCAGAGGACACCTGACAGGAGCCAATTTTATACTTTACCATATGGATCTTAAGGATGTAACTCAGATCATCATGCTTTGTAGCAAGTTTCCTATCAGCTGAGCCATCTTACCAGCCTTTTCTTTTGTTTATAGTCTGATTTTGGACCTTCAACTTTCCCAGAGTACCTGAGAGTAGCTTATATAATTGTAACTTATATAGTATAATATATATGTACTATATAATATAATAGGCTTACAAATATTTCCTCCCTTAAAATACCCAGATTCTGTTCCTGATGCTTAAAAGCAAGATTTTCTTTTCTTAGTATGGTAAAAGAACACACGATATAAAACTTGTCATCTTTTTTTGTAGTGCTAGAGATGGAACTTAGGGCCTTCCATATTCTAGGCAGGTGCTGCACCACTAAGCTATATGTACAGCCTTTAAAAACCTACACATTTTAAAATTACTTTGTTATTTTATTTTGTGTATGTGTATGTACATGTGTGGACATGTCATAGGACACATGTGGAGGTCAGAGGACAAGTTCCTTCCACTCTGTGGGTTCCCAGGACAGCATTCAGGTTATCAGGCTTGATTACAAGTTACCTTTACCTGCTGAGTCATCTTATAAATAACTTCACTTAAACATACTGATGCTGAGTCAGAGTCTTATTTATACCCCAAGTTGCCCTGATAGTCACTGTGTAGCCAAGGTTATCCTCACATTCATAGCAATCCTCTTGACACATTCCTCTAAGTGCTGAGATTATAAACATGAGCTACCACTCCTGACTTGAATTCATTTTTGTACAAGGTAAGATACATGGAACTACTTTCATGACAACCATGAACATTTTCTTTGTATTGTTTTCTAACATAGAAAGAATGAGGACATTAGGTGGTATTATTTGAAGTTTAGATTTCTTGACTGGAAGAACACATCCTTGAGTGGGTTGGATAGATTTGAATCATCTGATGCAGTTTCAAAAAATGTTCCTACTTTTTCATGGTACCTGCCAGGCCATAGGTTGTGTTAAGAAGAAGCTGAATATCTCCTTCTCAGCCACCAGATGTCAGAAACTTATTGAAGTGAGTAATGAACACAAGCTTTGTACTTTCTATGAGAAATGCATGGTTGCAGAAGTAGCTGCTGGTGCTCTGAGAGAAGAATGGAGGGGTTGTGTGTGATCTGAATCTGTAGTGGAAATGACAAACAAGGTTCTTCCATGAATCAAGGTGTCTTGAACCACATCAGAGTGTGTCTGCTGCCGAGGAAGAAGCATTCTTGTTCCAAACCAAGGAGAAAAGAAGCACAAGTCTATTCAGGACACATTGTGGATGCCAATGTGTTCTCAATTTGGTTAGTGTATAAAACACACAGAGAGAGAGAGAGAGAGAGAGAGAGAGAGAGAGAGAGAGAGAGAGAGAGAGAGAGAGAGAGAGAGAGAGAGAGAGAGAGAGAGAGAGATTCTGTAACTAAGAGATACTATTATGCCTCAGTGGTTGAGGCCCAAAAGAACTAGCAGAATCAAAACTCTTTTCAGTCTCTCTAAAGAAAATGACGTCTGACTATATGTTGTCAGGATTAGGAGAGTAAGAAGCCCAGGACCAAAGCACCCAAGATTCAGCATCTTGTTTTTACACGTGTCCTGAAACACAAATGCCAACTTACTGCTCTGAAGAAACGAAACACTAAGAAAAATAAGGAGAATGAAGAATATGCAAAACTTTTGATAAAGATAAGGAAAGAAGCCAAAGAAAAACACTATGTACAGATTGCCAAGAGACATGTGCTATGCTCACTGAGAGCTTCTACTTCTAAGTCTGAGTTCAGCCAAAAATATAAATTGTTCAACACTTACATAACTTACTGACAATGGAGAAGTCCATATGAAGCCTTCACCCTTACTGACTAGTGTTCGTGGTACTGGAAGGTACTCTGCAGGCTACCAAACTAAAAAGGTAAATGCCAACCCAGCTACAAACCCTGTAATCTACAATAGTGACCTGCCTGCAAGATGCACTAGTGCAATAGTGGTTCAAAAGTTGTGGGATTAACCAACAAATATCCGATTGGATTAAGTCCCATTCTGTAAAATAGAACCCAACACCTACACTGCCCAGGTGGCCAAGAACCTGAGACTAGGTAGGCCATGGATCTAGGGGAAAACCAAATACTAATGTTCTGCTAAAGGAATGTAACAATAAAATGACTCCTAATGACATTCTTCTACACTCAGATCATAGGCCATCATCAGAGAAGCTTCCTCCTAGAGTAGATAAGAACAAACACAGACCACAACTTGACAATGTGCAGAGAGTGAGAGACCTTGGAACACCCAGTCCTAAATGGGATGTCTCCATCAATTCCTTCCCCTCAGGGCTCAGGGAACTCTGCAGAAGAGGAAGCAGAAAGAGTTTAATAGCCAGTGGGAATGGATGACACCAAGGAAACAAGGCCTTTGAGACACAACAGAACTGACACACATAAGAACTCACAGAGACTATGATGCCTGCATAGGTCTAAGCTAGATAGGAGGTCCCAGTGTTGACAGGCAGTGTAGACACAAGCCCCTATTGGTAGCCCAGACCTATTTCCAGTTGATGAGCACTCACAAAGGAAAAATTAGTTTTCTTCAATGGAGTCTCACTGAGTGTACAAACCAGAGTTAAGGTCAAGCCACACACCCAGGACTAGATGGTCACCACAGCACAAACTCAGTGGTATTTTTGGAGCTTTTTGACTCGCAAGGCTTTGTATAGGCATTTTTTCCCTTAGAGATCTTTTGTTTATATGTTATGGTTTCTAATTTTGTTTTTATGGGTCTTCTGTGTAGGGAAGTTAGGGTGATTTGGGAGGTGGGAGAGGAGAAACCATGATCAGAATATATTGTATGAAAAAAAAATATATTTTCAATTTTTAAAAAAAGAGTCTTTAAGAGTAATAAAATAGGGGCTGGAGAGATGGCTCAGAGGTTAAGAGCACTGACTGTTCGTCCAGAGGTCCTGAGTTCAATTCCCAGCAACCACATGGTGGCTCACAACCATCTGTAATGAGATCTGGCGCCCTCTTCTGTATACATAATAAATAAATCTTTTTAAAAAAAGAGTAATAAAATAAATGATCAGATTTTGGATCATCAAAACAAATAAATAAATAATAAAATAAAATAATTTTTCTTATTCACACAGCATATGAATGGCAAGAGAATCTCTGAAAGGTGGGATGGACCTGAGCATCAGGAGTTTTGCAAATATCCCCAAGTGTGAAAATTACTAAGCCTCAGAGAAGAAGAAAATTGCTACCATTTTCTACCATTGACCCAACATCATGATTTTAAAATTTATGATTTTTTTAAGAAGTGTGGATGAGAAGATTGTAAGAGCCAAAAGATGAGGGAGTTTACTGTGAGTTGTGTCATCTAGCAGTATCAGAAGCTACTCCGAAAGAGTCTTGCCAACATGACTACTCAAACCTGAGCTGAACAAGGATGGCACCAATAGACATGCCAAACTGGAGGGGGAAAGGCCCATGAGGCCTCAACCTTACACAAAGAACTTGAGGCAACTGAAGAAAGCTGGGAGCAGAAGAGGTGGTCTTCACCAGTGAAGAGCACACCAATTGGTTGTCCAATACTAAATGATCAGTCCTGAAAACATACATTAAAGGTAATATTATATGGACTGAACAGATTATATTTAGGAATATATGTGTATATGAATCTATGGATGCAATAACAATTAGTGACAAAAGAGGCTATGGCTTTGAATAAGAGCAGGGAAGGGTATATGGGAGGCTTTAGAGAGAGGAAAGTGGAGGGAGAAATGTTGTAATTATATTATAGTTTCAAATTTTTTAGTTACTTTTTTTGTTTTGTTTTTGAGACAGTGTCTCACTAATGTAGTCCTGGCTGGTATGGAGCTCTCTTTGTGAACTAGACAAGTCTTCAGCTCATAGAGCTGAGCTTTAAGACATGTGCCACCACACCTGGCTAAATTTATGATTTTTACTCAAGAACAACCCACAAACTTTCATTCCAAGTTGAAGTGTCATATAATCTATAGCATTTGCAACATCATAAGCCTAAGAATGAAGACCCTTAAGGATCATTCTCTCTACAACAAAGAGTGAATGGGTAATATACATGAGCTGCCAATCAACACATTCCCTAGTTAATTTACACAAACAAAATCATTTTTCCATCCTCTGACTGGCCTTACTGCAGCACATAACTGCTCTCTCCCATTTCTATAGAAGTTGCTACTCTTCAAAGTGCTCCAATTCTCTTCTCCCTTGGGGTGTCTACTGGTTCCCACGCTGAGTCCTGAACGGTTGTGACTCACTGAGTGTTTACTCTTTTTGTTCTTTTTTCAGTTGGCCTCCTGGTTCCCTTGATGTTAACTGGCTTCATTTCCTGGGCTTTTTTTTTCTACTTTGGAATTAAATGCACACATAAAATCAAAGCAAATGAAAAACCCAGACAACCATCCTGTTTGATTTGGAGGTCCTAGTCTACCAACAGACTTGTCCTTGCACCTCCCGTTCCCTGGATGGAGGCTGTCCTCACAGGCTGAGGTGTCAAGGTTGACCTGCTGCTCTCTGAACTGGCAGTTTTTCCTCTGCTGAAGCACATATTTTGCTGCTTAGGAAATAGATTTGATGAAATTGAAATAAAGAATTTGGCCCAGTTTATGTAGCATGTAAAGTATTTGACCTTGAATGAGCCTTATCCTCCAGATTCTAGATATGACATGATACACATTTGCTTGTTGGTGGAGAAGAAATGGTAAGGAAGATGAGTTATGGGCAACTGTTTTCTTGTGTGGAGTTTGGAGCCAGAGATACTTGTTTTGTTTCAATTCATGATTCAGGTAAAAACTCCAGGTCATAAACTTGAACCTCAGAAGTTGATTATATAGGTTAAATGAGATAACAAAACATACATAGTAAATGCTGTTCACTAAACAGTCAATTATCTTCTTTGTTGATGGGCTTTCTGACAACGTATTAGTGGACATCATCTTGTTTAGAGAGATTGAAAAGTTTTTTGATTCTGTTAGCTCTTTTTGGACCCCAACCGCCAAGGCACAGTAGTATTTTTCAGTTCAGAAACATCCTTCCCTCCTTTTTTTTGTTTTTTTTTTGTTTGTTTTTTGTTTTTTTTACAGTAATCAAGTTGAGAACACTCAGGTTGCCATCCACTAACTATTACAGGAAAAATCTGGCTTTATTATACTTTCTATTATAAGAAAATAATCTCAAGACTGAAGAGACTGAGGTAGGAGGGGAAAGCATTTGAGGCCAGCCCTAAGTACATAGGAAGATACTGTCTGAAAATAAAACTAAGCACCCCAATAGGCATGGTGGTGTATGCCTGTGATCTCAGCACTTGGGAAGTAAACACAAGAGAATTAGAAGTTGAAGATTGTCATCAGCAACATAGTGAGTTCAAGGCCAGCTTTGGCTACAAGAGGCCTTGTCATAGAAGAAGAATGAGAAGGAGGAAGAGGAGAGAGGAAGAACACACACACACACACACACATAGGGAAGGGAGATGCAGCTTGGTTGAATTTACCAAGTCTTACCTAGTACCCTACTAACTACATACCAGGTTTGCAGCATACAAAAAGAGAATAAAACCTAACATGCTCTGCTAGAGAGCTCTTTTAGAACTCAGGTGGGGAGAAGGTTACACCCATTCAATCCTGCCATAAATATGAGGGACTGGGATGATGGTTCAGTTTATAAAGTGCTCATCCAAAAGGCATGAGTACCTGAGTTCAGATCTCTAGCACCCATGTGAAAAGCCAGGCATGGTGATACACATCTGTGATTCTTGTTCTGGAGAGGTAAAGACAGGAGGATCCCTAAGGCTCTATGGATAGCTAGACTTGCTAATTTGGTGAGTTCACAGAGAGACACTTGTGTCAAAAAATCAAATAGAATGGGATAGGGTGAGATGCCTATTAAAATCTGTCCTCCACCTGAACACCAGAAAGCACATGCATGAATACATACACACACACAGAGCATAAACATCGGGCAGTTAACAAATAGTGGTTTCAGTCTGCCAGAATGATCACTGTGGCCTCAGGGAGCTGTGGACTTGGGGTGGGGTGAGGAGGTTCAAGGACTTAGGACAGATCAGAGTTCCTGACAGGACAAATATTACAAGGCCCCTTGAAGTTAACACAGGGCTTGAGTAAGCTCTGATTCCTGCCAGTGTTGGTAGCTTAGGGAAGGGAGTCAAAACACTCTTAGGTGCCCAGCTTGATCTCAGCATTAACTTGCCATGTACTAAATTCACAGATGAGCATATAAACCTAATAATATAAATCTCACATGATGTGGAGGTCCTTGAAAGGAAACAAATAAAATACCCAGAGATGTGTAAAAATCAATGTGATCATGCACTGGGTTGAATAGAAAGAGTCTCTTATGGAAAAGTCACTATAGTATATGGGAGGCTAAAGTAAGGTCATTATTTTAAGCATGCTTGCCTGGGATCCCCTTGGCTAAGGCTCCCAATGGAAACACGTTTCCTTTCTCCTGGTAACAAGAAATGTCTTTCCACCTGAGGTTTTCGCTCTTGTTTTCAGGGAGAATTCGGAAATTAAAAAGCCTTCTTGTGTCTGCTGTTTTTCAGATGCCCTCAGTCAAAGTAATCCTTATGTCATCTTAATGAGGTAGCACAGTGCACAGCATTTCAGGTGCATCTTGCAGGAAGCACACTGTCAAGACAAGGAATATGGTAAAACAGTGGGATCTACGGACTTCTTAGCTGCCTCTGTTCTCCAGACCTGGGTCAAGAGCTGGAAGTAGATGGCTATGGAGAAGGGCAAAACACCATGGCTAGTTGTACTATTAGGACACTATGCAGGCAGCAAGGGGGGTTTGCAAATGTGAAATGCAGGAAAAAGGTTAGAAAACAGGCTCAAGCCACTACAGGCTCTGACATTTGGCATTTTACGTATTTTCTTTCCAGACAGAACGCTAAAAATCCAAACTACCTGATAAAACCAAACAAACAATACAAACTCCAAACAACCTTGAACTGTGCACAGATTCTTCAAGGTAATTGTCATACTGATCCCTGTGACAACAGTAAAAACACATTCACACATTGCTCAACTCTCTCTACCGCCACTCCTATTTTCTCTGTGACTTCTCGCAGCTCAGCTGTTTTTCTGCACTCCACTGCCCTTTTGCCCTGCTTGCAAATCATGTGATTTGATTTTTAAAACTCTTTCTCTTTCATCTTAAGGCGTGAAGACTTATCACCACATCTTGTTTGAGACTGTTTAATATGAAACACTAATAATGAAGATCTCCCGCAAAAGTCATTTAGATGTCGTTTACCATCTCATACTGAGAGAACTGGGGTTGCTCCCCCAGCAGCCATCCCAGGCTTAGCTCTGAAAGGACAGACAGGAATGCATAAATTGTGATGTAGGGTTCTGTGATAGAGGAAAAAAAGTACACAAGAATCATATGACAAGAGTTAAAACCTGCTTCAAAAAGATTTGCGTATGAATAAGCTCACTAAAAAATCAGTTGGGGACCAGCCAGGTGGTTCAGCAGGTAAGAGCACTTGTTGGCAAATCTGGTGACCTGAGTTCCATCCCCAGAAACCACATGATGGAAGGAGAAAACCAACTCCAAAACGTTTTCCTCTGACCTCCACACATGTGTCATGACACATGAACACACAGAGACATACAGGCACACAGACACACAGATGCACACACACAAATAATAAATAAATAAATACAATAAAACATTTCTTAAAAAGGAATTTGGGAGCTATGGATGTAGCTCAGTGATAGAGTGCTTGCTTAGCATTTGCCAGGTCCTGGTTTCCATCACCAGTGCCACGAATTAATAATAATGATAATGATAATAAATGTATTCAGTCAGCACAAATAATCCCCTTCCCACCCTTAATAATCCAGGAAACATATTTGACATAATATTCTACAAATATGTATATGCATTTATGTTCCTTGTGTATCTTCAGTAGTCAAACAATAAAGGCAAAGCACTGTTGGCTTTCTGAGGACACTATTCCCTTAATGGAAAGCAGAACTGCCAGTGTGTCACAAAGCAGACACTTTTTTCGATGACGAAATCATGCTGACTCAGTTGTCTCAAATTTCAAATGGACATTTGTGTACAACCGTTTTTAAAGTTAAGTTTAAGCCAGCGATGGTAAAGCACTCCTTCAATCCCAGCACTTCTGGAGGCAGAGGCAGGGGGATCTCTTGTGAGTTCGAGGCCAGCCTGGTCTACAGAGGGAACTCCAGGACAGCCAGGGTATTTGCACAGAGAAAATCTATCTTGAAAAAACAATTAAGTTTACCTGGAGATCAGCTTGTTTTCCAGACAAAGTTGTGTAACGGGAACAGTGTGATCACGATTTAAAATGTATTCCAAGCATTTCTGACATCTAGCTATGCTGTGTGAAGAAAGGCTGTGCTTTTGACCCTCTGCATTCCTTCTTTTTTTCCCATTTAGAAATGGGACACACTGGGGCTGGGTGTGCCACTCAGTGGTAGAGGTCTACCATAGTATGCAAGATGTTCTGGGTTCCATCCTCAGTACCATTATATGAAGGAATGGAAGGGTCAAGGGGAGGGACTCACTGGATGTCCAGGAAATAACATTAAACTGAGAATTAAGCTAGGTATAGTGGCACATACTTGTAACCCTAGTACTCAAGCAGGCAGAGACTGGAAGATCACAAGTTCTCGGCCAGCCTGGGCTACATAGTGAAACATTGTTTAAAAGGAAAGAAAAATGAAAAGCTGAGAGCAAAAGAAGAGGAGTTAATTAAGTACAGGGAATGAAGTTCTTCAAAGGAAATTATATTTAATGAACAGTCATTGAAGGACTGAATCTCTTTGAGTCATCAAAAGCCAGCTCCATGGGGGAAAGGATCCTCCAGAACTAAGGGCACAACTGGGAGTGTGGAAACAACAGAGGGACAGCTTTCAACTTTCAAGTTTACTGAATCTCCCAATAAATAGAACTTTGAAACAATGCTTAGAGCCACCATAGAAAGGAACTTCTCCATCACTGAATATAGCCTAACACTGTCAAATGGAAGCCCTGCTTTAATGCAATGACTGTACTACTTCAATTACATTCAATTCTTTTTCATATGTGCCTTAACTATATACCTTCTCACATGAATTTGACTATTTCAAATTCTCTTTGGGAGCTGGGCACACTATTGTATACGTCTAATTCCAGTACTTGGGAGGCTGAGGCAGGAGAATCAATCATACAAGGACATCCTAAGTTACATAGTGAATTAAAGGCCTGCCTGAACTATATGAGACTCTGTATAAATAAGCAAGTAAATATGAAACTAAGTTTTTTAAAGTTATGCAAATGTTAGCTTTCTCTCTGCTCACCAAAGAACTGTGGATCTAAGAGGCTGGAGAGATGGCTCAGTGGTTAAGATTACTCCCTGCTCTTCCACAGAACCCAAGTTTGGTTCCAGCACCCACATGAGGACTTACAACTCCAGTTCCAGGAGATCAGACCACCAGTGCTAGTCATTCACATGGTGTACCTATAAACATGCAAACAAGTACACATTAAAAAATAAATAAAACTTTTAAAAAAAGTATTGTGAACTAAAACTGACATGATCCTTTTTAAAAATATTTATTTATTTATTTATTTAAAATACATGGGTGTTTTGTCTGCATGTGTATCTGTTCACTACCAGTGTGCGGTGGTTCTTTCATCCCACTGTGAGGGTCTTTGGGATAGAACTCAAGTCACTGGGCTCGGCACCAAGCACCTTCTTTATCTGCTGAGCCATCTTATCTACCCTAAAACTGACGTGATCCTTGACTTCATGGAGTGTCTCATCTAGCAGAACAGATGCTAGTCTGGGAATTTCCCAAGTAATCAGCAGGTCACACTGGGAAAAGTTCAGTGAAGGAGGTAGAATGAAAGAGGTGAGACAATGACACTCAAGTTGAGAGCTAAGAGGCACAGAAGGGCCTCCAAAGCAAAGCCTCTTTATGACTTCCTAACCATCTTTCTCCTGGTCCTCTTTCCTTCTAAGGCAGGCCATAGAAAGTCAAATCTCTCCTCCCCAAGTTTAGACAGAAACGAAAACCTTCTCCCACAAAGCCAACCATTAAACCTAGACATGTTACTCTGAATTCCGTGTTTCTATGTGGTAAAGCTGGCCATGAAGACAATCTCTGACATAATCTTGACTGACACTAGGGCCATAAGATTCTTATTCTAGGGCTGGTAAGATGACTCAGTGAGTAAGGGAGCTTACTACCAAGCTTAACGGCCTGAGTTTGATCCCTGAAATTTACATGATGGAAGGAAAAGGCCCACACGTTGTTCTCTGTTCTCCATGGACATGCTGGGGCATGACCCTAACCCATCCACCACTCCACCCTACCTCACTCTACCACCTCGACAAAACCAAATGAATGTAAAGCTGGGTGCCATGGTCCAAGCCTCTAATCTCAGCATTCAGGGAGGCAGAGGCAGGCTGATCTCTGGGAGTTCAAGGCCAGCCTGGTCTACAAAGCAAGTTCCAGGCCAGCCAGCAAAGTCTACACAGTAAGACCCTGCCTCAAAGATAGATAGATAGATAGATAGATAGATAGATAGATAGATAGATAGATAGATAGATGATAGATAAAATATTTGCATTCTAGAAGGGATCTTACTCTATACCCGGGAAGAAAGAATACTGCACAAAAAGAGAAAGGAAAAATCTGAATGGACAGGACTTGTTGGGGTTCCCCTCATGAAAGTATCTACCACTAGCTTGTATCATTTTGTTCAGCTACAGTTATATGTTATTGTACTTCATCTAATTTAAGCATAAGCATGGTTCATGTGTTGTGGTAGATGCCTATAAATTCCCACACTGGAGTTGGGGGTGGAAAAAGGCAAAAGGATTACATGTTCAAGGCCTGCCTGAGCTACATAGTGAGATTCTATCTCAAAAAAAAAAAGAGAAAGAGAGAAAATAGGCAGTTTTCCTCAGGTCTTTGGGTCTTCAACTCTCAAGCTCTTTCACATGCAAAAATTTAATTTAAACAAGTTTGTTCTCACCAAGAACAAGGATGATCAGAATTTCAAGGCCAACTTTGGCTACTTGAGACTCTGTCCAAAAATGAAAAACAACAAACAAAAGCAACAACAAAACCCAAGACCCAAATCCAAATATATTATAGTTTTCTTTTATAAGGAAGTCTTATGTGACACTTATGATACATAAGGAAAGGTCACACCCCAAGCCTACATTTTTCAGTGGCCCCTTCATAGAAGATAGAGTGAATAGTATTCAGTGGTTGTTATTCCAGAATGATCATGTGGTACTCATTAAAAATAAGCTCTCGAAGGTCATCCTTAATAGAATTGACTAAAGAAACAAACTGTTCTAAATCTGTCCCATATGAGCTGGAGCATATGAAACTGAAAAGCTAGTTTTAAGAAGTAAATCTCAAGTAATTATTGTCTGGATATTATTATTATATTAATATAATATTAATATATTAACTATTATTATTATGTTATTGTGGATATTTCGTTAAAAGAAAGATATTTTTTAAAAAAATTTGTTGTTTCTTTGCTATTCATAAATGTCAACTTTAAAACATTGCTTCCTCTCTCTTAATCCAAATCTTGGTAAGATATTCTTTCTCACAAGTCACTGGCAGGAAATCCCTACATTTAATTTAAAAAGGTGTACTGACGACGTTTTCCCACTGAGCTGTAGTCAAGAAGAATAATAAACCATGAAATGTAAACCTAGGACAATACACCCAGAAAAATACCAACACAATAACATGGTCTGCAAAACTTGTTTAGCAACTTTCAGCTGGAGATTAATGAAAACCTGCTTGGAAACACAGCCTCAAGGGACCTATCCACTGAGACTGTTCCCTCCAGAGCTTTCTGCTCCCCACTTCCCTGGATTCCAGTGGGAACACTGCTTCAGCATTCCATTTAGTCTGGATAAGACCACAGGTCTGTGACCATGGCATAGCCTCCCTGACCCCCACCTCCACCCCAGTGGAAAAATAGGAGAGGAGAGAGAGGGAGAGAAGGAGAGAGGTGGAGAGACAGAAGGAGGGAGTGACAGAGGGATAGGGATAGTGAGTAAGGGAGAGAGAGAGAGGGACAGACAGTCAGAGACAGAGACAGAGAACATGATTAAGCAGTTTCACTCCTCTGGGAGATGGGGTGGGATTTAGGTGCCTGTCTGGGAGTTAGGGGCTGGAAGAATTTTCCCCAGCAGTTCAAAGTCTCCTTTGTCTTTTGATACTTTGGATTGAACCCGAGGGCCTGGCACATGGTTCTACCAGTAAACTACACACCCAGGCTGTAAGTCTTTAGGTTGAAAGGGATAGAAATAAGTGACATCATTTTGGACAGAAATCAATGGCAGAATAGGAAAAGGTAGAAATGCAGATGTAACTGGCCTGTAAGAAAATATTTAATTGGTAGAATATTCTCGAATTTGAGCTGTATATTCTGTCAGAAGCTACCGCTATTATTCTTTTTGTCCAAGCTTGTTCAGAGTGATAGTTAGCTAACATCCTCCTGGTGGTGGATAAGCATTTGAGAGATGTGCAGGAAACAAGGCCCGGTGTAATTATAACATAATGCTATAACAACATTGCTCAAGAGTGCCTCAGAGCTGCCAGAGTGCATAATAACCATCTTACTGACAGGCATTTGCATGATTATTGGGGTTGGATCTTGGCTGAGAATCAGTCTTGAAGCCAGAGGAGCTGGAAAATGATTTTTGTTTTTTAACTCCTTGGAGGCTTTCGTGGATCATTTAGAGAAAAAAGAAATTCTGTGTCTATACCAACACTCAGATATAATTCAAGAACATGAATACAAAGTAGGGTATAGGGTATTTGCTTGTCTGGCCCTGAATCTAGTCTTTAGCAGGAAACTAAAACTCTTGCAGAGTCCTCAAATGTGGAGCCTTGTGACACATAATCAAAAGTTTTTTGAAGAAAGTGTCTCAGCTCTAAAACAAACAGTATTTGATGACAAAAGGCCACCATGGCCTGAAGTGGCTCCTGAAGTATATATATATATATGTCAGTTCCTGCTGCCCCCTTGTCCTTTGTTGTTGTTCTGAGGTCTTATTTATTCATTTTAACTTGTTTTATTGAAAAAACTTCATATAATGTAGTTTATTCATGTTCCCCCTCCTCAAATTCCTCTCAAATCCTTCCCACCTCCATACCCACTCAACTTTATGTTCTCTCTTAAAATCAGAAAAAAACCAAAAACAAGAAACACACAAAAACCCCACAAAATTTAAAATAAAAATAAATAAGCAAAAGACTGATAAGACAAAAAATATAGAAGCAAAGCAAAATGAGACAAAAAGACTACAAAAATACCATTGAGTTTGTTTTGATTTGGTACTTCTTAGACATGGGGCCTGCTCTGAGGAGTGGCTAATATACCCAGTGATACTCCATTGGAGAATACTGATATTTCCTTTGCCATTGGATATCAATTGCAGATAGCATCTTGGTTAGGGGCAGGGGTCTGTGTCCACTTCCCTCATCCCAGTGCTGAGATCCCATTTGGCTTGAACCTGTACAGGCCCTATGTATGCTGTTACAATCTCTGTGAGTTCATTTGTGCATCAGTCCTCTTGTATCTGGATGATACTGTTTTCTTGACCGCTGGATCTTACAATATTCTACCTCATCTTCCACATAGATTTCTGAACCTTGAGGGGAGGGTTTTGATGAAGACACCCCACTTAGGATTGAGTGCTCCAAAATCTCTCACTTTCTACACATTGTCCAGTTGTGGATCTGTGTGTTAGTTCCCATCTGCTGCAAAAAGAAACTTCTCTCATGATGGCTGAGTGAGGCACTGATCTATAGGTATAGCAGATGTCATTTTATTGCCATGTTCCTTTAGCAGAATAATAGTACTAGATTTTCCCCTAGGTTCATGATCTATTTAGTCTCAGGTTCTTGGCCATTTGAGCAGTATCAGATATGGGTTCAATATCATGGACCGGGCCTTGTATTCAATCAGAAAGTGGTTGATTGTTTCCATAACATTTGGGCTACGGTTGAGCCAGGATATCTTGCAGGCAGGTCACTGTTGTAGGTCACAGGGATTGTAGTTGGGAGATATTGATAATTTCCTTTCTCCTCCTGTAGCATGCAGAGTACTTTCTGGCACCATGAATGCTAGTCAGCATTGATGAAGTTTCTAGTTGGATATCAACTGGCCTGCTCCATGTTTGATAACATACATGAGTGTTCTTCTCAGCAATAGGGACTTACCATCAGGTTGTAAAATATAACAAATAGCCTTGACAATAGTTTGCAGTTTGGGGGGTTTCTATGTGGCCCCTTTGGCCAAAAACTCTACAACATGTGATCCATTCTTGGCACTGGAATTTTACTCAGTGGCATAAGACATCTAGTTAGGGAATTGACTCCCCTCTTATTTGGTGACTCTATTTAGATCCCTTTCATATGTGTGTGTATTTTAAGAGGCTTCTCCAGTAGTAGGTTTCCATACGGGTTTTCAAATGGCCTCTAGTGTTAGTTGTCCCTTCCCTGCATTCCTACTTGACTCTTCTATCTCCCTCTCCACTTCATCCTATTCCAGTTTCCCCCTTTTCTCTCCATAAGAATATATTCTATTTCCCCTTCCTTGGGAGATCCTCCCCTGCCACAATAGTCCCTTTTTCTATGGGTATTCTGACTGTAACACACCTATCAAAGGCTTAAAAGCTAACAACTACATAAAAGAGAAAACATATCATATCTGTCTTTATGGGTCTGGGTTACCTCACTCAGGATTTTTTTCTAACCCCATCCATTAACTATGAATTTCATAATTTCATTTTTGATAACTGAATAATATTCTATAGAGTAAATGTACCACATTTTTATTATCCATTCATCAGTTGATGGATATCTAGGCTGTTTCTAATTTCTAGCTATTATGAATAGAGCAGCATCGGACATAGTTGAAAAAGTACCTCTGAAGCAGGGTGTAGAGTTCTTTGGGTATATGCCCAAGAGTGGTGTAGCTGGATCTTGAGGTACATCAAGTCACATCTTCTTGAGGAAAAACTATATTTATTTTCTTTTATTCTTTTTTTTTTTTTTGAGACAGGGTTTCTCTCTGTAACAGCCCTGGCTGTCCTAGAACTCATTCTGTAGACCAGGCTGGCCTCAAACTCAGAGATCCACCTGCCTCTGCCTCCTGAGTACTGGGTTTAAAAGTGTGCACCACCACTGCTTGACTACATTTATTTTCATAGTGGCTGTACAACTTTGCACTCCTACCAGCAATAAATAATTGTTCTCCTTTCCATGCATGCTCACCAGCATGTGCTATCATTTGTTTTGTTGATCTTATATAAGATGAAATCTCAAAGTAGTTTTAATTTTCATTTCCTGGTGGCTAAAGATGCTGAACTTTATGTTTATTTTCATTTTGTGTGAGTGAGTGTTTACCCTGCATGCTTGTCTGTACCATGTGCATGAAGTATACACTCATAAGCCAGAAGAGTGCTAGAGAGCTCTTAGATCTGGAATTATGAAGAGTTGTGAGCTGTCATGTGGGTGCTGGTAACCAAACACTAGTCCTCTTGAAGAGCGGCAAATTCTCCTAACCACTGAGCCACCTCCCCAGCCCCTCCTGCTTATGTATTCATAAAATAGAAGTCCTACTTCCCTGTACTCTACCTTCCTTATGCAGAAGAGAAGATTAAATGACACAATCCACATGTAGCATTTGAGATGTAGAAAGTATCCTACAATTTTTAGATTTTTTTCAGGCATGGTAATGCACACCTATAATCCTAACACTTGGGAAGTTGAGGCAGGATTGCCACAGGCCTGAACTACATAGTAAGTTCAAACCCAGCCTGGGATATATAGTGAGATTGTCATGAAAGAAAGGAAGGAAGGAAGGAAGGAAGGAAGGAAGGAAGGAAGGAAGGAAAATTTTTAAGGTTCTTTTTTTCAATTGGCTTATGAATATTAAAATGGAAGTCTCTTGAATGATATTAAATTTGATTTCTATCTGTTTTCTTTGAAAACATTTTTTTGTCACATGTACTTAATAGATGTTTACGAAATGGACCCTGTGCTATACAAAGATTGGGGCCCTGAGAAAACAAAGATTATGGAACGTGGTCCCTGCTTCCTAGAATATTTACAGTCAGGAAAAGTAAACATTTTTGTACATTCATACTTAGGGTGCACTATTTTCAAGGAAGAAGAGGACTAACAAGAAAGAAGCAGGAAGAGGAACTGGGTGAGAGGGAATGAATAAGAACAAAGTATAATGATATATACAGATAAAAAGGCCTTAATAGGTTGGATGTGGTGGAGTATGCCTTTAATCCCATTCAGGTGGGAGAGACAGGTATGTCTCTGTGAGTTTGAGCACAGCCTGGTCTACTTAGTAAGTACCAGGCCCTCCAAGAATATGTAGTGTGATCCTGTCTCAAAAAAGAAAGAAAGAAAAGAAGGAAGAATAAGAAAATGTCATAATGAGACCCATTACTTTGCATACTAACTTTAAAATATAATTTTTAAAAAAGTCAGTATGAGGTCAAACAGTAGAGAGCAGCCTATTAAGACAAGTGGCAGATGGGTAACAGAAAAACACACATTGGGTGAAACACAGGCCTGCTTGACATTCTGCATCTGTACCATATGCAGTGGGTTTAAGCTCTTAACCTCTCTAAGCTTTAAACTTTAAAGTTGGTCTAGGGCCGGACAACCTGAGTTATATCTCAAGACCCACATGGTGGAAAGAGAGAATTGACTAACTGATATCTTAGTTATCCTCTGACCTCTATACATGCCTACACATATATGGGCACACACACACACACACCACACACAAATAGATTTAAATATAGTTTAAAAATTGGCCAAATTCAGTTGTATGTGCCTAGTGACTTGGAAAAATTTATTGTTGAGTTCAATCCTGAAAAATTTTGCAGTGTTTTGTAGCTAGAGCTATTGATATAGGCCCAGTGCGATGAAACATGCTTGTAATCAAATACTTGGCTGAGACAAGAGGATCTCAGGTTTGAGACCAGCTTACGATACATAAGGAGACCCTGTCGCAAAACAAAAACAAAAACCAACAAATGAACAAAATCACTGGTGCGACCTTGGGGTAAGTAGTTGCTCTTTGGAAAGCAACAAATTTTACAAATCAAGGATAACCTATCCCTATCTGATTTAGCAGCACATCACTGAAATCCCCTACAATATTGTTCTGGGCACTAATCAATGCTTAATATAGGATTGCCACAGAAACATCACAGTATATTAACAATGAAGCTGAAGGGTAGCTCAGCTGATAGACTGCTTACATAGCAGGATCCAGGCCCCAGGGTTTATCTCTAACACCGAATAAACTGGGTGTGGTGATACATGCCGTAATCCAAGAAAGGGGGAATAGACACAGGAGGATCAGAAGTGCAAAATTATGCTCAGCTACATAACAAGTTCAAAGCCAACTTGGGATATATGGAATGCTATCTCAAGGAAGGAAGGAAGGGGGAGGCACAAAAATATTAATAATGTACATTCTGAATATCCATATTCGTAGTTTCATTTAGCTATCACAGGAATTCTAGCAATTTATTTTTAGTTTCAAACATTTTAAAAATTACATTTATGTATGTGTGTGTCAGAGAGAGAGAGAAGAGAGAGAGGGAGAGAGAG
>LZPO01089910.1:20276-38523 GCA_001675575.1 Neotoma lepida
GGGGTAGAGAGACAAAAAGAGGCAGGATCTAATTTAAATTTCTTTGACTCAAAGTCAAATGTTCACCAGACCCAAAGTGTTTCTGAACTATGTCCCTGCCAACAAAGAGAACCATTGTTATGCACTCATTTAGCTGGTCTTAAAATTTGTTTTCTGGAGTTGCCACTGTTTTTTGTTTATTTGTTTTATGTTTATTTGTTTGTTTGTTTTTTGAGACGGAGGCTTTTGATGTAACCTGCGCTGGCATTGAGCTATTGATCCTCTTGCTTTAGTCTCCAGAGCAGTACAGGCGTGTGTCCACACACTCAGCTGGTTTAGCTGCTTTGAAATGATGTTTGTTGTTCTGGATTTGCTGGAAGAAAGGTAACAATTGAGTACCAGGTGGAAGGCAGCTCTGATCCACAGTCTGGAATACTCCATCAGCAAGCCTGGAGTGAGTGCCCCTACTCAGAGTCTCCATTGAAAAGGATCTCCCTGCTGTGCCTCTGACATTATCCAAACAGAGAGCTGTGAACACCACCTGCTCTCAACTAATGTTGTTTCCCCCTGGGAACCTCTGAAACTTGAAATGACCAAGCCATTGATGTCAGGTTTGAGGAAGGAAATAGACAAGATGAGCCTGGGACAACTTAACAGCAGGAAGCTCGCCAAGGCTTCTGAGGTCACTTCCAAAGGACTCTGGAACCAACTTGAAGAAGCTTTCACAGAGTGTTTAGGGAAATCTGAGCTTTGGTATGAAAAATAATGGTCACTAATTAAAACATAGGAATGCTAAGAATCTAAAAGAAAAAATGTCTAATTGGAAGATGCTGGGGAATGTGGTCATTCTTTTGAAAACTAGGAAATAAATTGAAAGAAGTGAGCATTTGTTCTGAGGGAGCTGTACCTCAGGGTAAAAGAAACACAGGATGAGGAATGACTGAAATAACTTATCACCATTTTACAACTCTCTAATGAATCACTTCTGGCTTACGTGTTGATAGTCACTAAGCCCTCTAGCAACTCAGAAAGAAATGTCAACCACCATTGGCTTCTTGATGGGAAAATGTCACCTAACAATTTTTGACCACACACAAACACACAAAAGCCAAACCTGAATCTGATGAAAAATTACCTTTTCCCTTTCCTGTTTTTGCTAAAAAGGAAAACTTGGAGCCCATGCACTACAAGCACACATTTTACCATTGTGCTACCTCTCTGGCCCCCTGATACTTTGTCTTAAACTAACAGAGCAGATAATTTTGCATAATGCTTACTTATAACATTATCTCTCAAACTTGAGTAACACGAGCCACTTTAAAGGGACTATATATAATTCTCACAGACCCTCAGTAGTAATTAGAATTATTTTTATGTGACTATAAACATACAACTAGATGTGAACATTTTATATCTATTGTTCCCCACTCAAGTATAAAAAATATACATTTAAAGATTTATTGTGTGTGTATGCTGTGTGTGTGCAGGTGCCCATGGAGGTCAGAAGACGGTGTCAGGAGCCCCGAAATTGGATCACAGGTGGCTGGGAACCACCCAACGTGGGTACTGGGAACTGAACTCAATTCCTCTGGAAAAGTCGCAAAACTGATGGGCCATCACTCCAGTTCCTAAACCAATATACAGTTACGTGTCAATATAAACAAAACTACTGAGTGAGTAAAATTCAAGTGAACAACATTGATTCAAAGAGAGGGAAGATGTTTTGTTGAAAGAAGTTTTGCTTAGCAAGGAGCATGGTGCTGACTGCTGAGGGAGATGTTCTGTGGATTCCTTACCCTTTGGAACATTGGGATGCCCCAGCTTTCCCAAAGTATCCTTCTCTAAAACACTTGAAAAGGTTCTCATCACGCAGTGTGTTATGACTCACTTGTTCTTTCCTTGGAGACTGCTTCCTGTTAACTTTGTGGTCCTGAGATGGTCAGCATGAACATGAGCTGAAAAGGTTACATTTCAGTTATAAATTGGATTCAGGCCCAAGCTGATTACCCAGACTGGTGAGTCTCAGCTGTATCCTCACTTTGCGATTCACATGAAAATATCAGTAAATTAGGGCCAGTGACACAGTAGCCATCAAGTCTGGTGACCTGAGTTCAACCCCTGGAACCAATAGTGTGGAAGGAAAGAGCCAACTCATGAAAGTTAACAGGGAGACCGTGTCTTAATTGATAAAGAAGGAACTAGTAATAATCCCTACCAATAGGGTATTTGTAAGAATTATAAGATAATAATGTATGTAGTGTTAAACTGAGTATGGGGAACAAGCTCGCAATCCCAGTACTTGGGAGACTGAGACAAGGGAGAATCACAAGGCTAGTCAGGATCATATAGGCAGTCCCTGTCTCAAAAAAGCAAAAACAGTGTCTGGAGAGATGGCTCAGTGGTTAAGAACTTTTTGTGCTATTCTAGAGGTCCTGAGTTTTGTTCCCAGCACTTACACTCAGCTTACAACTGCCTGTAACTCCAGCCCCAATGGATATAATGCCCCCTTCAGATCTCTGTGTGCACCTGCACTCACATATGTATACACACACATACATACACAAAACCATTATACTTAATGCCTGATTAGAGAACATTAGCTCTTACTAGTTATTGTGTTGATAACTAGCAGGAGGGAAGTTATTGAAACAGTTTTGGACATACTGAGGCCACAAAAAAGAAATAGCTAATAGGAAATAGGATGGTGGGAGACGACTACTGTGAGGCAGGACATCTGGTGGCCTTTTATAGGTGGGACAAAAAATGTGTTGATCATGGAAGTGGGTTCAATGAAGGTGTAGACTGCAGTCTGAACTTACTGGATTGATGCCAGACTGGAAGCACAAAGAAAAAGGATGGGAATGAAACACAAGGTAATCTTGAGGTGACAATGCACAGGAAGAGATGATGACGGAGCAAGAAAACAAGATGGTACTAGTAATACAAATGAGATTCTAGCAGACATGGCTGCCTGTGACTCAGAGAGAGAGAGGGAGGGGGAGAGGGAGTAGAGGAGAGGGAGAAAGAGGGAGGAAGAGGAAGATGGAGGGAGAGGCAGAGAGAGTGAGAAGAAGAGAGAAAGGGAGAGAGAGAGGAGAGGAAGAGGGAGAGGAGGCCTGTCACTGTAAGGGATGAAGATAGTTCACTCCTAGCAAAAGATGATGGTTGGTTTCCAGGGCATAGCAAGCCCCATCAGTCACTGCTTGCCTCGAGGAGCAGTAATTAACTATCCTCTATTTTGAGCCCTCTTAGGAGTCAGTTGAAAGGAAGGGGTAAGAGTGAGTCTAGAGTACTCGTGGGACATAAGGTCAGATCTCTTCTGAATTGTCTCTTTTGCAGTTCTATGAAAGTGACTCTACTCTCAATCCTTAGAAAGATCACTCCATGGCATCTAAATATCATGATCTGAGACTCTGGTTCAAATAATGATAAACCATGGCTTTGTTGTCAATCCTATAATTTGATCAATAGTGAGATGCTTCATGGCTGACTACTATTCAGAAACAAATACAGCTTATCTCTTGCTTTAATAGTATGAAAAATTATGAGTACACCTTTGAGGACACCATAAACGGAGCAAATAAAAGCTGTTTAGGAAGAAAAGTAAACACCAAAATGTCTTGATGTGATAATTGGAAAGTTCTTAGCTTTGAAATACTATCCCTTTCAAATGATGATGTTGGGCATAAATTTTAGTAGAGATAATTTGTAAGTAATCTTTTGGGTTTTTTTAGGTATATTTTTATTTTGTGTGTTTGAATGTCTTGCCTGTATGTCTGTGTATCATGTGACTGCAGTGCCCACACTGGATAGAAGAGAGCATTAGATCCCTCTGGAACTGAAGTTAGAGATGTTTGTGAGGCATCATGTAGGTGCTGAGAATTGAAATTTGCTTCTCTATAAATGCAGTCAGGGCTCTTAACCCCGAGCTGTCTCTCCAAGTCATTCCTTTTGCTTTTTTGAGACAAGGTCTCATGTGACATAGGCTGGCCTCAAACTCACTATGTAGCCAAGGATGGCCTTCAACTCCTGGTCCTCCTGCCTCTGCCTCCCAAGTGCTAGGATTACAAGTATGCACTAAAACATTCATCTTAAGGTTATGTTATTAGTTTTTTTAACAAAAGGGCTCACATTATAGCCTATGCTGGCCTTGAACTCCTGTCTCAGTCTCTCCAGTGCTAAGAGTATAGTCATGCACACTAGGCCCAGTGTAAAAGTTATCTTTACAAAAGTATTACAAAAGTATTACAAAAGTATTACAAAAGTAATACGGACTCATTTATTTCTTTTTCTTTTAGGCTTAATTTAACATTGCTTGTTTTTTATTTGTAAATAATTTCTTCATAACCGGTTTTTATCCACATATTGACTTTAAGCTTACATATATCAATTTCTTTCTCTCCTTCCTTCCTTTCTTCCTTTTTTTTTTCTTTCCTTATTTTTTGGCAGAGGGAGTTGTTTCAAGACAAGGTTTCTCGTTCTGGCTGTCCTAGAACTCACTCTGTAGACCTGGCTGGCCTCGAACTCACAGAGATCTGCCTGTCTCCATCTCCTGAGTGCTAAAGTGTGTGCCACCACTTCCCAGCATAAATTTCTTTTTTGACATGGCTTACTATGCCACACAGGTTGGCCTCAAACTCATGGGATGAAAGTGATCCTCCTGCTTCATCCTGTCAAGCAATTGAGTTACAGGCATGTGTTTCTGTTCTCAGGAGGTTTTTATTACTGTTGTTGTTTGATTTGTTTGTTTGATTTTGAGACAAAGTCTCCTTGTGTAGGCCAGACAGGCCTGAAACTTGAACCCTTGCCTCAGCCTCTCTAGGTGTGCGTTACTATGCCTGGCTCTGTAGCTGTTTGGAAAGAAATATCACTATTACTGAGTTGAATATTAAGTGTGCTGATGGAGGTCTGAATGTCTAGATTTTTACTTTTAAGGGACTCTTCTAAAGTGTGAACCAAAATTTCACAAGTGCTTCTGTCTTTCCAACACTGTATCTTTAAGGTGTGAGGACAAAATATTAGATTGTAACTCACTGGGTTAATTTATTCATATATTTAACCACAGTCAGCATGTATTTGTTTTCCTCTAAGAGGTCCAGTTTCCAAACCACAACCTTCAAAATATCTTCCTTCTTCACAAGGCTCTTTGTGTTCAGTTAGCCTTTGATTTTTGCCAGCAGTTCTGTTACTTGCCATCCAAGCAGGACCCTGGCTGAGAACTGACGCTGTATACCTGTTTTCATGACATGCTGAACCACCAATAAACCCTAAAGCATTAATTGAAATGCACAATCATGATTTTCTATATGGCTGCCTTATAATCTATAACTGCGTAACAAAAACTGAGCCAAAGGGATATAGAACCAAATCTGTTTCCATGGAAGAGTTGAGTATTTCCTACTGCTTTGCAGGGTATCCTATAACTGCTTTTGGAAAACACTAATCTTGGACACTAGTTTGCAGTGATTCTTAACAATGATCATTTTTATGATCGTGCAAATTAGTGGGTTTGGGAATGCAGGTCAATATAATGAGTAATTAAAGTTCCCAGATCTAAGAAAACTGTCTTTTCCCTTTGATATTTAAAGGCCCCCTTTCAGTTCCTGAGAAAAGTATTTGCTTACTTCTCCCTAGTGGTTTGAAAGACTCCTATTGTGTCTTTACTGTAGAAGGACATTATGTTGACACAGTACCTCAAGCTCACTCTCTGCAAACAATGCTAATTCATCTGATTTGCTTGAGACAAACTTATTGTTCACAACTTTTTAAAGTTGCAATCTTCTCATTAAAAAATGGCTTTTTGCTCCTGCTTTATTGGCAGAATGACCCACTTAAGTTTTATTTCACAAAGCATTTTGTGTGGGATGAGGTCATTGGGGACAAGATTTTTTTCCCCTGATTTCCAGTGTTTCATAAACCTACCTTCACATGTTACTTGTAAAACAATGGGCTTATTCATTATGTGCATCATTCTGTTTCTTTCTTTCCTTCCCAACCCACTTTCTCCCCACCCTTTTCTTTATTTTGTGGCACTAGGGATGAAACCCAGGATATAGCAAACACCAGGCAACCTCTACCATTGATGTTCAACAGCTCCTGAGAACTGTTGAAGGGGTATTTTGGTTTTATATATTATTTTGGTTACAAGAAAAATGAATAAGACAGAACTAGTAAAAACTGCTTATGCTGAATAATTAAATCAAAGAGTAGTTTATTAAAAAAGACTCAAAACAGAAACTCTAAGTACCAGTGTGTACATTGTACACATTTAAATGACTCACGAGAATGAAGTTTTGTTTTTCATATATAGTAAGATCATACCACCTTGTTGTTCATCAAAAGATGTTCAAGAATTCTGCCTCCAAACCACATACATGACTGCCATTTTAAACAGACTGCATTTCAAACATGCAACAACGCCACTGGTAATAAAGCTTTGGAATGGATGCTCATGCTATTATTTCACTACAAACAAGATAGAAAGCAAGACAAGTTGAGAATTTATTCTAAAGTATAATGGAGGTTGTCATCCTCTACACCAGCACTCCTCACTCCTCTGTTGCCATTTTTAGCAAGTACTCCTTGTCAATCTTGAAGAGTCTCCATCCCTCTTCACTGGACAGGTCAGAAGCACCTCTTCGTTTGTAGAAGTTGATAGATGGTTCATTCCATTCTGCTACCAAGAAGTGCATACTGCTGCAGCGACACTTCATGGCAACCTAGTACAAGAGAGAAAACATAAGCCCAGTGACATTTCACCCACTTGCCAAGACCCAATTTTGATTCATTCATTACAATAACCCAAAAACTCTTACAAATTCAGAAGCCTAAATCTAGCACAGCCAAGTGTGTTGAGCCACAACTATAATCCCAGCACTAGGGAGGTGGAGACAAGCTTGAGGCCAGCCAGGACTACAATAATGAATACTAGACCAGCCTGGGGTATACAATGAAATGCTGGAGAACATACCTGGCTTAGATTCTTCAAAATTTCTGATCCTATACCAAAGCCTAAAAGAAAGCAATACAATTTAACTTAGTCATTTTAAGGCCATAGAGCTCTGATTTCTCTTTAAACTGCCTCCAATCTCAAATTCAACTGTACCTCTGTAATCACTCATCACAAAGAAGTCTTCAAGATACAGTAACTTGCCAATCCATGGGTCATAGGTAAAATAGTACATGGCGAAACCAACAATGCTGTGTCCTGTAATAAGAGTAATCCCATGAGATACAGAGAAGAAAAACAAACCATTCAAGCTGTATTGGCAGAATCAGAAGCCTATCATAGATTTTAAGAAAATATACATGCATGCATCACAGAAACAAGTAGCCATGAATGGGACTGCTTCCTCATGTTCGTGCTAGCACAGTGCAAACCAATGATGAATGATCTCTCTGGTCTCAAGACATGTATTTGTAAATAACACACATTAGAGCTAGCTGAAGCAAGGCTACACCTGTGGACTGGCCAGTCTGCAGTCTGCTGGACTCACACTCAGGAAGTGAGAACACTTTCATTACTTGCCAGAGCAAAATTGCCATGGACTTAATCTAAACACACACATTATTCACATCCTAATGACATACTGGTATGTCGGCTTGGCAAAAATTGGGTTTACATAGCAGTTTAGAAGAGGAAATATTTGTAGTCTACCAACTCTTGCTTCCTTAAGGTCAGAACACCAGGCCAAAAGTACAAAGTTGACTTTCAGAACTTGCCTTCCCACACATATATTTTCAGTTTACTTTCCCCAATGTTTAAGGCAGGAGAAGTAGCAGTAACGAGAAACAGGTGTTACGTAACATCTGCGTACTTCTAAAAGCTAACTCATCCCTTGGGTGTTCTGATTACGTTCTAGCCTAGGGAACAGACGTCAGAAGAAAACTGAAGAAAGCATACACCCAAACAACTTCCCCTTTCAGCCCTCTTCTAACCAGTCAACAAGGGTCACCCCCCCAAAAAAATACATAAATAAAAATAAAAATTAAAAACAATTAAAAATTGACTCCCTCATAAGGAGTGTCAATTCAATTCCAAATGAAGGCAATGGTTGCAAATTAAACTTTCTAGCCATTTTCTATTTCTTTGCAAACAGACAGGAAGCGAATATAAGTTTCTGATCTACCATGTTTTAAGTGTGTGATAATAGGACCTTACCTCATTTATCATGATCATCTACTTTATTGTGTAAAGGATCTTTTAGTTACCTCCCCGCCCATCCATGTACACAGAAGGGCCATGTACATGGCGAAGCTAGAGACTGTAACCTGGGGATTGGGACAAATTAAAGAAAAAAATGTGATTTAACACAATTACAAAAAAAGGTTAGGTTAGGGTCAAACAAAAGCCATTTTTATGAAACTGAATTACAATAAATGACATTATACCTAACTTTTCCGGGTTTCCACAGCACTCTGATACTTGCTCAAACAGCTCTCTTAACCCGCCCTATTATAAAGTACAGCGCATACATTTTCTTTTTCCTCAGTCATTTGCACACTGGCTGGCTGTTATTTCTGGCCAGCTTCTCAGAAACTTCTGCCCATGTAGTCACGGGTTCTGCACAGTAGAGTCTACGGTTTTGATACAACACTCGCTCTCTCTGGCTTCTGGACAGGGAGAAGGCATTACCTTCAGGGGTCCGATGCTCTTTAGGCACTTCTGCAACCAGGCAGTGGTAGAAGGGGTGCTCTCCGAAACCATCCTCTAGGAGATCTGTAAGATGGGGGAGGAGACAGTGTTGACTTTTGTAGGTGTCAAGTAACAGACAGCTTTTTTCCTCCCTTCTCCCCCACCACCCCCGCCACGACTTCGTTACCTTTCTCAGTTAACATTACTTGATCTTCCATGTATTCATATTTAGCCAGTTCCTGGGAATGATACATATAAAAAGAAAGGACAATGAAAGTCCTGTCCAGCCCGGCCAGCTCACAGAAGGGGAAATGGGGCAGGCAGGGTCAGGGTGACTGGCGCCGAACTGCTGGACCTGACCCGGGCTGGGGTTGGAAGGCTGAGAAAAGGAATTACTAGCCGGGGAACATCCCAAAACCGCATATGCGGACTCCCAGGGGAAACGGAGCCTCCCCCACCCTCCGCCCTAGGGAGAGCCTGGCCTTTTCCCTACCTTGATCAGTCGCAGGATGTCACTGCAGTCGGAGGCAGTAGCTGGACGGATCTTGAATTTAGCCATTTTCGTCTTTTGCTTTTCTTCCCTTTGCGCACCAGGCCCCTGTACTTGAACAGCAGGAGGAGGTGGTTCCGCATTCGTCTCCCGGGAGCGTCCTCTTCTCAGTCAGGCTGGCACCATGACCCGGCGAACCTCAGAATAAGACAGAAAACTGGCAGACTAGCTTTGTAAAGCTGCGCAGTAATCTGGGACAAGACCTTGCCTTTTAAGTCCGCAGAAGCTCCTCCCCGGGACTGTGAGACAGAGAGAGCACAACCAGTAAGGCTGCGAGTCCGCGGGAGCACCACCCTCTTTTCTGGGCACGGCTCTCTTCCTGGCTCACTCGTGACTGTGAAGCCGATGGCGCAAACCGGGAGGGCGGGGTAGGGCGAGGGGCGCGGCTTCAACCCTCATGTCCTCTAGCGGCGCCTGGCGGACCCACCCGTGAAGCCTGAGTGCCCGCATGTGCCCTAGTAACCTTTGTAAATAGAAAATGAGGATTGCCTCTGTGACACCCGACATTGCTGAGAAAAGCAAACTCAGAAAGCCTGGCTTTAGGCGATGACAGAAAGATTAGAGCAGCCATTCTCAAAGTGTGGTTCGGAGGTGTAATTTTTTCCTTTTCCCCTTTTGTTGTAATTTTCCACAAGCAGCTCATGCTATGAGGTGATGTCATCGTTTTCATGACTAAAGGGAAGTGTGTGTGTGTGTGTGTGTGTGTGTGTGTGTGTGTGTTTGTATCTTTTTGTTTTTGATACAGAGTCTTTCTGTGTTGTCTTGGCTATCCTGGAACTCGCTGTGTACAACAGGTTGTCCTTACAACAGGTTGTCCTAGAGTTCATAGATCACAGAGATCTGCCTGCCTCTGCCTCCACAGTGCTAGGATTAAAGGCATGCACCACCATATCCTGCCCTTCTTGTATTCTCTCAAATTTTCTAAGGTCAATTCTTAGGATAACTCAATTTCTTTCCTTCTAGTTCAGTAGTTCTCAACCTGTGGGTTGTGACCTCGGGGGAGGTCAAACAACCTTTTCATAAGGGTCTCCTAAGACCATCAGAAAACAGATATTTGTGTTATGATTCATAGCAGTAGCAAAATTACAGTTATGACGTAGCAATGAAAATATTTCATGACTGGGGGCTCACCACCATGTGAACAACTGTATTAAAGGGTCACAGCATTAGGAAGGTTAAGAAACACTGTTGCAATGGCTAGATTTAAAATTTCCTTTTACTTCCCCCTCATTTCCTTCTTAAACCTGTTCTTCCCTGTGGACATTCCTTCTGACTGAGGGATATACTTCATAATTTCCTTTAATGAAGGTTTGTTTTTGTAAAACTTTCTTGGTTTTTCATATTATGTATGTCATCTTACATTATTGAAGGATTTCTTTCACTGCTAATAGATTTTTGAGGTTTGGAAGTTTTCTTTCAGCACACTGATATTTGATCATCTCCTGGCTTCCTTTGCTGTGGAAAGCTGGGGTAATCCTTACTTGCTCCAGTCCATGTGCTTCTTTTGTTTCCTTTAATTTTTGATTTTGAAATAATTCTAGCCTTAGAGTGTGTGATGATATCTTCGCTCCAATGACTACAAGAATGTGTCCCTCTGTGTTATGTTTTCTAGGCTTTTCAGAGGTAAGCTCATTGGAGTCACTAAATTTTAGAGTCCAGAAGTCAAAATATTTGGGGATAGTGGGGTTAGATGTGTATAAGAGACAGGTGTTATGTTTTCTAGGCTTTTCAGAGGTAAGCTCATTGGAGTCACTAAATTTTAGAGTCCAGAAGTCAAAATATTTGGGGATAGTGGGGTTTGCATATTCCTAGATCATGTCCACTGGACTAAGTATCCAAGTCTCCGAGGAACGCCTTTTTTTTGCTACAGACTTTCCTGAACAGACCCTGTTAAGAGCCCTGCTTCCATGGCCTTGCCTGGGTTCCATAATCAATCAGAGAATTTTTTTTTAATAGTGAGAGAAAGCATCAGATGGTCTCCAACATCCGGTGTGTCCTGTGAGGTGTTGAACTGTTACCACATGGCCACTCCTATCATTTAGTAAGTGACTTTGTCTTTATTAACTAGTAATATCCTGTATGTAGAAATGAAAGCTGAAGGGCATTTTCTGTTACCCCTCCCACTTTCCTGTGACTCAGTGCATTAGTGAGTCACCATGAGAGCTTATGCAATGTTTTTTTTTTTCAAAGAGCTTTAAAAATAGCACCCATTCTACCTGAGTTAATGCCAGTGATGTCTTTCCTGACATGGATGACCAGGCCCTTCCCTCCTTTGCTTCTGTTTAGAATGCTAGAGTACTTACAGGAGTTTTGTTATGTATTTACTGCTAGCAATACATTATACTTCTGTGACTCAGAATCAAGAATAGCTTCCTGCTGAAGCAAAACTTTTCTATTTAGGTTGGCAGTGTTATAGGATACTGATTGAACCTAGCACTTAGCAAACTTTTATTTGGTTAATGGGTCAACATTTCAACTTGTTGAATCTTAAATGAGGAACTTGGGGATTATAAAAGATCATCAAGTATTAAAACCCATCCTAAAGGCGCACAGTTTACTTTTAGAGATGTGTTTGTAGTTCACTATAACGGATTTGAGTCTTTAAGAGAAAGGGAATTCCTATCACTGAGATGGAAAGATGGGGAAAGTGGAAGGCATAAAAATGGCCAAAGTAGTGTTTTTGGTTCCTTGTCTCATTTCAAGCTTCCACAAAATTCAATGGTACAAAGATTTTTAGGATATTTCATGTGGACCATGCTCCAGAAGTCAATTATTTGAAAACAGGTTGTCTCATGCCATCCGTTTTGTACTGGTTATCTGTTACCACATAAAAAAAAAATCACCACACACTGTTATTAAAATAATACACATTTATTATTGCAGAATGTACAGTTCAAGAGTCCAGGCATGGCTGCACTGAATCCTTTGCTCATTGTGTCAGCTAAGCTGCCTTCCTGCACGGAACAGTCCAAGTCCAAGTTCACTCGAATTATTGACCTTGGCAGTGTTCATCTCTAAAAGATTTATTTTAATTTTAATTAGGTGTATGCCTTTGTGTGTGTGTGTGTGTGTGTGTGTGGGTGAAGGTGTGCATTTATCTACAGGTATATATGTATTGTGCATGTGTGTGTGTGTGTGTGTGTGTGTGTGTGTGTGTGTGTGTGTGTGTCTGAATGTGAATTCAGATGCCTGAGAAAGCCAGAAAGCATCAGATACCTTAGAGAAGTGTTCTCTATCTGTGGGTCATGACCCCTTTGGGTCGTATATCAGATATTTACATTACAAGTCATAACAGTAGCAAAATTACAGTTGTGAAGCAGCAACAAAATAATTCTATGGCTGGGGGTCACCACAACATGAGGAACTGTATTAAAGGGGCGTAGCATTAGGAAGGTTGAGAACCACTGTCATAGAGCTAGAGTTACAGGTGGTGGTGATCTGCCTGATGGGGGTGCTAGGATCAGAACTCAGATTTTCTGGAAGAACAACAAGTACTATTAACTAGTAAACTATCTCACCATGCCCTGTAGTATTCTCTTTTTTTGTTTAGCTTCTTGCTGCCTATTAGCTGGAGGCTGCCCTCAGCTCTTACAGGCTGCTTAGAGTTTCTAGAGTGCTTGTATTTCCTTGCCATATGGTCTTACCCAATGTGACCGTTTATAAGCCAGCAAAGTCTCTTGAGTAACTAACTAGACAGTCAAAAAAATCTATTTAAGTAAAAGCACCTTACATAAAATTTATTATCTAAAACATTTTTAGTTTAGGCTTGTTCTGAGACAAGGTCTTTCTGTGACCTCCTGCCTTAGCCTCCCAAGTGCTGGGATTAAAGTTGTTAACCACCGTGATTCCTAGCTTTCTATAAGCTATTTTAAGTGCATAGCGTAACAACAGATGAAGCACTCCAGAACTTTTTCATCTTGCAAAACTAAAACTCTGTACTCAGGAATAATAGCTCCCCCTTTTCCCTTTCCATCCAGTTCCTGCTAGCCATGTTCCACTTTTCATTTCCAAGAGTTTGAACTACTTTTAACAGAATATGTAAGTAAAATCACACCAAGTTTGTCTATTTATTTACATCTTTATTTACTTTGCAACTCGCTTATTTTACTTAGTATAATGCTCTCAAGGTTCATCCTTGTTGTAGCACAGGACAGGACTATCTTCCTTTAAAAGTGAGTGATATTCCTCCCTGGATAGTCTTGCGTTGTCCAGGCTGATCTCAAACTCTTCACAATCCTCCTGCCTTAGCCTCATGACTATTGGGATTATAAGCCACCAAACCTGGCTTTAAATTCTTGACAATTTTTTAACCAAGAAGTGAGATTCTTCCACCTCACTCATTTGTTTTGGAAGATTTACCAGTTTCCCATAGTGGCTGCACAATGTATAGTCCCATCAATGGTGTACAAAGGTTTCAATCTCTCCATATTCTTTATTACCACTTGCTATTTTCTGGTTTTTTTTTTTCATTTTTGATAATGGCTGTCTACAGGTACTGGTGTGCAAATATTTTCTTCTACTGCACAGGTTGCCTTTTTATTCTTGATTGTTTCTGTTACTTGAAGTTTTATAGTTTGATGGATTGCTGTCTCTTTTTTGCTTTTATCTGACACATTAGAGTCTTGCATAATGTGCCATAATTGTGAGAATGGCATCTTATCACTCATCCCACATTGTACTAGTTAAAAGCAAGTCACAGGTCCCAGCCACATGAAGGAGAAGGGAGCATACAAAGGCATAAGTACTAGGAGGCAGAGTCATGGAGTCTACTATTGAATCTACAGGGCCATGTTTTGAAAGGGCTGATACTTAGTGAATTTATAACAGATACTTAATTAGGCCTATCAGTGTGCTTTGAATATGATTTATATCTATCATCTATTAATGTTATTAAGAATGTAGAAACAGGGCAGGGGATGTAGCTCACTGGTAGAGTGCTTGCCTTGCAAGCATGAAGCCCTAGTCAAGATCAGGGGCAAGGGAGATGGTTCAACAGTCGTTAAAGTGTTTGCCTTGCAAACAGGAATACCTGAGCTTGATCCTCAACACATATGGAAAAGAAAAACCTCACAGGTGACATGAACTTGTAATCTCAGTGCTGGGGAGGCAGAGACAGAAAAATCCCCAGGGTTTATGGCCAGTGAGTCCAGCCCAATCAATGGGCTCCAGGTACACTGAGAGACACTGAAAACAAGGTAGAGAGTGAGAGGGGAAGACATGTGACAGCAATTTTTGCCCCCTCTCCAAACACACACTTTACAAGCAACAAGCAATGTAACTAGGAGGTAAAGGTTGATGCAGCCCCTTAAAGAGAATCTTGGTAGTCTAGTAAAGAGGGAGAGAGATACCACATAGACACAGATACACATGCATTTATGCCGTGAGGTAAGACAGCTTATGATGTTCCTTGCCAGAACCTGTCATGTTGTTTAAATTTCCAGCCTCTAGAACTGTGAGCTAAAAAAGTCTCTTTGTTTTCTTTATGAAGTCGCCTGCATGGTTAGGATAATTCATATTTTCTGGAGACTTTCAGTTCAATAACTGAAGCTCTAGAGATTCTAGTTGTGATGGAAAGGGATTCAGCCTTCCGGATGAAAACAGCTACAATTAGAATTATGGTGCCGGACAGTTTGTAACCCAACCAGTGTGACTTATCTCCAGTCTGATCATGCCTCCTGATGTGATGTCCTAAGGGGAGATTATTGCTCATGCATCAACTCAAGAGATCAAGGCTCTAACTCCTCATAAATATGGAGGAGATCTGAAAAGTGCAATCAACCACCTCAGGCCTCCTCAAATATCAGCACTTTGAATCTGAGTATGGAAGTTACCCAATAAGAAGATCATAGAAAATAATTGCCTGTTAGTACTCAAAGTATAAGACACCCCCACTTTTCCCTATGGCCTCTGGGTACATGTAACAGATTTCAAAGTTCAGGATCCAGCTTACCAGTCTTTGTACCATTTGCAAACTGGCAATTAAGTGTTAAGAGAGAATTCAAGAAAATAGAGGATACTTCAAAGAGGGAAATGCAAGAGAGTAAACTCCACCCAAGCAGCCCCAATTTTGTCTAAGCAACAAGGAGCAGCCTTATGTTCTGCCCTGGTGTATGTGATATTTGGCAGAGTCTGCTGGGCAGCACAAAGGTTATTGTCTGAGAACTCATTCTGGAAGTAGAGTACTTGGGTGTGAGTCATTTCTCATGGAAGGCTGATAGAGTTAGAAGCAGGCAAGAAGATTAAAGGGGGCCTCTGACCTCAAAACTGACAAAACTGAAACACTTTAAAGGTCTCTTTCAAAATTTGATATAGAAGAAATATGTGCATGCAGCATATTTCATTCATTCACTCATTCATTCATTCATTTGTAGTACTGAGATCAAACTCAGTCTTCTTGCCTGCTATAGAAGTGTTTGACTATTGAGCCACACACATAGCCAGCAAGTAGAACTTCACAGTGCTTGTTATGAGTGACATTCGTTGCTTGTCACCTTACCAATATGTTTGTTTGTTTGTTTGTTTGTTTAATATTTATCCCTTCCCTTTCTTCCCTTCAAACCCTACTATACCTTCTCTGCTTTTTTCAAATCCATGGCCTCTTTTTACATTAATTGCTATTCAGTGTGCATACACAGAGAACTGTTCTGTCTGTATGTTACTTGTATGCATGTATACATGCCTCGGTCATGGTGTTTCTTCACAACAATAGAGCATTGACTAAGACAATGATCTTGTTGACAATCTGGTTGATGCCGTTGACTTGGGACTCTTCTCCCTCATCTATGCCTATAATTAGGAAGTTTGATCTTTTCATATTGTCCCACATTTCCTATGTGTTCTCTTCCTATGTTTTTAATTTTCTCACATTTCTTGCTTATTTGGTCTAAATTTTCTACTTTACCTTTGAGTCCTGATGGTCTATCTCATGCTTGATTCTTTCTATTTATGAGGACTTCCTTCGAGTTTTCTAGTTAAGTTACTGGGTTTTTCAATTCCAACTTCATTCCAGCTTGAGTCCTCTTCAATGTTTCTATCTTTTAATTGAATTCTGTTCCCTAGTCTTGGATTGACTTCATCTTTTCTACCAGTCTTATATTTGTGTTTTCTTGGATGTCTCTCCTTCAGCCCTTTATCCTCAGTTTTACTGATCTGTTTCTTCACATCTTCTTTAAACTTCTTAAACTCTGTGATAAAATTTGTGATTGTTAATTTAAATTATGTGTCTGGAGTTCTTCTAAGTAATTCTCATTGGCAAACATTTGTACAGAATTGGTAAGTGATGGACAGAGGATACTGGCTTGATCTTTAACATTGTTGGTATTCTTGCAATGATATATTGGCATGGAGGCTTTGTTGTTAGTTCTGAGCTTGTTGTGGATAGAGCAGGTTGGGGAAGAAGAGAAGTGGGACATGGGTTGAGTGTAGAGGTTGGAAATACCTTGGTTGGCATGAAGTCAGGTGGACAGAGGGGACTTGGCTGGTGTACAGGACAGGATTCCTGTTCCAAACCTCGAGTGGGAGGGAAGATCTAGCTGGATGGAAAGGATGTATATGTCATAAGAGAGCTCTGAGGTTTGAGGATAGGCAGGGTGGATCCTGGCCCAAGCTTAGAGCTCCTTTGTGGTGCAAGCAGGGAAGGCCAAACTAGGCTGGTGAACTGCATGTGGGACCCAGGCTCAGTCTGGTGGGACCCAGGCTCAGTCTGGTGGGTTGCAGAAAAGCCATGGATGAGGAGGTCAGGGGTACTCTCCAGCTAGACCGTGGAGGAGAATGTGGGAAGCCTGGGTGCTGGGTGGGGTGGTAGAGAGCACCTTCTTTTTGATTTTTGATGCAAGATCTTGCTGTTTAGACAGGTTGGCTTCAAACTTGTGGCAACCCATCTCCCAACTACCAGGATTACAGGCATGTTCCACTCTGTCATACTCCTTCACTTAATCTCAATTTCAATACATTATCACCTTTTTTTACACATTCATCTAGCCTTCTCATGTAAATTCTATACAATCAAAAAATATGGAATTCAATGGTGTGAGGAACCCACTGCCACATGTTTTTTGGTACCTTCCAGCCTGTGACATGCTCACCTTGTTGACAGTTATTTCTCATAACCTCCAACTGATCAGGAAACTTCCCTCACTGGACCCACGGAATGGGCACAACCTGTGTTCCCAGCAGAAGACATCATGAAGGAACTTGCTGTGCCTTTGGGCCAGGTTGTTTGGGGCTCCAAGTTGCTGAGAATTTGCACAACTAATTTTCCTGGAAAGATTGTAGACAGTTTTCCAGCTAATGTATCAGCTCTCTGATGGTTAAATGTTAACTGTTAACTTGATAGCATCTAGAATCTCCTAAGAGATAAGCTTCTGGGAAAGCCTATGAGGGCTAACTGAGGTGAGGACACCCCACTCCAAATGTGGGCTTGGGTCTTCACTGCAAGAAAAGGAGAAAGCTAGCTGACCATGAGCACTCATTGTGCTCTTCTGACTCAAGCTCCTCCTGCTAGACCATCGCTGATATGATGCACTGGACCTCCAAACCGTGAGTCAAAATAAACTCTTCCTTCCATCCTTAACTTGCTTTTGCCAGGTATGTTGTTGAAGCAGTGATATAAGTAACTAATACAAACTGCCATTAAACTTGGAGTATTGCTGGAAGTGAGTCTGTCCATAAGATGGTTGTGAGCCTAGGATGGAACCCATACTACAGGCACATGAAAATGTCCATGGGAACTCTTGCCATGCCTACCAATAAAGACAGTTTCCATGGGGAACTCCTCAAGTTGGCTATTGGTAACCACCTCAGACCAGAAAAGAACTTTGATTCTTTAGAGTTACTTATTTCAGTAATTCAAGTTAGTATTGAAGAAGCTACGAAATGACACAAGTTATCAGAATGCTTGAAATTCAACACAGCAGTTTTTCTGAGTGTGGTGGCATATATCTTTGACCCAGCTGCTCACAAGTTTGAGGCAAGGGAATCACAAGTTCAAGCCTTGTCTGGATAATTTAGTAAGATCTTGTCTTCAAATGAAATATAAAGGCGAATATAGGTATAGCATGTGGCTAGTGTGTACATGCCCCTGG
>LZPO01089910.1:56953-110450 GCA_001675575.1 Neotoma lepida
GGTAGCCCAGGCTGGCCTCGAACTCACAGAGATCCGCCTGCCTCTGCCTCCCGAGTGCTGGGATTAAAGGCGTGTGCCACCACCGCCCGGCCTCAATTATAAACTTTTAAGAATTGCTTCTGGTAGTGTTTTTAATGAATTTTCTAAAGCCAACTTTTACAAGTTCCACCACTTTAGAATGGAAAATCTATTGTTTTCCATTAAAAGGCTTTAGACCTAGTGTCTTGGGACTAACGCACTAGGCAGCAATGGAAGATATCAGCTATGTTTTCTCCATCTGTAAGCTTCGGTGTCCTTGTTTCCAGATCTATTTTTGCCTAGTGATTAGCTATGTATTTCTAGAACAAAGCAGAAATTGGTCACTGGAGCTTAGGTCTCTAATTTGAGGTGACAGTCCCTACCTTGATGAAATTCAACAAATTCTTTGTATGTGAGGGTAGAATGTTGGGGGGAGTCAAATAAATATTTTGATAGAGTTAGAAGCTACCATTTGAAATGAATTGTAAATAAGAGTATTAGTGTGATACACCTGTAATTCTAGCTACTCAGGAAGCTGAGGTGGGAGGCTTTCGAGTTCAAGGCCAGCTGGGAAATATAATGATAATCTGTCTGGGAAACGAGCTGAGGCCTCTTGGCTAATACAAGATCCTGGCCTAAGTCATAATTTTAATATGTGAAATGTACCTAAGATTAGGGTGAAGAGAGCGAGTCATTCATTCTGTTTGCAAAATTTAAGGGAATACCAGGAAAAAAAAGTTAATGAAGGTTGTGCTGGCTAGTCTTACGTCAACTTGACACATAAATGAGTTGTCTGAAAGGAGGAACATCAACTGAGAAAATGCCTCCATAAGATCAGACTGTAAAGGGCATTTTCTTAATTAGTGATTGAGGGTAGGCCCAATCCATTGTATGTGATGCCATCCCTGGGTTTGTGGTCCCGGGTTCTATAAGAAAGCAGGCTAAGCAGGGGAGTAAGCCAGTAAGCAGCACTCATTTATAGCCTCTGCATCAGCTCCTGCCTCCAGGTTCCTGTCTGGTTTGAGTTCCTGCTCTGACTGCTTTTGATGATGAACAATGATGTGGAAGTGTAAGTCAAATAAAACTTTTCCTCCCCAAGTTCCTTTTGGTCATGGTGTTTTCATCAAAGCAAAAGAAACCCTAACTAAGACAAAGATAGAAATATTTCTATGTAATATTTTTGAAAATCAAAATTTGAAATCAAGGCATATGACTCTCTAACCTAACCCTAGTCCCAGCAATGCTTGGCATTGGTGGTTTCGCTACTTAGTAACAAAGAGAATGAGTGATGAGGTCAACCATCAGCTAGGTTTCAGACATCAGAAAAATCAAGGATGAACCTCCCGAGTGTCATATGAGGTAAGAAGTTAAGGTAAACCTGGAATAGAGATTGGGTTGAGTGAACATCTTCCCTGTTATGTATTTCTGGAAACATTTACCTAACATCTAAACTATAAGAGGCAGTGCTATTGTTATTGTTATAATGACAGGTACCTCCTCCACAAGGCACATGGAATAATAGCATCTTGCATCCCTGTGTGTGGAGTAGGTTTTTAGAACATCCTTTGTGGATACTACCCTGTTGTAGCACTTGAAAGAAACTACAGTGTAATTGAAATTAGCCATGAAGTGTAAACAATGGAGAAAAAGTAGTAACATGGCAAGAACTTAAAGCACATGAAGGTCTGTATACAGGAATGGCACTAGATTTGCTCTGTATTGTATCAAGGGTACCTTCTAGGAAGAAGCTATTAGCTCAGCATTGCATTTAGTGACAAGAGTGCTTCTTGGAGAGATGATTCTGCCGGAGGCCAAAACCTGTATTGGCTCTAATTAAGCTATCTTAGCCCAGGTAATCCTCAGTTCCTGTTTCCTGAGTAACAGGTTCTTTATCCAGAATTTTTAAAAGTGCCTTAAGGAAAAACAGCTTGGTACTTCCTTATCTTTTTGTCAGTCAGGGACATCTGCTATCCTGACCTTCCCGAGACCTAGCAACCTAATTGCCCTGACCCACACCCTCAAGCACAAGCTCCTGCTATATAATCAATTGGTGAAAGAATAAACTTTGCAGCTTGATCAGAATCCTGACTTGCTGTCATTCTTCGTGTCTCTTGTCCCTTTCATTTGCCGTTCCCCCTTCTAGGGTCTCCGTTGAAGACCCCGCTGGCCAGGGGCATGACTCAGTGGTTTAGAGTTCTGGCTGATTTTCCAGAGGATCTGAGTTGAATTTCCAGCACCCATACCAAGTGGCCTACAACTACCTGCAACTACAGTTCCAGGAGATCTGATTGTCTCATCTGGCCTCCATGGGCACCTGTACTCATGTGCACATTTCTATACACACACACAATTATATATATATGTGTGTGTATATATATATATGTATATATATGTATGTATCATATATAAGCATATAATGTATATATAAATATATATGAATACCATTATAAATAAATGTATATATATATATATATACACATAATTGTGTATGTGTGTTCCCTAAATAACTGCCCTAAAAATGCAGAAATTCTGGGAAAAAGGTCACAGAATGGCAGTTTACATTTATGGGACAGATTTAATGGAAACTGTCTTTTAGAGTCCGTGCCAATTCCAGCATTTTTTCTTCCTAAATCGATTCCCAGAAAATATTTAAATCCCCTATATTATTCATATATGTTTTAGATTAATTCCATAAAATTTAGCCAGAGGGAACGTCAAGATGGAATTGTACCATCTGTTGGTGCCTCAAATTGCAAATGAAATTTGCTCAACTAATTCATGAAGATGGTTTGATAACTTTTTCTCTGTTTTTGCACTCTATCTTTCATTTTTTAAGACGTCAAAGCTTGATTAATTGGAAAGTGTGTCCTGTTTTCTCACCCATACAAATTTCTTTTTTGACTGTGAGAGACAGAGTGCATGAAAATATCTTGTTTTGGTCTTAGGAGTCTTAGACTAAAGTTCTGGTTCTGCAAGTATTACTTTAGGCAAGGCTTCTAACTTCTCTAAGCCATTTCCTTTGTAAAAATTGTTATATATTGATGTCAATATTAATGAGTAATTAATAAGAAATGAAGTAAGTGGTGATATCAGGAACCACCAGGAACATGGGCAGTGAGGATTTAAAATAAATATGGATCAGAAGATTGGGATGTAAAGGTTTTCTTTACAGCTCTGAAATTTTTTTTTTTTTTTCGAGACAGGGTTTCTCTGTGTAGCTTTGGCGGCGCCTTTCCTGGAACTCACTTGGTAGCCCAGGCTGGCCTCGAACTCACAGAGATCTGCCTGCCTCTGCCTCCCGAGTGCTGGGATTAAAGGCGTGCGCCACCACCGCCCAGCACAGCTCTGAAATTTAATGCATGCATGATTGCTGATCTAAGTCAAGCTGAACTCATTCATTTCTTGATCCCACTTCTGTTCACCTCCACCTCCAATCCAATAATGACTGACAATATGGATTAGATAATCATGACAGTATGAAATCGCAGCAAATCTAATTTAAATGGGCCAGCTAATAGTCTCTTGATCACTTGGGTGAAACTGTTTATAGAATAATGTTTAATCTAGGATTATTATCAGATTAATTGCTCACTTTTTGTTCTTCCTCTGAACTAGCTGTTTGCATGTTGTGCTGAATGCTGGTCCTCAAGCAGAGTACAACCAGCATATCTGATAGCGCAGATATGCATGTTATGTTTGCCATTAGATTTTAGGGACATTTTTAGCACAGATATGCATGTTATGTTTGCCATTAGATTTTAGGGACATTTTAGCTCCAGGCATTACTTATGAACTTTGAAATGTGATTTCTCTGCATTGGAACACTGGCTTGGATGTTGGTCATCTTCAATTGACCACATGACATTTTTTTGGCCAGGATTATTGAGTAAGGGATAGTTATGGGTAACTTGTGGCCTACCATATTAGTCAGAGTTCTTCAGAGAAATCATTGTTTTTTATTAAAAATTAATTTTATTTTATGTGTATGAGTGTTTTGCCTGCAATGCCTTGTACCTGAGGAGGCCAGGGCACTGGATCCACTAGAACTGGAATTACAGACAGTTGTAAGCTGCCATGTGGGTGCTGGGAATTGAACCTGAGTCCTCTGGGAGGGCTCTTAACTGCTCAGCTATCTCTCTAGTCCAGAGAGAAATAGTTTTTATCCAGGGAAACTGCACCTACAATTTTACTTTTTAAGTTTCATTTTGGAGTACTGGAGATTGAATCTGGGACTTTGTATAAGTTAGGGTTTTTATTGCTGTGATAAATTACCATGACCAAAACGACCTATAAAAGAAAGTGTTGATTTCAGAGTGAAGGCATAGTGGCAGGAACGCCTGAGAGCTCACTTCTCATACAGCAAGGAGAAAGCAGAGAACACATTAGGAATGACATGAGTCTTTTGAAACCTCGAAGCCTGCTCCCAGTGACAAACCTCCTCCAAAAAGGGCACACCTCCTAATCCTTCCCAAACAGTTTTGTCAATTGGGTACCAAGTATTCAAACATAGGAGCTTATGGAGGCCATTCTCTTTCAAACCACCACAGACATTTCACATGTTGAGCAAATGCTCAACCATTGAGCTATATTCTTCAGTTTTGTTTTTAAATCATGATATGAGGTAGCAAATGGGAAAGAATCCTATTAATTTGGCTGCTATTTACAGAATGAGTTTGTTCACAAGCCACCTTTGCCTGATAAGTGTAGCTCTCACTCCTCATCAAAGAAGCAGATAGAGACCATAACAGAAAACCATAACTGGTCAAAATATACAGAACAACTCATTGTGGAATGCCCATCCCCAGTGGATAACACAGCTCCTGCAATAAGGCTCAGGAACATTGAGGAAGAGAGAGCAGGAAGAATGGAGGAACCATTGGACCAGAAAGTCTGATGTGAGATAGTATTTCCTAAAAATGACAGGGAAGGTGCACCCACATACTACAATAATATGGCTACCTAAAAAATGAGAACACTAATAGACATGCTAATGTGGGATTGGGAAACTTCAAGGGGCCCCATCCCTAGACAAAGTACTGCAAGAAACTAAGGAATGCTGAGAAAGGGTGAATTAGTCTTTCCCAGGAATGTGCCCTTTAATTGGTCAGCCATAAAATCATACATATACAAGCAACACTAAATAAACTCAGCATGTTGTATTTATATATTTATATATGTATGTATTTGTGTAACAAATATACATATATTTGTGTGTAACAATAATAATCAAAATAAAGAGACCCTGAATTTGAGAGGGAACAAGGGAGTGTATAGAGGGATTAGAGGGAGGAAAAGGAAGGGGGAAATGATGTAATTAATTATATATTAATTAAAATAAAAATATATAAGAAAAAAGAATGAGAGAGCTGGAAAAAATGGCTTAGAAGTTAATGGTATTGTGGTAGTTTGAATAAGAATTTGGCCCCCATAGGCTCATATATTTAAATGCTTACTCACCAGGGAGTGGCACTATTTGAAAGATTAGAACATATGATTGTGTGAGTGTGTGTATCACTGAGGGTGGGCATTAAAGTTTCAAAAGCCATACTAGGCCTAGTCTCTCTCTCTTTGCCTGTGGATCAGGATGTAGAATTCCAAGCCACTTCTCCAGTACCATGTCTGTCTGCCTGCCACCATGTTCCCAGCCAAGAATTGTTGGAACACAGTCCATGAATGAAGCTGGGTAAGGAGAAAACAGGACAAGAGTCCTGTGACCTCAGTCCTCCAAAGCACAGGATTATTCTTGGAAAATGCTTTTGTGCCCCTCCCAGGGTGTTGCCTTGCTCATGGTGTCTCTTCATAACAATAGAATAGTGACTAAGACACCTAGGCACTATTCTTACAAAGGAACCAAGTTCAGTTCCCAACATTCATATCTGTTGGCTCAAAATAGCTCACAACCACCTGTAACTCCACTTCTGGACTCTGCAGGCACCTGCTGTCATGTGCACAAACACACACCTCTAGATACACACACATAATGAAAAACTCAAAATCTCTTCCTGTAAATAAATAAATAAAACTATGAGAAAAATAATATATTTCAGAAGGACATTCAAACCTACTTCTAAGATAGTTCATTCACATAGTTCTTAACAGAGCAATAGAAAAGTAACTAAGACAGTCTTCTAATTTATTCTGGACCCTTTCCACACTCTTTGGCATTAGGGCTCAAATACAGGACCTTACACATGCTAGGCAAATACTACCACTGAGCTAACATCTCAGCAAAAATGGTCCCCCTTTGGTTTATTTTGAGACAGAGTCTCACTAATTTTGCGGAGGCTGACTTTGAACTCACTGCAAAGCCTAGACTAGCTTCAGAACTTGTGACCCTCTTGCCTCAGTCTCCAAGTAGCTAGTATTTCAGGCATGTGCCATCACATCTGGCTCATGTGGATAATTGTGGATTAGCTATATAATATGGGAAATAAGCTAATTTTAAAACCACAGTTTCTCTAGCCTGTGAAATCAATCATAGCATAAATTTGTTTGAAAGCTGATGACATAGTCTCCCAGGAAAATTCTTTATTTAAACCAGATACTCAGAATCTATACAGTTCATCATCCCAAGGAAATACGATTATTAAAAATTTTTTTTGATTGGGGGCTGGAGAGATGGCTCAGAGGTTAAGAGCACTGGCTGCTCTTCCAGACGTCCTGAGTTCAATTCCCAGCAACCACATGGTGGCCCACAACCAACCCTCTACAGTGAGCTCTGGTGCCCTCTTCTGGCCTGCAGGCATACATGCAAGCAGAACACTGTATACGTAATAAATAAATCTTTAAAAAAATTTTGATCATAGTACATGACTGAACTATAACATATTATCAGATTTTGTTATTTATCATTCTGCTTGTAGTAAAGACATTGATAATGTATCTATCAATCTCTCATTAGATGTTTTTAAATTTTCATTATATGTGTGACACAAGTAAGAAAAAAGGTGAGTTGTCAGATGGGTTGTATAATGACAGGGATTTTCACCATTACACAGTTGTTACATGTTTCCTGTCTGGCTTTGTGACTACTTTGCCTCTCATCCCTGATTTCCAAACTGTGATACATAAATGCCTTACAACAGCAACAAGAACAACAGTGAGACATCAGGGCTGCTAAGATATTAAAAGAATAAAAAATTATTTTATGTTTATGTCTTTGCTTGTATGTATGTATGTGTACTATGTGTGTGGCTTGGTATGTGCAGAGGCCAGAAGAAGAAATCAGATCCCTTGGGATAGTTTTGAGCTGCGTGTGGGTACTGGGCATGGAACCCTGGTCCCCTGCAAGAGCAGCAAGTGTTCATAACTGCTGAGCCATCTTTCCAGCCTGATTAAAAAGATGAGATAGTGGCACACATGAATGCTATGTTGGCTGCTTTTAACATGGCTTCCTTAACTTTAGAACTCAGATAAGTGAGCCAAGTATTAAGAGTTTTCCCAATTTAAATATCATCTGCTGTGGAGTCTATGGGGTTCATCACTCAGGACTTCTTTTCTAAAACAATGTTTCCTAGTTTCATGAATGGTCACTTATGCAAACATCTATAGTAGTAGGTTGTGACTCAGCACCTGGCCATAGGTCAGGGTGAGGGAATTCCTGTTAAGTAAATAAGACCTTCTCACAATCAACTTGTCTAGCAATGTGTCATCATGCCTAATTTCTGAAAGTTTCTTTTGTTCTGTCTTTTTTTCTCTTTTTTTGGTACTGGGGATTGAACTCAGAGCATCCAGCATGCTAGGCTTGTACTCTGCCACTTAGTTCTGTCCCTCAATCCCTTTTTTACTTTGCATTTTGAGATTGGATCTAGGTAAACTGCAAAGGTTGAACTGGAACCTACTCTGTAGTCAGGGAGATCTTGAATTTGTGATCTTCTAGCCTCACTCTCCTCGGTTGCCTGGATAACAGGCCTGGGCCTCTCTTGAAAAATTCTCTTCAACTTAATTTTTTTCATTAAGCATTTTTTAAACCAAAACTTCAAATAAAAACAGGAACAATATTTCTTCTGACCTAGACCTCAGTTTATCCCAGGCTGGCCTTTAATTGCTGGGTATTCTCCGGCCTCAGTCTACCTATTGCTGGGAGAACAAGCAAAGTACCCATATTTTGGAAAGCTGCTCAGTTGATGCCAAGGGCAAGAACCACGGACTGGGAATAAACCTGCCAAAAGTCAAGAATTAAAGAGTTCAAAAAGGGCGGAGGTGCGCCTGGACGGTCCAGCCTCTGTGTCACTCCGCTGTGCGGAGTTGTGCGGAGTGGTTCATTTACTAAACAACGGATGGAAGAGTCCTGTCTGTTAGTTAGTCTAGGACCCCACCTAGCTGATTGAATGGGAAGTTCCATTGTCTCTGTCTCCAGCTACGCACCAATCAAACATCAGGACCTGCCGTTCTCTGCGCGACAGTCCCGCCCCCGGGCAGCGTAACCCCGCCTTTCCGACAGTGAGGCCCAACCCCTCTTGGTGCTCTTGCGGCGGAGGCTCCAAGGTTGGGGAGCAAGACACGATTCTACGCGGTTCCTGGTATTTAGACTCAGGCTCGCGCTCACGCCCTTCTGTCACCTGTTTGCCTCCGCCCCGGAGTGCGAGTGGCTTGGTTGTCCACCCGTGGCTAAGCAGTGGAGTGCCATGAAGCGGGCAGTGATGTGGTACGTGGCAGGGCGTGGAAGGGCTTGAAGGGCGCTGTCCGGTGGTGCCTACGACTTCCTTTGCCGCGCGGAGCGGGGGCGGAAGAAGCAGTGGGCGGGACAGATGTTTGGCTTTGCAGGAAAGGCACCCGCAACCCAGACCTGGGCCCACCGGTCTAGCCTGAAAGAATGCCACCCTACTTTAGCGACATCTGGCACTTTTAAAGGGGAAGACTCAGGGTGTTCCCTTGAAATTCCTATCCCTTTGCTCACCAGGGGTGTGGCTGGAACCTTGGGGTAGCCCCTGTTCCGAAAGCTAGTATTTTCAGTTCCGCCTTGCCTTACCAGCCCTTTTCTCTTTGAAAAACATTTTGAAGGTTACATGCTTGACACACTTGGAATCTGACTTAAGTATGTTATCACGTGTGCCAAGATTGTAGAGTGCCGTTTGGTTCTCATAAGCTGATTTATCTATTTTTACTTATTTTAGATTTATTTTTTATTATTTTATGTGTATGAATGTTTTCCTTGCATGTACGTCTGAGCACCACATTCATGCGTGGTGCCTGAAGAAGTGGTGAGCCTCCACGTGGGTGCTGGGAATCAAACTCTGGTCCTTTTGCAACAAGTGCTCTTAACCACTGAGCCAACTCTCCAGCTCCTTGTTACTTTATTTTTAAGACAGGGTTTCACTATATAATCTTGGCTGGCCTAAAATTTGATATGTATATCAACCAGACTGGACTCAAATTCAAAGGGATCCACCTGCCTATGGCTCTGCCGAGCTGGGGTTAAGGGCATGTGCCACACTTCCAGCTCTCATCTGTATATTATTCATTGGTTTGAGAGAAACAGCCCAAGTAATACTGGCTGACCTTGGACCCATAGCAGTCCTTCAGCTTTCAACTTTTCTAGTGCTGGGATTTGCAGATGTTCATTATCGTGCCCAGTTTAGAAGATGACTTTGACAAGCAGCAAGGCCCTTGTAATGAAAGTGTTTCATTGGACCACAGGGGCAACGAGAATGCCTTTTGATAGATGTAATCTTGCCAACTGGCACAGTTAAGGACCGAGGTCTTTAGACAGAAGGGCGTATCTGACTGTCCCTAACCCGCAGCATGCAATTTTTTTCTGCTTGCCTGGTTTCCAAGAGAATGATACTTGCTCTGGGTTCAGAAGTCATCTTGCTGTGGTTGGGCTTGACCTTGACTAGTTCTCTAGGGGTCCTTGATCTGCCTTTACTGTTCCTAGGAACCTTGCTGTTAGGTGAACCAAATGGGTTATCTCCCTACTCACCAGCACCTAAGCTTTGTCAAACTATTTGGAGACAGACAGGTTGAAAGTCATTACAAGGGCATGGTTACCTTTAGACATAATGTAAAAGGCTTCTATAAGTTTTGTGGCCTTGCCCTTGGGCCTTCTTCCACAAGACCTTTTAAAATGTTTTAAAATGTTATTTTCATGTGTATGAGTGTTCTGCTTGCTAGTATGCATGTGTTCCATAAGCATGCCTGATGCCAGTGGAAACCAAAGAGGGTATCACATCTCCTGGAACTGGACTTAAAGATGGTTGTGAGCCACCATGTGAGTGCTTGTAACCAAACCCAGGTCTCCTACAAGAGCAAGAAGTACTTCTCACTGGGCTAGAGAGTTGGCTAAGGGTAGTGGCTGCTCTTCCAGAGGACCCAGGTTCAAGAACTCTAGTTGTAGGAGATCTGACCCCCTCATTTGGCCTCTTCATGCACTGCATTAGCATGTAGTGCATGAACATACATGCAGGCAGAACACCCATACACATAAAAATAAAATCTCAGTTTTTTTTAAAAAAGGAAGTGGTTGTAATTATTGAGCTATCCCTCTAGCCTCCACAACACCTTTCTTGACCTCTTCTACTCCAGTTTAGAAGTCTTTCCTTGCACTCTATACCTTTTGTGCCTTTCTTGTTAGTCCTATTGAACCTTAACTTCTGTCAATGTCTAGTAGAGAAGTAATCCATCCCTACATGAGTCCAGACAGTCTGAGGCGATTAGGTTCTTTGGTGTTTGCTTGTGCAGCTTTTTTCCCAGACTTACATGAGTCATCCTACTTGATTTGGTCTGCATATTGAGGTATTCTCTCAGAGTAGTGGGCATATGAATAACCTTGCCTGTGCTATTGCAGCTGAGGTGCTGGGGAGCAGCCCAGGCCTTCATTCATACGAAGCAAATCTTGTACCACTAAGCTAACACCCCCAGGCTTGCACTACCTGATAATACACTGACAATTTTTTTTTGCCATTTTTTCCGTATTTGGGACCTAAGTTGGAGCCAAACCATTTCTTTTCATAACTCCAGGTGACTCTGTAGCTACCTAGGCAAGCCATGGAGAGGTTGAAATTCTCGATCCTTTTTCATTAGAAAGATTCAATCTTGGGGTTCTGTGGCCATGACAGTTTCCTCTGAAAGCCTAGAGATTATGTTGTGTCGCTCTTGTGGGCTTATCAGAGATAAGGAAGCTAGTAAAATAATCTTGAGGGACTGGGTATTGATTAAGCAATTCTCCTGCCTCTCCTACTTCAGTGCTTCATCACCTACCAATGGGGCTGTGGTCTGAGCACAGTGCTGTTAAGAGAATTTTGTCATTATACCACGTCACAGAGTGTACTTACACAAGCCCAGATGACAGCCTAGACTAAATGTTATAACTTACAACTCCCAGGCTGGAAACCTATAGCACAGTACTGTATTGGATGGTGTGGGCAATTGTATCACAGTGATGAGTTATTTCTATGTGTAAAACAAAAAAGACACGGTATTAATATGGTGTAGAAAATAAAAATGAGTGCACTCCTTTACCATTAATGGAGCTTACAGGACTAGAAGTTGGTCTAGGTGAACTCAGCTCAAAACACAAATATATGGTACAGCTGTTAAAAAGCTATTCTTTTTCATATTATTGTCCTATAAGCCTTTTATCAAGTTTTAAGATACACATTTCAGGGATTAGAGAGATGGCTGTGTGGTTAAAAGCACTTGCTGCTCTCCCAGATGACCTGAGTTCGGATCCCAGCACCCATGTCAGACAGCTCACAACCACCTATAACTCCAGCTCACGAGAGTCATTGTCTTGTGCTGGACCCCACAGGCACCGACACACACCAACATGCATGTCCATATACCCACATACAGACACACACCTCTACCTCTTGAATATTGTGATTGCAGCCATGTGTCACCACCCTTGATTTTATGTATGCTGGAAACTGAACCCAGGGCCTCAAGCAGGATAGGCAGTCAACCAACTCAGCTATATGCTCAGTTCATACAGTTTTTTTTAAGTGTTCAAATTGTCTTTGAATATATTTCCTATCTTTTAAGGCTGCATACAAAACTTAGGGCTGTGAGACTGACTTTGCAAATATGATGACCCAGGTGTTTTTCTGTATTCAGTTACCCCTTTTTATGTTACTGGGGTTTGAATTTAGGGCCATTTTGTCTTTGAGCTACTGGTAGCTTCACATTTGTGTGTGCATGTGGGTTGAGGTATATGCACATGTATGTTTACAAGTGTGCTTGTTTGCATGCAGAAACAAGAGGAGGCCATTAGGTATCCTGCTCTTATCACTGGCCTTACTGCCATGAGACAGGAGCTCTCACTGAGACTGGAGTTTATCATTTAGGCTAGACTGCCTGGCCAGCAAGCCCTAGTGATCTTCCTGTCTCGGGGTTATAGGCCCCTATGCAGCCACACCTCACTTTTTATGTGGTTGCTGATATCTGAATCCAGGTCCTCATGCTTGTACAGCAAGCATTCCTACTCACTGAGTTATCTCTCCAATCTCTCCAGTGTTTTTTATTTAAAAATATTATTGTGTGTATGTGTGTATACCTGCATGATGTATGTGTGTGTGTGTGCGCGCGCGTGCGTGCGTGTGCATGCACCATGGTGTGCATGTGGAGGTCAAAGGACAGCTTTGTGGAGTTAGTTCTTTCCTTTTACCTTTCTGTGGGTCCTGGGGATTGAACTCACGTTGCCAGCATTGTGACTTTATCGCCCTTCATCTCATTTATGTTCTTTAAAACTAGGTGTGTTCAGTTGCAGAATCCTGGTTTATGAGATGGCAGGATACAGGCATATATAACCTACTTCCATGAATAATAGATTTGAACTTACATAAAAATGTATACAATGCTGAAAAATAGAAAATATAAATCACATCATGAGAAAATTCAAATTCAAAGGTTAAGATCAAGATGACTAGAATATTAATCTGTGTAGAAAAGTACAGAAAAAGGAAAGGTTACTGTGTGAAAAAAATGCCAAGTGACTGGCCGCCATATTGATGAACAATAAAGAGGGCATGAAGGCTGAAGTCTTCCATCGAGCATGTCTGTTTCAGGGGGCCAACAGGGACTGTGTCACAGCTAAGGTGGCTAAGGAGTTAAAATTTCCAGTGAGCAAGTATGCGTAATTATATGTTCTTTTGCAGCTGAATTAATTGGCTTGGTGAAAGGTCAAAGATTTATTCTAGCAGCACGTAATTGTCAAAACTATATGCAGGTAGATTCTTACAAAATAGTTTTACTGAGTGACTTTCACTGAATGCTGTAACTCAGTAGCTTGCTCTAAGAAAAGGTAAAAATGTAATTTTTTTGGTTAGTCATTATCCTCACATTATATAGTAAGAATTTGTTAGTAACTTGAGCTAGAGGACTTGACAGTATTTAGAATTCTTGATCCCTTCAGTAACTTTTCAGCTTTCACAGATCAGTTTGTTAATTTCTGGTGTGGTGTGTGTGTGTGTGTGTGTGTGTGTGTGTGTGTGTGTGTGAGAGAGAGAGAGAGAGATTGAGATCTCACTATGTAGCCCTCGCTGTTCTGGAACTCACTGTGTAGACCAGATCAGGCTGACCTTAAACTCACAGGAATCTGGCACCATACTAGGCTGGTGTATTTTATTACCGATATGGTGGTATATGATTGTCAACACTTAAACAACAGTGAGCTAACATCATCTTACCCAGTTTATCTTTGAGAGCGTTGGCAAGGCTTCTTTGGGTACATAGTTTTTAGTTTCTTTCACTAGGGTCCTAGGAAATTTCTAGACAAGTCTAGTAAGTACTTTTCTTTGAGTGCAAAGGGCTGATTCAAAGTCCAAAGATGATTAGTTTGTAATTGAGTTGATCTTCCTTATTAAGGAAATTTGATGTGATAATAAAGAACAGAGCATGTACTAAAGCTGCTGTGTGGTTAGATACTCTGGAGGAGGTGACATCTTGCAGATTCCCAGAGAAGCAGCTCTGGAAACTATTTTAAATATGCTTTCTCTTGTTTTCCAGGCTCTGTACCTTGAACAGGGGGCTTCTTACTCATGGCAGAGGACTGAGTCAAGGAGCCCAGTACACCAAAAATCATGGACCCTTACACATCCGTGAAGGCAAGCATGACTGTTTTTACCTTTTGTGCCTATGTGATGAAAAAGCCCATTTCCCTTGGGAGGTGCACAGAATGATAGCAGCAGTAATAAACTGTGCATGTTAAAGATATACTTTTAATTAATTACACATATATGTGTGGAGGTAGGGGTGGGTATGTGCACATGAATACATGTACATGTGGAAGCATCAGTTTTCTTTGGAGTTACAGGTGGTTCTGAGCCACTTGATACAGGTGCTGGGAACTGAATTCAGGTCTTCCACAAGAGCAGTACGTGCTCTTAACCACTGCGTCATCTCTGTATCCCTGAGACATACCTGTAAAGTGTCAGTGTTTCATAAACATCACTTCATTTATAGAAGAATGAAGATAGTTGCATAATAGCTTGAGGTAGAAATCTGAGTGAGAATTTGAGGTGTTCCTAGGAGCCTTGCGGACTAAGCAGTTTCTTCTTTCCACGTCCTGTGTAGAGCTACGGAAGACTGGAACAGAGATATGGTCATGAGGAAGAAATGAGCCTGGCATTTGTATTAACTTAAATGTTCATCTGTAGTTTTGCTAGAGGGACCTTGTTAATGTATGCTTAATTGCACTTAGTTTCACTTACTAATATCATATGCAGACTATGGTATGTCTTAGAAATTAGAAATACTCATAAAAATTAAAATTGTCACCTCTTTAAAAGGTCTAAGCAAAAGAGAGAGACAATATGAATGTATGTAAAATTGGAATTTCTTGGTTCTCAGCACCAACCACGCTTTACACTGACCAGACTAGTGAGAACTATTTTATGTCAGTGAGCATCAGTAGTCTGTATACTGTTTGAGCTATTTTGTATACATTCTTTTATTCAGGAGGAAATTCAGAAATAAGACTAATTTATAAATGCTTATATTTTGCAGTTCTTTATGATTTAACCAAGTGTGTGACATATACACAAAGGTCTGATAGAAAATCCACTACTTTCATTAGGCTGCATGTTATTCTCACCATAATTTAGTTTTGATTGTTTAGTTATTGAAGGACCAAGTATAGCTACATTTAATTTCCAATAACTGGAATGTACAATTTGAAATGCTAGAAAATACACATTATTTGAAATAATTTTTTATTTTCTAATTTCAAATTACTGCTTATTAATTATTTTCCCCTTTCCATATAGCATGTTCATCTATCCATGTGAATCATGGTGTGTGGTAATTAGTATCAACTTTTCAGCGCTTATGTTTTAAGCTAATTCACTCTTGCATAGTGGACATTAATTAAAATTAAATCACACTCTTTGCTTTACCTTGATTTAAGTCTTTGCTTTATTTTTCTGGCTTAAACTGCTCTAATTAGAACAGTGTAAATATGTAAGAAATCAGTTGCAATAAAGCTCAGTTTTGGATATTAGTAATAGTTGCTAAATTAAGTAGTTTGATTTAATACTGCCTATAAGATGATGGGTGAAGATCCTGTTTATAAACATCTTTGTTCCCAGATTGGGAAGATAGCACAATTGATAAAGTACTTGCCATGGAGGCATGAGAGCCTGAGGCTGATCCCTATTACCCATGTAAAAAAGCCAGATACGTTGGCATAAGCTTGTACTCTCAGCACTGAGGACATGGAATCACAGGGATACTCAGGGCTCACTGGCCAGTTAACCTAGCGTACTTAACAAGCTCCAGGCCAGTGAGAAACCCTGTCTTAAGAAACAAACAAACAAAAAAACAAAGTGGATCACACTTGACTAATGATACCTATAGTTGTTCTCTAGCCTGTACATGTGTGCATACATGCACAAAAAAGTTCTATCCTAAAGGGACTCAACTCTTGCTTTGATAAAGCCCTTTTGGGTGAAAAATTGAAAATTTTATGATTTATTTAAATAAACCTCAGAAATTGGCAAAAAGTATGCTTATTTGTGTTAAGGAGACAGTATAGTTGTTTCCCATTTTCAGAGAGCAGAGGCCTGATCCCACCCCTGAGCTGTTGTAGCACTGAATGGGAATTTGTAAATCTTGGTACTTTTTGAGTGCATGAGCAGCTTTACTTAGTTCCTGAGCATCTTGCCCTAACCCGTTTTTCCTATTTCTTTGTTTCATGGAGTAATGTCTTTATTTTTGTTTCAGTTCGGGATAAGTTGCGGGAGATAGTAGGAGTATCCACAAACTGGAGGTATGCACTTTGGTGTTTCATCCCCAAGGGATCATGCAAAGTGATGTGTAGGCTCAGTTGCTAATCTCCTTATATTGATGGGGAGTCCTGTGTGGAGATGGGGCTTTCCTGTTGGGGGAAAAAAGCAACATCTTAATGTATTAATCAGTTGATGCATCATCACCATGGAAAATGGAATTTATGTATATTGTGCACTTTCAAAACTTGTTTAGGTATATTCACTGATTCTCAGAAGAAAACTTGTGATGGCTTGTGGCATATTTTTCTATTCCATTTTTTTCACACAGTGAAACTGAAACTTACAGTCAAGACTTGGGACTTGAACTCAAGTCTTCTGGTTTTACTGTTCATGTAACTTGACTCCTTTATTCAAAGGTATATGGCCTGGGAGAGTCCTGTGGTTTGGGTAATGGGTAGGGTGGATCTTGGCCCAAGCCTAGGGCTCCCTTGTTTAGAAGGCGTGGAAAGCCAGACTAGGGTGGTGTATTGTCTGTGGGACCCAGGCTCAATCTGGGAGGTTGGGAAAAGACTTAGATGAATATAGGTCAGGGGTACTCACCAGGCTAGTCCCCAGGAGGGGCTTGCAGATAGGATGCTTCCTGGTGGAAGTCTAGAGGTTGGCAGAGGTGCAGGATTGAGTGGCCAGACTAGGCCAGGGCATTGCCTGTGAGACAATGGGGTAGATTGGGGTAGATCCAGGAGGTTACAGAGAAACAAACATCAGGTTGTTGGGGGTACCAGGCTAGACTGTGGAGGAGAACTTCTGACATCTGGATATGGAGTGGGGTGGTGAAGGTGAGGCAAAGGGACCTATGTGTGTATTCAGGTAGGACGGGTCCTGGTAGAAGTCTAGAGATTTCTTGGGGCACAAGACGAGGTAGCCAGACTAGGATTAAAATTTTTTTAAACAACATCAAGATTCAACAAAAGTTTTAAAAATTACATCTGGTGGTTTTTGACTCTTCATTCCCCCCCCCCATTCCCCATCTAGAGTAATTGACAGTTTACATCTGTTTTTCCCTATGAATTTGACTTTCACAGGGCTAAGTTGTTTGTATTGAGAGTGTTGCACATTCTCAGTTTATCTGGTACCGTTTAACTTGTTCCTTTGCCTTTAATATTTTCTGTAAGCTAAATTTTCTGGCAATAATAGTTTATCATTTAAATTTGGAAGGACTTAATATGTAATTGTGCTTCTAACATTTTAGTTTCCTGTTGCTTTCTTTCTCTGTTGCCTTCTACTTTGGTCTTCTCTTTTCTTCCCCTTCTGTCTTTTAAAAATGTTTTCTTCCTTTTTATTTTTTTTTTATTTTTCTTATTTATTTTTATTTTTGGTTTTTCGAGACAGGGTTTCTCTGTGTAGCTTTGCGCCTTTCCTGGAACTCACTTGGTAGCCCAGGCTGGCCTCGAACTCACAGAGATCTGCCTGCCTCTGCCTCCCGAGTGCTGGGATTAAAGGCTTGCGCCACCACCGCCCGGCTTTCTTCCTTTTTAAAACCCTTTATTCTGCTTTGCATACTTCCTTTTTATAGCATTCATTTTTCTCATTTGTCTCTTCTGAAATTAAAAGGATGGGAGGGGGAGGGAGAGAGACAGAAGTGGAGAGAGGAAGGGGAGAGTGAGAATATGAGAATGAATATGAACATGTTAGGACACAGAATCTGAGAGCTATCACCCTGTCTCTTGCCTTTCTCCCGTCTCAGGGCTTTGCATATACTAGACAAGTGTTCTACCACCAAGCTATGGTGCTAGTGTGACTCAACCTTTTTAAAGATTTAGTTATTTTTATGTGTTTGGGTGTTTTGCCAGCATTTATGTATGTGCACTGTGTGGGTAGTACCTGAAGAGGCCAGAAGATGGCATCAGATCCTCTGGAACTGGAGTTACAGATGGTTGTGAGCCACCATGTGGGTACTGGGATTCTAATCTGAGTCATCGCACAAGCAGCCCATGCTCTTAAGCACTGAGCCATATCTCCAGCTCCTGAATAAACTTTTTTTCATCATTTGAATATGTGGTCCATTTAGGTGTATCTATATCACTAAGTATGTGTTTCTTATGTATCTGCCTAGTGCCCAGCTATTTCCGTTGATAGAGCATGAAACTTGTATCCACAAGCCTAAAAATATCATCAGAAATGTTCAGTTTCAACAAGTGCTTCATGGGAAGGGAATGAGGAGTTGAAGATGACGCAGGCATTGATCCCTCCTTTCTTCCATTTATTATGTCTGACTGACGTGTTTGAGGGAGTGGGTACTAGAATTGTGGGACAGCACTGTTCTTGTTTTATGAAGCCTAACCTTTTCTTCTCAGAGACCATGTGAAAGCAATGGAGGAAAGAAAGTTACTTCATAACTTTTTGGCTAAATCACAGAAAGAACTACCACCGAGGAAAATGAAGGACAGTTACATCGAAGTTCTCCTACCTTTGGGTAGTGATCCTAAACTACGAGATAAATATTTGACTGTTCAAAACACAGTAAGGTAACACTGTATTGTTTTCATTATTGTCATTTGTTAGAATTTTTTCCTTTTAAAATAACTACTGTGAGATATAATTCATAAACCTACAGTCCACTTATTTAAAGTGTATGACTGTGTAGTTTTCAGTACAGTGAAAGACTTGTGTATCACTATAGTCAGTTTTAGAGCCCTTTCTTTATCCCAAAGTGCATTTTGAAGTTTTAAAGGGAAGTCATTGTGATTTTCATTTAATTCACATTTTGCTTTATTTCACAGATTTGGCAGGATTCTTGAGGACCTTGACAGCTTAGGAGGTACTGGTAATTGTATTCTTAATAACAGTTACAGGTAGACAGTGAATCCCTGATAGAAAGGGCCATTTTATTCTTTATACTACACACATGAGGATATTCTAAAAGGACAAAAAAGGATCTTTCATTGTCATACTGTTTTTCTTATGAATATGGATTTCTGTTTAACAGTTACCATCCAAACAAGCCTTCTTTATGATTTTTAGTTTTAAATTTTAGTTTGGATGCTAGGGATTGATCCCAGGGCCTCAAGCATGCTAAGCACACACTCTGGATGTAGTTTTATCTGCAATGTCAGGGAACACTATCTAGGCATGACAAGGACATTGCACTCTTGAACAGGTTATTGCCTGTACAAGACCTATATAAGACTAGACCCTTGTGACATTCCATCATAGAGGAATAAATGACCTAGGAGGCTCCACCTGTCCTGGAAGCTCTATGTGCGTTTAACTATTGTTAGTTATGAGGGGCTTCTGAGGCCACACCCCTCCCTGAGGATCTATAGACAGTTAGTGGTTGCTGGGAAACAAAAGAGACATTTTCTTCATTGGTGTAGTCACTGGTAAATTCTGCTCTGTTCACATAAATAACACCTCAGTTATGTCTATGTAAGCACCCCAATTAAACTCAATGGGTCACTAAATTTTTTTAAAAGAGTTTTTTTTTGGGGGGGGAGGGAGGTTCAAGAGAGAGTTTCTCTGTATAATAGCCCTGGCTGTCCTGGAACTTGCTTTGTAGACCAGGCTGGCCTATAACTCACAGAGATCCACCTGCCTCTGCCTCCTGAGTGCTGGGATTAAAGGTGTGCGCTACCACCACCCAGCTTTTAAAAGAGTTTTAAAGACAAGTTACAGATACTATGTAAAGAATTATTTTCCCTGAATCATGTGTGAGAAATTAAATTACAGACCACCACATATTTTAGTGTATATTTCCTATAAAGTAGGACATCTCTTACATAACCATAACACTACCATCAAGATCAGAAACTTAACACTGTTTAATCCTTAGGGCCTAGTCAGTATTCACTAGTGGTCATTTATTAAAGAAAGGTGCACTCTACATGCAGGGGTTGCATTTGATAGTTGTGTCAGGAGTAGATACCCAGTCTTTCCTTGGTTTTTGTAAGCTTAACACTTTTGAAGGTTGTGGGCTGCTTTTCTTATAGATTCTTATAGACGAGCCCTCTCTTTGGGCTCGTCTGATGCTTTCTCATGATTAGTGTGAGGATCTGTATCTTTAGCAGGAACACCATGGAAGGGATGCTTTGTTCTTCCTGTTGCTCATCAAGTGATGCTTAACTTTTTATTTGTCTAATTCCTGATAAGGTAAACTTTCACTTAATAAATGTGGTACCTGACAAGTTTTCTGTAAAATGACTCCATTCCACTTTGTAGTAAAGTAGTATCGTTATAAGGACACTTCGAGACCTTGTAAGTGTCATTATCATCTTTCTCTTCATCATGTCACAGTGCTGGAAATTAACCTGAGAGCCTTGTACATGGCAGATAGGTGTTCTACCACTGACCTACATTCTTAGTCCCACAATTTACTGTTAAATTTTGAGACAACATCTTGCTGTATAGGATGGCCTGGCACTTGCTATGTAGCCCAGGATGACCACACTTTATAACACTGAGCCATCTTCATGGCCCCCTGGGTTTTAAAAATGTGTCCTCCATCATTTCTTTGAGCACTTTTAACTTTCTGACCAGTAAGACATTCTAGATTCATCTTATCCTTTCTTTGGCCCAGCCAGTGAGTTAACCAAGTCTTGGAGGGACCACAGTTCTTTTTACTGGAGAATGGCATTTAGAAACCAAGGTCTATATGCTGGGAGTAGTTGTTGCTACTGGTTATCACTATGCTGGGACATTTAAGTCCGTATATGTACCTTTACATTTGTTTACTGACTGATCTCTCTATGTCTATGGAAACTGGTTTAAACTGGTACCTTCAACTTCAGTTTAGCACTGTATGGTTTGCACTTCAACATTTATAATTCCCTTTTCCAGTTAGCTCCATTATCCTTAATGTATTTGCTAACTTGACCAGCTTCCTGCATGTAACCCATTTACCTGAATTCCTCATGGTCAAGTCCCTTGGACTCTGATACCCTAAAAAAACATGTTCTTTCTACATGGTCACCCTCTTCATTGTTTTTGATCTGCATCATACTATCATTACTTTTGTCACGAGTATCCTACTCATTCCACTTGAGCTTCCTGCTCCGTATTGTCCTTCTTACTATAAGATGAATCTTAAAGGGTCTTATTAATAAAAAAAAACCCAGGGCCAGATATTAGGGTGAACGCTGAAAGATCAGAGAAGCAGAACAAGCCACAACCAACCTCACCTTGCCAACTTCTTAGCTGATCTTGTTTCCTCAGACTGCAGGCTACTGAGTCCTCACCGGAATGAATCTCAGCTGAACTGTTGCTCAAAAGCCTGAAAGCTTAAGAGGCCTCTAGTTTCTGGTTCTCACGCCATACCTTTCTGCTTTCTGTCATCACTTCCTGGGATTAAAGGCATGTGTCTTTCCCAAACAAGACATGAGATCTCCAGTGCTGGGATTAAAGGTGGGTGCTCTCTTGCTTGGCTCTTGAATTCAGAGATCCGGATGGATGTCTGCCTCCAGAATGCTAGGATTAAAGGCGTGTGTGCCACCATTTTTTGGCCTCTATGTCTATCTAGTGGCTATTCTGTTCTCTGAACCCAGGAAAGCTTTATTGGGGTGCACAATATATCAACCACATTTCCCCTTTTTTCTCTAAAATAATAAATGGTTATAGCTAATATAAGGAAAATTATATACAATAAGTATATACAATATATACAGTCAAGAATTACATTAACAATGTCTAGTCCATTAACATTTGACAGATTTAGACAAAAATTTCATTTTCTATATTAACAATGTCCAGTCCATTAACATTTGACAAATTTAGACAAAAAATTTTTATTATTTATCCTATTTTGGTGAGTCCAATACAAAATTTGTATACAATATAAAAAAATCCAATCCAACGTAAAGTATTTAAAACTAGTAGTTGCCTTTTAAAAGTAGATTCAATAATCTTTTTTATCTTATATCTATATCCTCTCTCTTTTTTTTACTCCCTCCTAATGGCTTTTAGGAAAAGGGCTTGAAGAAAGACTCTGATGTCTCTTAAAATACAGATGCAAGCCCACTTACATATAGCTAGGCTTCTCCTCTAGATTAGTTAAAAATTCTTAGTGGTCCTTAAAAATTATACACATTTATATTTGTATATCTTCTTTGGTTTTCTTAGCTGTCCATATATACACAAACTCCTTTACCATTGCCCTCAGTTTTCTTTTTAAAATTCTTATATTTATTTGTATGTGTGTGTGAACAAGCAATCAAAGGACAGCTTAGGGGAGCTGGTTCTCCCTTTCTACCATGTAGATTCTGGGTATTGACCTGAGATTGGGCTTAGCAGCAAGTGCCTTTAATGGCTGAGCCATCTTGCTAACCCTACTCTTGTATTCTCTCTCATTACCTCCTGGCAATGGCCAATCCCTTTCACCTGTTCTCTTAATACTTACACTTCCTTCTTCAGGGAACATGCCATATCACTTACACTTTTTTCTTTGTATCCCAAGCCATTTCCCAACTTTACTTTTCCCACATTTTACAAACATCAAGATTCTCCATCTCAAAATGAAAAGCGTATAAACCCCTTCCCTTACAAACACTCTCAGACTGACTTTTTCTTTCCCTTCATTGTTGATTTTCTGGAAAGAATTAGAAAAGTCCTTTTGTTTCATTGCCCCTTATGATGAACTGTTTATTACTTTCCAGGCTACTATGTTCTGGTTTCGCCTCTTCCGTGCTTTTGAAAGTGGTTCTCGTCACACTCACCATTGGCTCCTTCATTGCACGGTGTACTAAGGACTTCCTCCAGCTTCCCTGATCTCTTTTGTGATTTTTGATATTGTTTCCCTCATTCTTGGTCTCTGGTGATGTTTCTTCTTGACTCTTTGGCTACTGTTTTCCAGTCTTCTTCATAGGTTCCTCTTCTTCTGTTGATCTATTAAATGCTGACTTCCCAGAGTTTTTATCTTCTGCATTTTTGAAGGCTGTACATTCTATTTAAATAATCTCATCTATTTTTAGCCCTTCAGTTGCTATGAGTATGCTGAATACCTGTAAAACTATGTTTCCTGGCCTCCTCTGGGTTCCAGATTGTCTTCCTGTCTACTGGATGTCTTCCTTTGGATGTCCTATTAGGCTTCTCAAATTCAACATCTTCAGCTGGGAGTTATAGCTCAGTGATAGAGTGCTAGTTAAGCATGATTGGAGTCAATTCCTAACTATGAACAAATGAACAAGCAAACAACATTTCAATGCAATTGAGTTGGCCCATTCTGTTCTTGCTGTATTTTTTTCTACACATCTAAGCTAGAAGCTTGCATTTTATTCAAGTCTTGTCAGATCTATCTTTTTCTTATCTCTTGAATCTTTATATCTCCAATTCTACTACTATGACACAGGTCAGACTCAACAAGATTTCTGGGAACCTGACAGACTTTTAAATGGGGTTTCTTGCCTTTAACATCTCATGCCCCAGTATATCCTTTGACAGGTATATGTATGGAAGAATTAACTGTCATTCAACAAGTATTTATTCAGCAAATTTTTTCCTGAGGATGGGTGAGACACATTTGAGTAGATCATGGTGGGGAAAGCAGGGATATTAATCAATGCATAACTGTAATACAAATTTAAATGAGTTCATATTCATAAGGCACATAGAGCCATACTTGGTAAATATATAATATGTGTTAAGATATAGACGGTATATGCAGGCTTTCAGGACAGTGTGGGAGTCAAGAATGTGGATGGGAAAAGGGGATAGCTAAGTAAAACCACAGCTTTGTGACTTCGAAGAATCCGAAGGAAAGCAGGTAGCTGAGGCCTTGTGCTTAGTTCCTCTCTTCTGGGGATGTTTGCTTGATACTGTCAACTTGTCCTGGGTTCTTACTCACATTTAGCACTGTTTCCTTGGAGTGGTGACAAGCTACTTGGTGAGTCTGGGCTTTGGAATTTGGTTTCCTTACTAAATCTACAACTGAGGGAAGAGTCAGATTAAATGATCTCCAGGTTGATTCAGTTTATAAAAGTCTTTGATGCCAGCCTGGGATGTATAGTGAGTTCCAGGTCATCCTGGGCAACAGAGTGAGATGAGACCCTGTCTCAGTAAACCAAAAGAAAAAAAAAGTCTTTGGTTCTAGAATAAGATCTTTACTTGAATATTAGTGGATTTTATTGAAAATAAGACCTGTGAATTTCAGGGAGAGAATTTTAAATGAAGGAAATAATTCTGCTTTTCTGTTATTTTCTACTCTTCTGATTTCCTACAGTTCTTGTTTGCTACATGCATAACAAAAATCATGCTGTTCCGATGTCTCCTTTATCAATAGTGACAGCCCTAGTGGACAAGATTGGTAAGCAAGATCAGCTTCTATTCATACTTAGAATTTTCAGTAATTATAAAGTATTATTGGGATTGGGGGGAAATCATTTACTTTATAGGGGATTTTAATGTATATATGAAACTATCTAGAACATAACATAACGTTTATATAATTAGGTGGAAGAGTTTAACTTGATTCCAACTTTTATGGTCATTGCATGGTCTCAAATTTTTAGATTTGTTGTTTATGTCAAAAATTATTTTAGTTTTGAAGATAAATACAGTACAACTTCTCATCTTTTCAAATGATATTGTTCACTTATAGTACAGACTTCTCTGACATGGTTTGATTGGCTCCTAACTTTTTATTTTGCAGATATGTGCAAACAGAGCTTAAGCCCTGAACAGGACATTAAGTTAACTGGCCATGTTAGCTGGGTTGGAAAGACATCCATGGAAGTGAAGATGAAAATGTTCCAGGTATGTATGTACCTGAAGATCCCTCACTCTTCAAATATAATCAGCTAGTCTCACTTGAAGAAAAGCTGTCTATAGTCACGGACAGGTATGCAACCCACAGCTTCAAACAATTAACAATTCAAGGAGGGATAGCATCTTCCTTTTGCCCAAAGATTGAAACATTCTCTGCTACTTACATTTAATATATATTACTTTGTAATCATATACAGCTATACATTAAGGTGTTTATTTTTGGTTTTGCCCAGGAAGATTTCACAGAAGTCTTGAGTTATACTAGATGTGAATTGCATTGATTATTGTATTTCTTTTGGAGGGCTGCTGTACCACAAAGTCTCACAAACTGGTGGCTTAAAAATCTCAGCAATATATTGTTTGAATGTGGAGGCTCTGATTCCCAAACCAAGCTGTGAGCAGGGTCACATGCCATCTGAAATCTGCAGATTGTCTTTGCTTACCTCTTTGTCATTTCAGGGGCCTTTTCTACTTTTATTCTTGTGTCTTAGGGTTTCTGTTGCTGTGATGAAACACCATGACCAAAAAGCAAATTGTGGAGGAAAGGGTTTATTCTGTTTATATTTCCATATCACTGTTTATAATTGAAAGAAGTCAGGACAGGAACTCAAACACAGCAGGATCCTGTAGGCAGGAGCTCATACAGAGGCCATGGAAGAAGGCTGCTTCCTGGTTTGTTTTCCCTGGCTTTCTCAGCCTGCTTTTTTATAGAACCCAGGACCACTAACCCAGGGATGGCATCACCCACCATGGGCTGCGTCCTCCCTCATTGATCACTAATTGAGAAAATGCCCCACAGCTAGCTGAATCACATGGAGGCATTTCCTTGGCTGAGGCTCCTTCCTCTCTGATGACTCTAGCTTTTGTCAAGTTGACACATAAAACCAGCCAGTACACATTGCATGGTTTTGGTGTGTCTATATTTCTGTGTCTTTTCTCTTACTAATATGCTAATCATATTGGGTTGAAGGCCCACTCCGCTCCAATATGAACTCATTTTTTTTTGTTCTTTTTTTTTTTGAGATAGGATTTCATGTTACCCAGGCTGGCCTTGAACTGGTCCTCAAGGGTGTGTGAGTATGCAATGGAGGGCTAGTTGGTGGTGGCTTTGCCATCAGCACAACTAGTGAGGCAACCTTACAGAAGCGGTTGGAGGCTTTTCTTTTGTTTAGGGGTTTTGTTTTTCTGAGACAAGTTCATCTCCCATAGTCTATGCTAGCTTCAAATTCCTGATCCTCCTGCCTCCACCTCTCAAGGGCTGGGATCATAGGTATGTGCCACAATACCTGGCTTCTTTTTTGTTTTTGAGAGAGAACCTCACTGAGGCACAGGTTGTCCTGGAACTCATAGCAACCCTCCTGCCTTAGCCTAACAAATACTGGGATTAGATATGTGAGTTACTATACTGGCTTTCATTTTATCTAATTATGTCTGTAATGTCCCTGTTTTCAAATAATTCCCACCTATAAGTCATAACTTTTGGGGGATGAAAGACACACTTCAATTCTTTTCTTTTTGTGGACTTGGGGATCAAACTTATGTTCTTGCACATACTAGGCAAGTACTTTACAACTGAGCCCTCAATCATTACTATTCATTTGGGTGGTGGTTAAAGCAGTTCCTCTCATGAGCACAACTCAGAGGGTAATCAGTGCAGAAACCAAATCATTTCAAGTTTACCCAGCATTCCACTGTGGAAAACTTAAGAGTGATTTATTTAATTATCCTGTGGTAGTCAGTGGACTTATTATTCAGATGCATTTCACCTCTTTGTAGAAAACAACTTTCAGACTTGAGAAAAGTCTGAAGCTTACTATATAGTAGTTGTTTGTCAAAAAATTTGCTTTTAGAATTTTGAAAATTTATTCTTTGATAATTTTAAACATGCATATAAGGCATGGTGAACATATGTACCCCCATTATCCTCTTTTATCCCCCTTTGAGTCTCACTGAACCACTTCTTTCCAAATAGGACCCTTCATACTTTTACGTCATTTCTTTTTTTGGTGACCCACTAAGTTTAATTAGGGTTGCTTGCTTGAGCAGGGGTGGAGGGTTATCTACTGAAACAGTGGCTACTCCACTGAAGAAAATGACTCCTTCCCCACTAGTAGCCACTAACTGCCCATAATGGCTGCTCAGGGAGACGTGGGGCCTTCCAACCCCTCCTCTATCCTTGATGGAATGTTTAAGGGCCCAGTCTTTTGCTGGTTACTTTGTGCAAGTAACCACAGCTGCTGTGATTTCAAGAGTGCAGTGGCCAGATAGTGAACAGAAGACAGCATTGTACAGTACTTTCCCCATCCTCTGGGTCCTAACAGTTTTTCTGACCCCTTTCTTGGGGTGTTCTTCAAGCTTTAGAGGGAGGTGATGTAGATGTCCCTCTATAGGGCTACATATTCAACAGCCACATAATTCTCAGCACCTTTGACCAGTTAGGTGTGTCTTCATTAACTACCAGTAAATTTTAAAAAATTAAATACTGTATCAAAGTGATTGAATTGTATTTCCATATTTATGTAATTGACAATAATGCTGGAGGGTTTTTTTTGTCCTTTTAAAAATAACAAAACAAAACACTTATAAAGTTGCTGTGGGTGCTTCTGTGATTTGAAGACACTTAACCAAACTTCTTGGTTAATTTCTACCATACTATTGCTGTTCACAGTAGATTTCGTGGCCTAGGGCCTGCATTCCAGGGAATCACGGCTATTTGACTCTTGTATAAATAAATTAGAAAAAAAAGATGCAGAATTGAGAGAGAGAAAGAGAGGGAGAAGGAGAGAGAATGAAAAGTCAAGTCATATGCCTCTCTCAAGCCTGTCCTTTCTTTCTGGGTTTGCCCATGCTTACCAGGTAAAATTTCCAAAACTAATCTTAGATCATGTCATTCCACTTTCTAAAATCCTTCAGTGACCATTGGGTTGGAGTGCATATTCCTTTGACTAGGTAGTGCCCAAGGTGCTCTGTAAACTACATGTAATCTACTTTTCCAACTTTATTCCCTTTAATTTACCATATATGTATCTTCTTTTTTGTTCTTTCAATGCCGGGTTTTGAATCCAGGGCCTTGTGTATAATAGGTAAGTGCTGTACCACTGAGCCACATCCCAGCCCTTTATTACCTTCTTAGTGCTCACTGCTTGTGACACTAGCAAGTATAAATTGTAGCGAATCACAATGTATATATTTAGCAACCAAGTGTCTGTTCATGCCTTTTTTCTTCATCTGAAATGCCTTGTGCTCTGATTCTTTGCATTCCCACTGTGCTTTAGGGTCACATCTTGCTCAACCCCTTCTTCGACTCTTCCAGCTTGGAGTGTTTGTTCCCTCTTCCAGAGCTAGTCTGTCTCTCCTTCCTGGCACCTGCTACTCTCTGTCCTACAAAATGGTATACAAGCATTTTTACTCTTCCACTAGATGATATACTTATCAACAGCAGTACCTGGGTTTGAGTCAGCCAACCCACTTCCTAATATCTGTTCATGAAATCAATTTGGCAGTCATATTATTGAACATCTCTTATGACAGTGAGCAAGACACAGAAAGTTCCTTTCTCTTAAAGCTTGTATTTGACAAGGGCCCATTCATGAAATGCCCAATTCACTAATTTTTCAAACATTAATTACATATTTATCTGCCAGTATTTGTACTTAGAGTTGGCAGTGCAAATGTGAAGGAGAATGGTGTGGGTGTACAAGAACCTTACCATTTGGAGGGAGACAGCTACATAAATAAATGATTGTGATATATTTTGGAGTATTTCTCAGAAGAGGTATTTTGGCATTTTATCCCGGAGATTTCTTAGTTCTGAAGACCTACCAGTGCAGTGTGAGATGTTTAACGCTCTGATTTCCTTCTGTATCTTTTACTTGTGGCTGTTACAAAATACTTATCTGATGGCTAGAATGAGAAATGTCCCCTCACAGTTTCAAGCATTTGAGTACTCGGTTCCCAGTTTGGTGGTGCTGTTTGGGTAGGTTTAGAAGATGTGGCCTTGCTGGAGGATGTCACTGGGGTGGGCTTTAAGAGATATAAAGACTCATACCATTTTTAGTTTGGTCTCTCTCTTTCCTGCTTGTGCTTCACGCAGTGAGCCCTCAACTCACTATTCCAGCTAGCATGCTTGCCACTATGTTTCTCCATTATGAACTCTTATCCCCTTGGATCCATAAGCCCAAATAAACCCTTCTATAGGTTGCTTTGGTCATGATGTCTTATCCCAGCAATAGAAAAATAACTAATACACTGACAAAAAACAGTAAAGGAGAGAGGATGTATTTTGGCTCCATTTCAAGGGCATTTCGGTCCATCATGCATGTTAGGATGGTAGCATTTTTGTCAGTGAGAATGTGTTTGAGGCTTCTCATATCATGACAACAGACAAATCAGAGAGCACAATCCAGAAGCAGAAGTGAGGGTAACCTTCAGAGTCCACTTCAGTGAAATAATTCTGCCAACTGGAGTCCACATTCCAACAGTTCCACAACATCCCAAAACAGTGCCACCAGCAGGTGGTCAAGCATTAAAAGATTTGAGTCCTAATTAAAGGAGCAAACACATGAGTGTGTCAGAGACATTTCACATTCAAACTGTATCATTTCGCCTGTGATCCCCAAATGCTCATAGCTGTTTCATAAAGCCAAATGCATTTAGTCTAAAGTCCCCTTAACAGTTTCAACTCTGTTCTAAAGTTCCATGTCTCAGGGGTTGGAGAGGTGGCTCAGCAGTAAAGGGTGATTACTACTACAAAGGACTGGAGTTTGATTCCCTCAACCCACTCTGGATATCTCACAATAGAAGATCTGATGCCTCTGGTCTCTGCTGGCACCAGCGATCATATACACATGCGCGTGCGTGCACACACACACACACACCTCCAGGAGGAACTGATGCCTCTAGTACACACATATAAAATTACTTTTTTTAAAAATTTGGAATTTCTATTGAAACTCATGGTAAACATTAGCTGTGAGCTTCTGTAAAATCAAAAACAACAATACTTCTATTGTAAATGGTACATGCTAAGCATTCCCATTTCAAATTTCAAGAGAGAAGAATAAGGTTACAAGACTGAAACTCAGCAGAGCAACCATTAAACTCTGTAGCTCCATGTCTAGCGCCTAAGGCATGGTGGCATCATTGTACACATTATGTTTGTATATAATGTATTTTAAGCATTTTCACCTGTTTTCCTGCTCTTACTTCTTGATCCCCTTTTCAGCAAGTCCCCTTCCTTTATGATCCAGTGTTTAATCAGAGGTGTTTATATGAGCATAGATGGGGGGTTATTTACTGGAGCATAGGCAACATACTAGTGGTTTCTCCCATGCCCACTGGCTATTAACTGCTGGTAGCTCCTCCCCATCAATGATTGACAATGTTGACAGCCAATCTTGTACAGATAACCACAGCTGCTGCGAGTTCACAAATGCAACAGCTATGACATATCTGGCATTTCACAGCATTCCTACCTACCCTCTGGCTCTTACATTCTTTTGCCTTTTCTTCTGCTGTGTTCTGTGGGTGGGATGATGATACAGATTGTCCTATATAGGGCTGGAGCTCATTAATTTTTGTTGTTGTTTTTGTTTTTTGAGACAATGTCTTTCTATGTCTCCTTGGTTGTCCTGCAACTCACTTTGTAGACCAGGCTGGTCCCAGACTCACAGAGATCGACCTGCCTCTGCCTCCTGAGTGCTGGGATTAAAGGTATATGCCATTACACCTGTTTTTATCTCATTATTTTTTAAGTGAGGCTCATTTAAATTGTAGGACACACACACACACACACAAACACACAGAGCCAGATTTTTTGCCAGAATGTAACATGAATGGCCTCTATTCTAAGTCCTAATAGAAGCCTTATTCCCATCTGAAATTCCATAAGCATAGTTTTACTATCCACAGTTCCAATAACATTCTGGTCTGTTGAACTCCTACCAGAATGGTTCATTAAACTAGCCTGATACTCTAAACTTTGTCTGTTCTTTCTGTAAACCATTTACAAAGGGCAAGAATAACATGGTCTGGTTTGTCACAACCATCTTTCTTCTTGATACCAGTTTTCTGTATTGGTTACTTCTGTTTTTATTTTATTTTTTTGGAATTTTTTTGTTATACTTTATGTGCATGAATGTTAATGAATGTTTTGCCTTTGTGCATATATGTGCACCATGTGCATGCCTGTTGAATCTCCTGGAACTGAAGCTATGGAGATTATGAAGTTATGCTGTGGAGAAATGAGACTACCCCTTCCACAGCAATCATTAACTGCCAATAGTTCCTCAGAGAGAGGTGAGGCCTCATGAGACACCCCCCCCATTCATGGTTGAATGCTGATGGGTACAGTCTTGTGTAGGTCTTGTGTGGTCACCAGCTCTTCTTTGAGTTCATGGATAAAGCAGCCATGTCATGTCCAGAGGGTAGAATTCCACAGCCTTCTTTCCCATCTTCTGGCTCTTATTTTTTTTTCATCCTCTCTTCCTTGATGTGGGTGATACAGGTGTCCCATTTAGGGCTGTCTCTAATTTTTTAATTAATTCATTTTTAAGTAATTCATTAAACAACTGAGCGTGTTGATGCCTGCCTGTGATCCCGGCACTTGGGAGGCCAAGGCATGAGGATCATGAGCACAAGATCGTCATTGCCTACATAGCAAGTTCAGAAAGCCAGCCTGAGCTACATAAGACCCTGTCTCAAAACACAAAACAAAAGAAATTGATCAAAAGCATTCTCCAGGTGTCAAGATTCATGAACCCCTTTAATGAGCATTTATTTACCTAGACTATACATATGAAGGCCTCAAATAAAAAATTGGAATTTTTATCTAGTATGTGAGTTATCTGAGCTGGCTGAATGATTTTCTGTAGTTGTTTGAGGATTATCCTGGCAAACTTGAGGCGGCTTTAGTCCTGAAAGGGGAGCAGTTGCTGAAACTGAAGACACTTCCCTTCAGAGGGAAGACATTTTTGCTGAAGTGGTTTCCCTGTTTATAAAGAGGCCTAACCTGCTCAGCTATCTTGCCAGACCCATTTTTGATCAAAATTTGTTTCTGTTGTCCTCCCACTGCCCCCTTCTTCTCCATTACTGCCTTCTTTTGTTTCATTTCATTTGTTCTTTCTTTTCTTTTTTTCACCGTGGCTGTCCTGTAACTCACTCTGTAGACTAGGCTGGCCTTGAACTCACAGACTTCTCTCTGCCTCTGCCTCCCAAGTACTGGAATTAAAGCTGTGCACCACCACCACTGGGCTTTCATTTTTTTGTGTCACATAATGGCCTCTTTAACTTTTGTCTCAGGCTTGGGCTGGTTAATGGATTCTCCTACTAGCCTAGTAGTCTCTAAAGGATCCCAGTAGCCTTTACAGAATCCCATTTGTTTCCTTGAACACAACAAGTTTTCTAACTCTCTTTTCCCTTTGGGTTCTGATGTAATTACATGAATATCTGAATAACATCTCAGACCATTTATCTTTTGTTTTTATAAAATATAATTGTAGCAGGCTAAATTTTTTTAAATTTATGAGGCTGAGTTCTATACTTGAACTGAATATTTTGTGTGTGTCCTATAGACTTTTTGAAGATGTACACAGGAAGTAATTAAACTAGGAAAATAGAGCGTGCCAATAAGAAAGTTTTAGGATGTTGAACATCTCCTTAAGTGTTTCTCTGCTGTTTGAGATAGGCACTGTGCATATATGTTACAGTTAGTAGCTTAGTCCTCTTGTGGGACCCCTAACAATGGAACAAGGGCTGTCTCTGACTCTTTTACTGGCTTTTGGGACCCTACTCCTCAAACTGGGTCACCTGTCCCAGATTTAACTTGTGGTTAGGTGCTTAGTCTTACTGCAACTTGATATGATGCCGTGTTTTGTTGATACTCAGGGAGAGCTGCCCTTTCCTAAACAGAAATGGAGGAGGAGTGGATTTGGGGGTGGGAACAGAGGGAGTGTGTGTGGGGGGGAACTGGAGGGAGAGGATACAGGGGAAACTGAGACTGGGATGCAAAATAAATAAATAAATAAATTTAAAAATAAATTGCAATAAATAGGCAAAAAAGAGAAAGTATTAGGATCAAGACAGGAGCATCATGCATAGAAGTAACCATTACTTAGATGTTTATGAAAATAATGGTAACATAATAAGAGTTGAAGAGCTAGTAGGACAGAGAATATGTACTTCTTACAGCTGATTAAAACACTACAGATTTGGTCAGACACTACTGGAATATGTTGGTTGTTTCCCCTGAACAGGATGTTTAATGGTATCCATTAAGTAGATCCTGATAACTGGCATAGTACTCAGAGTCCTTGTATCTATTTAGTCCACTTTATTATTACCAAATTCTTCCACCTTTAGTTACAGTTTCCCTGTCCAGGGACTCTTCACTCTGCAGGATATGCACTGCTTAGAGTCTCACCTCCTGATCCCCTACGGCCTCTCTGATCAGGCCGGCAGTTGTAGGGCCCTTTCAGAGGGCTTCTATTTTCTTTTGGGTCCTGATTGACCTTGAAATGCATGGGTCAAAATACTAGCTATCCTCTTAGCTTTATTTTTCTCTTTGAATTTTTTCTCAAAGCTTTGGCTGTTGAGCACCCTTGAAAGTTTTTTCAGTAATTCATATATATGTATATATATATATGTGCACATAGACATATAGACATATATGCATATATATGTGTGTGTATATGTGTGAATATATATATATATATATGTATATACAAAAATGAATAGGCAAGACCAAAGTCATACAAGACTATAATCACACAAGGTAACTTGAAACCCACCAGGCTAGCCCCAGACTCACAGGCACTGTTCTGCCTCAGCTTCCTAAGTTGCTAGGATCACAGGCATGTGCTACCACACCTTACCAGTTTTTTCAGTCTTAAAGAGGTAGTAGTGGATTCTTAATTTGACATTGGTATAACATTTGGATAACACCTAGACCTAGAGAACTTTTAGTTCTTAGGGGTATGACATTTTAAACCATATTCACACATACGGTGTTTACTATACTGTATAGTAACCTAAAATAATAATAATGTATACTGTCAGAATTGTGGTTGGTCTTCCCAGTAAATGCATTCCTTACAATTTTCTTTTTTTTTGTTTGTTCTTTAGCTGCACAATAATGATCAATTTTGGCCTGTTTTGGATGCAACCTTTGTAATGGTGGCTCGAGATTCGGAAAATAAAGGGTAATTGCTGCTTTTTCATAATTCCCTAATTTGAAAATTTTCAAAAATACATAAGACTGCAGAGAAAACTAATGGATTTCTGTATGCCCATGACCTGAATTTAACAGATTTATTTGTAATATGTTTGCCAAATTCATATTTTTTCTTTAAAGCAGATGTATACTATTTTAAAAACAAATCTCATACACAATGGCATTTTACCTCACAATGATATGTAGGCATCTTTTTAAGAATGTAGATATTTTATTTATTAACTGTGTACACTATTTCCTGATTAAACTCATCTTCCATACTCCCGGCTGTGGTAGTCACCATTTTACTTTCAGGTTGGCTTGTTTTTAGCTTCTGCAAATGAGATAGAACAAGTGGTACTTGTTTTACTATTTTCAGCTCATTTCACTTAATGCTCTAGTTCAGTACATTTTTCTGCAGATAACAACTTTATTCCTAACAGCTAAATAATACTGTATTGTATATATATATATATATATATATATATTTCATTTTATTTTTCCATTCACTAGTTGATGGATACCTAAGCTGACTCAATTATCCTAGTGATTGTTAATAGTACTACAATACATAGGGATGTACAGGTATCTCTGGTATGCTAATTTAATTTCCTTTGAATATATATAGAAGAGAGATAAATGGGCCATATGGCACATCTATTTCTAAAAAAAGAGTTCTCTATGATGGCTTTACTAATTTATATTCTCTCCAAGACCATCTACATTCCTTTTTCTCCATATCATTGCTAGCATTAATTTTTTAAAAAATAGCCACTTTGGGGTGAATTGGTATCTCATTTAACTTACTGACTCTCTGGTAGGTAAAGATATTAAATACTTTTTCATTTATTTGTTAACCACTGCATTTCTTTTTTGAGGGGGAACTATTCATATCATTTGCCCATTTTTAAATTATTTTATTAAATTCTTTTGAGTAACATATACTCTGGATATCAACTCCTTCTAAAATGTATGCTTGTAAAGATTTTCTCCCATTCTATAGGTCCTCTCTGTCCTCTGTTGAGTGTTTCCTTTGCTCCATAGAATCTTTTTATTTTGATGTAATCCCATTTGCTTATTTTTCCTTTTGTTTTCTGTTTTAGAGATATTTTCCCAAAAGTCTTTACCCATTTTAATGTCCTGGTGTTTCCTCTGTTTTCATTTTCTTTTCGTTCCTACTTCCCAATCCCACTCCTCCATTTCTGTTTAGGAAAGGGCAGGTCTTCCATGAGTGTCAACAAAACATGGCATATCAAGTTGCAGTAAGACTAAGCACCTCCCTTTGTAGTAAGGCTGGGCAAGGCAACCCAGTATGAGGGTCCCAAAGGCCTGTAAAAGAGTTAGGAGTTCCACAAGAGGACCAAGCTACACAACTTGTAGCATATATGCAGAGGCCCTAGGTCAGTCCTATGCTGGCTCCCTAGATGTTGGTTCAGTTTCTGTGAGCCCCATGAGCCCCGGTAGTTGTTTCTGTGGGTTTCCTTGTGGTACTTGACCCCTCTGGCTTCTACACTCCTTTCTCTCCCTCTTCTGCAGTATTCCCCAAACTCGGCCTAATGTTTGGCTGTGGATCTCTGCATTTGTTTCCACGGTTGCTGGATGAAGCCTCCCTGATGGCAATTGGGCTAGTCATCAATCTATGTGTATAGCAGAATATCGTTAGGCATCGCTACATTGACATTATTTCTTGTAATGATTTCAGATCTTAGATTTAAGTGTTTAGTTCATTCTTTTGTTTTGTTTTCAAGGTAGGGTTTCTCTGTGTAGCCCTTAGCTGTCCAAGAACTCATTCTGTAGACCAGGCTGGCCTCCAACTCATGAGATCTGCCTGCCTCTGCCTCCCAAATGCTGGGATTAAAGGCATGTGCCCTCACCACCAGGCTGGTTCATTTATTTTAAGTGCTGAGAGATGAGTCTAGTTTTTTTTTTCTTCTGTGTGTGCATACCCAGTTTTCCTAGCCCCACTTGTTGAGAAGACTTTCCTTTGTACTACATAATGTAGTTATGTTATTATACTTCTAATCTCTCTATTATCTTCCACTGATCTGAATGTGTTTTAATGCCAGTAACATCCTGTTTTGCTTTTTAAAATCTCTGTGTATATGTTATTTGTTTTTTTGGACAGGGTTTAGTATAACCCAAGCTATCTTTGCACTCTGTGTAGCTGAGAATTGTAGGCAGATGTTTCTTTGGGGGCCACCAGCTCACAAAACAAATGACATAGAGACTTATTATTAATTATGAAAGCGTAACCTTAGCTTAGGCTTGTTCATAACTAGCTCTTATAACTTAAATTAACCTGTATTTTTTATCTACATGCTGCCACATGATCGTTACCTCATTTCCATTATGCCCATCCTAGTTATTCCATGTCTGGCTTGAGACACCACCTTTCTTCTTCCCAGAGCTCTCTCTGTCCAGAAGTCCTGCCTATACCTCCTGCCTAGCTATTGACCATTTAGCTTTTTATTAAACCAATCACAGCAACACATCTTCACACAGTGTAAAGGAATATTCCACAACAGAGAATGACCTTGAATTCCATCTTAAGTCTGGGTATTACAGGCATGCACCGCCAATGGTGGACTTTGTTTTTTGGTTTGGAGGCAAAGTCTAACAATTATCCTGTGCTTACATTGGATACCCTATATGGGCTAGGTTGGTCTCATACTTGCAGTCTTCTTGTCATAGCCTCCCAAGTGCTAGGATTATAGGTTACTGCCATCATATCAAGGTACTGTGATACCAATTCAGGTATTGTGATACCAAAACTGACTCTTTTCTTTCTTATTTATTTATTTTTATTTTTTTTAATTTTAAGAAAATTTTTTATTTATTTTATATACCAACTACAAATCCCCCTCTCATCCCTCTTCCCACTCCTCCCCAGACATCCCCCCTGGCCCACCTGTCCATCCCCTCCTCCAAAAGGGTTGGGGCTCCCATGGGGAGTCAGCAAAGCCTGATACATTCAGTTGAGGCAGGATAAGCCCCTCCCCCCTACATCAGGGCTGAGCAAGGTGTCCAGCCATAGGTAATTAGTTCCAGAAAACCAGCTCATGCACCAGGGATAGATCCTGATCCCACTGCCAGGAGGGGCCCCTCAAACAGACCAAGTTATACAACTGTCTCCCTTATGCAGAGGGCGTAGTCTGGTCCCATGCAGGTTCCACAGCTGTGGGTCCCACGAGCTTGGTTCAGTTGTCTCTATAGGTTTCCCCATCATGATCTTGACCCCCCTTGCTCATATAATCCCTCTTCCCTCTCTTCAACTGGACTCCTGGAACTCAGCCTGATGCTTAGCTGTGGATCTCTGCATCTGTTTCCATCAGTTACTGGATGAAGGCTCTATGATGACAGTTAGGGTATTGACCAATCTGATTACCAGGGTAGACCAGTTCAGGCACCCTCTCCACTATTGCTAATACTGACTATTTTCTTAAATAACTTTTATCACCATGCTAGCGACTTACCTCTATGGTAGCATGTTTGATTAACATGTATGAGGCCCTGAGTTTGATTCCCAGCACTGAAAAAATAAACTCAGAAAAATCCAGAACTATATTACCATTGTCACACCTAACAAATATAAGTGATCTTTAATATATTGTAGTATTCATTCATACTTAGTTTCTCTATAATCTCTTTTAAAAGAGGTTTGTTCAAATTAGGATCCAAATTCAGTATACATATTATGCTTGATTTTATGTCTCATAAATCTATTTTTTAAAATAGCTTTATGGAGATGTAACTCATGCCATATGATTTACCCACTGAATGTATACAATTTGGATTTTGATTTACTTACAAGTTGTACATTCTTTTAAGTGTGTTCTAATCTAGCCTACTTGTATGTTCCCACTGCCCTCTTACTGTTTTATATCACTAACTTGTTGAAAGACTAGGCTAACTTTTGCACAAAATATCCTACTTCCTGGATTTGCCTTATTGCTTCCTCATAGCATCTTAATTCTTTGTATGTGGTACCCTGTACCTACTGTGTCCTATACCTGAAGTTCAACCTGGAGCTTCGTGTAAGATTCAGTCAGGATTGGTGAGAGCACATTTTTGGTGTTACTGTTCCTGAATGTTGTGAAAGGCTCTGTGAGTTCAATAGGCGTCTGTTGGTGGTCCAACCTGGGATGTTGCTAAGATTGATCTGTGTATTCAGCAAATCACAGGCTGATTTCTCCATTGTGAAGTTGTTATGCTCTTCATCTTGTAATTAGATTAGCTACTATTCCTTCCATCTTTTCTATTTATTTATTTATATATTTATTGAGAGGAAAAAGAAAGAGAATGTGTGCAGGTTAGAAGACAACTTTGGAAGTTGGTTCTCTCCTTCTTCCTTGTGGGTCCCAACGTTCGAATTCAAGTTGTCAGACTTGATGGCAGGCATCTTCATGTACTGAGCCATCTCAGTAGCTACTCCTTCCCCCACGTCACTTATTTTTAATGTATGTAGTTGATCATTGCTATAATCATTTTCATTGGAATATATAAAGCAATCTTTAAATTGTATGATTTTTTTCCCTCAATTTATTAACTAGAGTTCTGTAAAGGGGAGCTTTCCCTAATCTGTTTGGGCCATTAGATTGGTAAAATATATATTTGTAATATATATACATATATATTTATTTATAATATATTTGTTATATATATATACATATACACACATATTTTTCAGAATTAAGAGTTGGTCCATTTGCTCATGACATATTCCCATTGATTTGGTATATTATATATATTTCAATCAACTGTAGTCCTTGCTCTTCTTGATGTTCAAGTTATGTCATCTTCTGCTGGTGGGGATGGGACACCTTTGTCCCTTCAGCCTATCCCCATTAGTTTTTTGTTTTGTTTTGTTTTCAATTTCTGATAATTTGTATTTGCAACAATAATATTTCATTGCCCTATTTTCCTAATTAACAATGGAAATGGATTTAAGGAAATAATAAAAAGAAAATAATTTCTTTCTATTACTAATCATAATCCAGTTACCAAGATTTCAGCAAGATTTTTGGTTCCAGTGCCCTATCCCTTTTTATTTATTCTTTGATAGTTTCAGATTCACACACACACACACACACACACACACACACACACACACACACACACACAATGTACTTTGATCATATTCCCCTCTTTCCCCTCTTCTTCTCATTCTCTACTTTTCTCCCCACAAGTCCCCTCCTACTTTCTTGTCTTTTTCTGTGACCCACTGAGTTTAATTAGGGTTGCTTATGTGAGGATGGGGGAGTGTTATTTATTGGAGCATGGGTAACTTACCAGTAGCTACACCACTGAAGAAAATGGTGGCTTCCCCAAGGCAACCCTCTGAGAGGGGCATGACTTCATGAGCCTCTCTCCCTCCATGATGAAATATTGATAGCCTCCAGTTAGTGCAGGTAACCACAGTTGCTGTGAGTTCATGAATATAAACTGTTTTGTCATGTCCAGAAGATAGTTTGTCACAACATTTTCCCCCATCTTCCTGCTCTTATATGTGTATCCTCATAGATCCCTGAGCCAGGAATGGCTGATAGAAACACCTCATTTAGTGATGAGCACTCAGCAGTCATTTATTCTCCAGACTTTGAGTGGTTATGAGTATCTGCATTAACCTCTGGCCACTACACAGAGAAGTTTCTCTCTAAGGCTAAGAGGAGTACTTATCTACCCCATTAGTTCAGTTATACCTTCCTGCCCTCTGATAGGTCAAGATGGTTTAGGCTCACCTTTTTTCCCCCTTTTATTCTCTCATACATTTCATCCTGACTGCAGATTCCCCTCCCTTCACTCCTCCCAGACCCTTCCCTCACCTCTCCTCTCAGACCTCCCCATCCTCTGTTTCCCTTCAAAAACAAAAAGAGCAAGTCTCCCAGGAATATCCACCAAACATGGCCTAACAAGATACAATAAAACTGGGCACCCTCAAATCACAGCTGGACTTGGCAGAAGGATCTCAAGTACAGGGAAAAGAGTCATAGACACCCCCTCCACTCCAGTCGTTAGGAGTCACACAAAAACAACAAGCTACACAATGATAACATTTATGCTCAGGACCTAGCTCAGACGCATACAGGGTCGGTGTTAATAACTTCAGTCTCTGTGAGCTGCTTTATGCCCTGCTTAGTTGATTCTGTGAGCTGTGTTCTCATGGTGTCTTGACCCCTCTGGCTCCTACAATACTTCCTCACCCTGTTCAGCAGGATTCCCCGAGCTCTGCCTAATGTTTTACTGTAGGTCTCTGTATCTGCTCCCATCAGTTGCTCTATGATGCCTCTCTGATGACAGTTGGGCTAGGCACTGATCTATAAGTACAACAAAATATCTTTAGTAATCATTTCTTTGACTTTTTTGGCCAGTCGTGTTTGGTTCTATTCCAGGTCTCTGGACTATCCTGCCTCTTGTCCCTGGTTATCCAGGCAATGTCAGGCAGGGGCTACCTCTCATGGCATGGGCCTCAAGTTGGACCACTCGTTGGTGGGCTTCTCCCACCAGTTTTGTGCCACCATTACCCCAGCACATCTTGCAGGCAGAACAGATTGTAGGTCAAAGGTTTTGTGACTGGATTGATGTTCCAGTCCCACTGCTAGGAGCCTTGCCTACTTATAGAAGATGAATGATTTGGGGTCTGTATCGTCCATTATTGCAGCCTTGAGGAACCACCTCCAAGGATGCACACAGGGCTTACAAGGAATCCACCGTGTCAGTGGGGCTAAGATTTTTTTCTATCTGAGACTTTTTAGGGAAAGGGAAAAACTCACACACTCTCTCTTAATGGTTTCTCTCTTTATTCTCTCATGTTGACTCTAAATCCCTTTGTTTTTCACAGTTATGTATATCCAACAGAATCTTTCATGTTGAATATAGGAGTTACATTTGAAGGTCACATTCCAGTAAATGAAAAGAAACGAGAGTCATCCTGACAACTCATATGCAATAAATCTCAACTCCCTAATTGGTGAGCTGCAGTTGAAAAGAAAGAACCAATCATTGTTATCTTACTAGAGAGATAATCTTCTAAATGATTTTAAAGGAGTTATAAAACTAAACTATTGAGTCTAAGAAAAATAAGGAAATCATGTACTACACCCTATGTTTCTGAGTATAATAACATTTTAAACTAAATATTTCTGAGTGTAATAACATTTTAAACTAACATTTTGTGGTTAGTCATAAATGCCAGGCTCTGTCAGAGTGGGAGTGTTTACAGAGAGAGAGCTGTGTCTTAAATGCTTTGGCTGCAACTCAGATTTACCTTAATTCTCTTAATATGAGCTCACTTTGACACTCTCCAAGGCACAGTGGTACTAAAAGCGTTTTAAATGTTAAAATACATTTTTCTGTCCTGCGTGTAACTTTAGACCAGAAAAAGGGAAACTTGCAAATGTTTCTTGGGACTATGAAGTCATATTATTCTCTGTGTCCTTGGCCAGTTGGAAAATCTTTCCCCCGCTGTATAACTGCACAAAAGCCATTTGTCCCTAGACCTCAGTAAATTGCTCTCTGTCACTAGTGCAGTTTCAGGACCCAATGTAAAAACAGTTAGTTGGCTGAACTTTGATTCTTCAAGTTACGTAACCATATCATAAAACTGAGATTAGGAATTTGTGCAGAGAGTTAATCACTGTCCTATGTTATCAGCCAGACCTAGCAAAAGAAACTGGCATAGCAATTAAGCTGCTTTGCACCTTTAACCCTGGTTCAACAAATCAGGCAAATGGCTATATGTCCTAGTAAACTGGACTGCTTTTTCTGGGAATAGTTTAGCTTAAAAACCATTAGCAAGGCACCTGGTCTAATCTAAAGTTACTTTGAAGCTTTATATCTCCAGATAGTGTACAACTATCTTGACAACTTGGGAAATTCAGCTATTTTCCTATGTCAACCTGAGCTATGATATGAAACAGCTCTTTGTGGAACTCTATAGGCAATGGGGGACTCCCCATATATAAAAGCATCATATCAGATACCAGAGAAGAGCATGTAGCAGCAACAGTGTGAAATCTCAGCATAAGAATTCTGGAGTCTATATTCTCATAAGCCTTGGTTGAATGAGACATTCCCATCAGAGAGTTAAATTTCTTTCTGGTGGGCTTACACGTGAGTATTAATTGCCATCTGCTGTACTTAAGTCATGGCTCTTGGCACTCCATTACTAGGGGACTTCACTACGGTCACTCATAGATTCCAGAGTTTCTACTGCACTAGTTTTCCACATACACCCCCATGCGCTGCATTTCCATTCATCTCTCCCAGTACTGTCTCCCTCTTCTTAATAGCCTTCCTTCCAAAACCGTGGAGTCAGCCATTATCTATAGAAACCTGGGGCTCCTTTTAGTGGGAACTAGTATCTGACTCCAAAATCTAGGCACTGGAACTATATTGGTAATATTTTGTCACTTATTCCTATGCTTAGTGTATAGAGGTAGGGAATGTGTTAAACAAAAAAACCTCAGGAGTGTAAATAGACATTTATGTATGAAATTTAACTATACAGGCCTTATGCTTTTTTCACTCTTAAAGTGAATACTTGGTTTCCAGCAACAGTTACTTGCCCAAAGCCTAGAAACTAAGGGCTGTTTAGTTGGGTATGGGGATTGCTGCTTTATTGATATTTGCTCAGGACAATCTGGTGACCTAATCACATACGTATTAGAAACTCAACTTAGGAGTCAGTGTAGTCGGAAGATTTCTCTGATCGTGCCTGGACCCTGTGGTGAGGACAAATCTCTCCCACCTGTGTCCTGCAGCCGCTTGGTCCCAAATAAACATACAGAGGCTTATATTATTTTCAAACTATATGGCCTAATGGCTCAGGCTTCTTGCTAGCTAGCTCTTACATCTTAAATTAACCCATTTCTGTAAATCAATACTTTGCCTCATGGCTTGTGGCTTACTAGTACTTTTACATCTTGCTTCTCCTGGTAGCAGCTAGCAGCGTCTCTCCTGCCTCTCCTTTCTCCTTTCACTATCTCTCTTGGATTTTCCCACCTGGCTCCATCCTGCCCTGCCATAGGCCAATGCAGCTTTATTTATCAACCAATCAGAGCAACACATATTCACAGCATACAGAAAGACATCCCACAGCAAGTCAATAATGAGTTTTTTTTTTCCTGTTATATAGAAAGCTTGTTGTGGGAGCCCACAAAGGTTTCCTAGTGAAATCTGAGCTTGCTTTACACAGCACGGCTGCATTAGGGGATGGATTGACCATGTTCATGGTCACCCGGTGTCTGGAATGGTCTGCACTTGGCTGTGCTTGGGGGGAGGCTTTTTGCTCCACACTTTGGCATTCCTTTAAAAATCCCTTTAGTAGAGACACAAGGGGCTGGTGGGTTTGGACCCAGGCCCTCCTGAGGCTATCCTATGTTTTATATCTGTCTCTCTCTATATATGTACTTCTATCTACAAATTCATCATTTCTCCCTGCTCAAGAGTACCCTGGGGGAATAAGAAGGAGCCAGTCACCCTCAAATGGCACTGGAAACAAGGACCAGGGACTTGGGGGAGAAAGCCCCAGAGGAAGCAGTTGGACCAATCCGGTTTTGTAGTAGAAGTAAAGGTGGGGGTTTTTATTCTCAGGAGGATGAAAAAAGGGACTGGAAGGATGTTCGAATGTAAGGCTGCAGCATAGAATCTTCTCTATCAAGATTTCTCTCTTTCTCTCTCTCTCTTAAATTACTATCTATGAAAAATAAGGAAAAAACTTAGAAAAGTATAGTGTAGGAATACAGCTTAAAGTAAGCAGCAAGACAGAGGAACCATATCCTTAATTTTCTAACTATAGGGCTATGAATGCAAAATCCTAGAGAAAGATCAGAGGAAAAGAAAAAATGGGCAGAAAAAAGATTCCCATGGAAGCTTTTGGTCTGGGGACAGCTAAATTGCTAAGTCCAAGCAGTAGATGTGGATGGACAAAAACCCTCTGCTCCATCAGTAGTGCTTGAGAAAACTTGTACAACACCTTACCAACAGAATTAGTTTCCTCCTGGCCATGAAGCCAAAGTTTAGAGAACAGAAGTTTTGGGGAAAACTTAGCAATCTCTCTCTCTAAAAAACTTAAAAGCCTTTTAGATCTTTGCTTCTCAGAGATTTCTTTCTATAAGGGTATAATTAGATTCACCCAGAAATATCAGCATGGGAGAATCATATGTAATGGCTTTAGAAACAACAAACCTCTTGGAATGTGGCAAATCTTTGCTAGTAAAAACAACAGCCAGAAGTTCCCTGTGGTTAGTGCCTAGCGAGAGAGTGCAGGCAGAAAGCCGAAGCAGGAACAGCTTCCCTCAAGGTGAAGCTGCAACAGAGGTTCTACATGACCTGGGGAGGGGCTACTGGCGAGGAAGAAGCAGTAAAGCCCAGCCTCAGCTGCAGGCATCTGTGGCATCAGGGGCTTTGTAGCTGGGGGAGAAGATAAGCCAAGACAACTATTCAGGAGAAAAGGTCTCTTTTCTATCAGTGAAAAAAAGTCTCTCTGAAAGGGCTGGGAAAAAGCTTTGTTTCAAGTTTCACTTTCTTTCACTGACCCTGTAACTCAAAAAAGCAAATCCTGAAGGAATTTTGGTTCAGGCACAGAGGGGCCTGCCTGAATACATGCGAGTGGGCAGGTATACTCAGCTCCAGGAACAGTGTCAGCAGGGGAGAATGCCTAGCGGTGCCAACTCAGGGAGAGCAGAGATCTCTCAATCTCCCATGGTGAAAAGGCAGAAGGCTTGGTTCAAACCTCCCATGTTGAAAGCAGAAACTTGACTTTGGCTGTGTAAAGGGAAATGGATATGGTGGTCCCGAAAGGAATTATGGGAAATGGAGTGTGAAATGTAGCTCATAACAGCAAGCCAATATAGAGAAAGGAATTGTGGGAAATGGAGTGCATGGAAGCAAAATGGCATAGGCAAGCCAGTACGGAGAAAGGGCAGACAGACTGGGACAGAAACTTTCAAACGCTCAGCTTAAAACATTGCTTTTCTCCAAGCGCTGCTACAACCCTTGGCTTTACCTCCCAAAAAACAAACAGGTGATCAAAAGCTTGTCTCTTAGGTGACATTTAAAATCAACAAGCCACTTTGAAACCCTTAAAGCTCTGGGAAATTACTTTACATATGGGAAGGACAAATGAGAATAATCAGAAGTTCTACAGTGAGTGATTCCATTGCAAATCTAATAAGAGAACAAGGAAACATATATTCAGTAACAAATGACAGCTTTATAGATGGGGATCAAGCTTCAAAAAATCTAGCTGTCTTACAAAGTAGAGTTGCTTCACTTGAAAGTTCTCAATGCTAAATTATAATGTTTGCTTAGTGGATGCACTGATGTTTGTGAGAACAGTCTGAGTTAAAAAAAAAAACTTATGGCAAATAAAGCTTTAAAAAAAATTAAGAAAGGAGAAAACTTGTCTCAGAGTTTGGTGATGAGTGTGAAAAGCAGCTAAATCAATTTTCCTGATATTGAGGTTCCATCTTGCAGTCTGAGGATAGTAGGGGAATAAGGAGACCTCCAGACTGCTGAAGAGTTTGAAATGAAGTTTCAGCAATGTTTTTGGTACACAGAGGAACCTGCTGAAAGCTGGAACTTCACTCCAACTTAGACAATTATCTTCTCCTGTTGGGAAATTGTCTGTTGAGTTGCCAGCTAAGCAATTCAGAAACAGAATATTCCTAAGGAGGTTTTTCTTCACATCTCTTTTCTTCCTTTTTGAGTTTACTGTAAACTGAGATAGCTCTTAATAGGGCTTTTATAAAAGATCTGGAATGCATAAAGTATAACACTTACTAAATCCCAGGGTTGGGAGAACCACTGAAAAATTAGACTCTTGGTTCAAACTCTCAATAACTTTCAGAATATCAAAGCTGACTATAAACTCTGAACTTTAGAAATGATTTGCATACTTCCTGTCTTGTTAGGAGAGTATTTCTAATAGTTCTAAGAAAGCAGGCCTATAGAATGTAAGTTTATATTAGGGTGATACTGTGTGAGTCTTTCTAATAATTCTAAGAAGTATATTTGATAGGGTAGTCTTAGAGAGTTTCCTTAAGAATATAGGCTTGTAAGAAGTATATCTACTAAGTTCTGCTCAGAGATTCTTGGTACTGTAAGTTAGTTCTGCTAAGAGTCTTTATAGTTCTTCTAAGAAATCTCTCCTAGATATTTTCTAAGGTAGTCCTGTAGAGTTTTCTTATGAATATAGGCTTGTAAGAAGTATAAATATGTATGTGTTGAATGTGAGTTTGTGAAAAGTGCAAATGTTGAATATAAGTCTGAATGCTTATGTAAGCTAGCAAAAACAGTATAAATATGTATAGTGATAATAGTTCAATTAAGAGAGTTGTAAATATNTATGGTGATGTTTATACCAGAATTATGTTGAGGTTAATGAACTAGAGTTTGGTTAAAAAAAAAAAACAACTAAGGGAATCTTTAAGTTGGATATAGTTTATTAGATGCAGTTTGCATTAAGAGTTTTAGTTGAAAAAGGGCTTGGCACAGCTAAAATTGTTATAGATATCTTAAGACCCATTCCAAAAAAGAAATGCCATTTTTGTCATCCTCTACTCCTGTACTGGAAGGTATGGCAGCTATGGAGATCTCTGTGGAGATTGTAAGCTCAATAGGAACCTAGACCAAAGCTGAGTTAAACTCCCTCCTACCAGAGGCTGAGAGCCAATGATGGGCAACCTTCTCTTGATAGCTTCCAGCGTAAGACAGAGTATGCTTGATGGAAAGCATATCTCCATGATGGCTAATGGAAGAAATAATCATAGAGAATGACCTAAGACAGACCTCAGTCTGTCTGATGGAGCCTGAGGGGTTCAATAAAAAATTAAGAGGAGGGACCTGTGTGAGCCCACAGAGGTTTTCTAGTGAAATCTGAGCTTGCTTTACACTGCAGGGCTGCATTAGGGGATGGCTTGACCACATGCATGGTCACCCGGTGTCTTAATGGTCTGCACTTGGCTGTGCTTGGGGGGAGGCCTTTTGCTCCACCCCTTGGCATTTCTTTAAAAGTCCCTTTAGTAGAGACAGAAGGGCTTGGTGGGTTTGGACCCAGACCCTCCCAAGGCTAGCCTATGTTTTCTATCTGTCTCTCTATATATATACTTCTATCTACAAATTCCTCATTTCTCCCTGCTCAAGAGTACCCTGGGGGAATAAGAGGAAGCCGGTCTCCCTCAGCTTGTTTGGAAAACCAGATTATGATTGAATCACACCTTAAGCCAAGTGTGGTGGCACATGCTTTTTGTAATTTTGACACTTGGAAGATTGAAACAGGCAGATTGTTAGTGTATGGCCAACTTGGGGTAAGTGAGACTCCTTCTAAAAAAAACAAAAAAATTCCTTAATAACTGTGATTTGAACAAAGAATAATGCCTGTCCGCTCCTATTAGCTCCAGCTAACCTTCTGTGACCAGTGGCTGGCCAATGACTCACTTACAGATACTCAGGGTATTGTTGCAGGTTTCTGTCCCAGCAGATGAATTTCAACTTCATAAACTTCCCATTTCAATTCTTTTGTTTCTTTAAAGCAGTAGTTCTCAACTTGAGGGTTGTGACCCTTTTGGGGGTTACATATCAGATATTTATGGTTCATAACAGTAGCAAAATTACAATTGTGAAGTAGCAACAAAATAATTTTATGGTTGGGAGTCACCACAATTTGAGGAACTGTATTAAAGGGTCACAGCATTAGGAGAGTTGAGAACCACTGCTTTAAAGCATTTTTAAATTGTATTTATTTATTGAAATGTACATTCACATGACATGGCACATGTTTGGAGGTGAGAGAACAGTCAGTTCTCTTCTTCCACCATGTGGGTCTGGGGAATGAAACTCAGGTCATAAGGCTTGTCAGCAAGTTCCTTTATGAGCAGAGTGATATTGCTGGTTCTATACAGTGTGTGTGTGTGTGTGTGTGTGTGTGTGTGTGTGTGTGTGTGATATAATATCTTAGTTACTTTTCTTGTTGCTGTGGTAAAATACCCTGACAAAAGAATTTAGGGGAGAAAGGGTTTCTTGCAGCTCACAGGTCAAGAGTACAGTCTATCATAGTAGGGAAATCAAGGCAGCAGGTGTTTAAAGCAACTGGTTACATTGCATCCACAATCAGGAAGCGGATAACAGTGAATGAATGCTAGTGTTCATCTCACTTTTTCTACTTTCTATAGTCTGGGATCCAGAGCCTTATATATGGTAGGCCAACACCCTATCATTGAGATATAACCCTGATGAAGACTTTAAAAATGCCAGACAGTTGTTCTTAAATTTTTATTAGATAATAACATAAATAGCATATACTTTTTTTTACTAGGTTGGTCTTAAACTTGACATCCTCATGTCTCAGCATCCCTAATCTTGAAATTACAGAGGTGAGCCATCAAGCCCACATCTTAAACTAAATTTTTCTCTTTCCTTTAGGCCGGCATTTGTAAATCCCCTCATCCCTGAAAATGCGGAAGAAGAGGAGCTCTTTAGACAAGGAGAATGTATGTTAATTTATTTATAGTGAAATAAAAATTTAAAGCATATTAATTTTACTATAGAAAGAATTATTGAGGATTACATGGCTCCCTTATAAACAGTCAGATGCCTTGCTCATATCAGGAAGTTTTTGATAGTAAAAAAAAATATTGTATTTTGTCCCGTGGAATTCATGCTTTGAACAGTTTTGTTGATGAGACAGTATTAAATGAAGCAATTTGTCTTTTCATTTTTTATTGCTTGAGAATTTCATACATGCATATAGTGTATTTTGATCAAATCCACTTCAGTCCCCACCCTTCTTTTCCTTCCTTCCCCACCCACTGCCTACTTTTCCCTCCTAACTTCATGTACTCTTTTTTTTTTAAACTGAGTCCACTTAGTGGTGCCAGTATGTGTGTGGGTGCAGGGCCATTTACTAGAACATTGGTAGCTATTTTTCATGAAATGGGAATTATATCTTAGTGGTTTAAATGCAAGTCAGGTCAGGGCTCTAGATCAGTATGATAACCAGTGTTCTCATACTAAACTGATATAATTTCCATCTGAAAGAAAATACTCAGGCTCAAAAGGTGGTTCAGCAGTCAAGAGCACTGGCTGCTCTTCTAGAACACAGGACAGCTCACACCTGTCTGTAATTCCAGTTCCAGGGGACCTGACACCCTCATACAGACATATATGCAGGCAGAACACCAAATGCACATAAAATAAAAATAAATCATTATAAAAACTTCTTTAGCTGGGCAGTGGTAGCACACGCATTTGATCCCAGCACTCGAGAGGCAGAGGCAGGTGGATCTCTGTGAGTTTGAGGCCAGCCTGGGCTACAGAGGAAGTTCCATAACAGGCAGGGCTGTTACACAGAGAAACCCTATCTTGCAAAACAAAAAACAAAACAAAATAAAGTCTTAAAAAATAAAAGAAAATACTCATTGGGAAAAAAAAGGTTTCTTTTGTGGTTTGGGATTGGAACCCAGGGCCTTGTACATGTACGTAAAGTGTTTTACCACTGAACTATGTCCCTGGTCCATCTCTGGAAATTTCTGCAGCCTTCTCTTGTATATATATATATATACGTGTGTATATATATATAATTTTTGTAGGATTTTGAAACTTAGATATACTTTGTGTGCTGCAAAGCACCCTAGATGCTGTGGGGTGACCCTCCTGATCACAATACTTCTTTGTTCTTGAATACTCCAGTGAACAAGGGACGAAGGATTGCCCTTAGTTCCATGTCATTATTGAAAATGGCTCCCAGTGCTGAGGAGAGGAATGCCATACACGAGCTGTTTCTTAGCACACTGGATCCAAAGTAAGTTAAGATGGTGAGACTGCAAGTTGAGAAAGGAATCGAGTCGATGGTCCTCTCCAGAGCCACACTTGAATGGAGAATGTTTATAACCTCTTTCCTCTCAACAGTGAAAATATGACAGTAACCGGGTTTCATTCATATCCACTTGCACAGGACTATAAGTTTTCAGAGTCGAATTTTGCCTCCTAAGTCAGTGTGGATGGAGAATACAAAACTCAAGAGCTTGGATATTTGTCACCCTCAGGTACTAGAACTTTGTGAGCAGTCTTCTGAATGTGCTGGGTTGCACTTATGATAATTGTCTAAAATTTGGACCTTTCTTATGGTTATTGTTAATTTCTTTGTTCTCTATATAAGGGTAGCCACAAACTTTTATTTATTAATACTCATTTTTTTTATAGGAGCGGAACATTTTCAATAGGATCTTTGGTGGTTTTCTTATGAGGAAAGCATATGAACTTGGGTGGGCTACTGCTTGTAGCTTTGGGTGAGTGTGACTTAAGTTAACTTCTGAGAAGCAAATTATTTTATTCCATTGAAAGGAAACATTTTAAACCACTCTGAAATACACTATAGTATTATGCTTTACAAGATCTGTTTGTGCAGGTGCTCACATGCTTGTGGGCACATTTTTTTTGTGTGTGTGTATGTGTGTGTGTGTGTCTTCAGGTTCCAAATGTAAGAGATGAGACTGATCATATAGGTCTCAAATCACTGTTTCTTTTCTCTTTTTTGTATTGCTGTATTTTTTTCTGTAGATCTATAATTAGTGGGCTAACATTTTGAAATCAAAGTCAAATGCCTCAGATAATGATTTTTTTAGTGAAAAATTTTTGTTATATATTCCTAGGTAATGTCATACATGAATACAGTGTATTTACAGCATATCCAGTCCCAGAATTTTGCTTTAATGAATATCACCCTCAGTAGCTGCATTTGATAATTTTCTCTTTCTTTACATTTACTTTTTGACCATTGTTATTTTGGATCAGTGAATTGTTGAGGGGAATATTTTAGACCTGAATTTTTCAGTTCACTCCAATTTTGGGCTTTCTCCAATAGTGGTTCCCGGCCATTTGTGGTAACAGTAGATGATATCATGTTTCAGAAACCTGTTGAAGTTGGCTCATTGCTCTTTCTTTCTTCACAGGTAGGTGTGTCATGAAAGGTGAAAAGTATTTTTTGTCATTTGGGTTTAGAAAAGAAGTTTTTACTTTCTGTGTTTCTTTTATGACTGACTTCTTTCCTCCTTCCTAAAACAACTGATTAAGTCTTATGTCTATATTCTGTTAGGTATGCTTTACTGAGAACAATTACATTCAAGTCAGAGTACATAGTGAAGTGGCCTCTCTTGAGAGCAATGAGCATATGACCACCAATGTCTTTCATTTTACATTCATGTCAGAAAAAGAAGTACCCTTTGTCTTCCCCAAAACATACGGAGGTAAGTTGTGATGATTGCTTCTTCCTAATGAAAGAAATTCTCAAGAAAAAATTCTTCTTTTTTCTGTGGCAGGGGATTGAACCCAGGAGTTTTCATATGTTAGGCAAGTACTCTGCTACTGAGCTGTATTCCCAGCCCTCATCTTTTAAATTATCTCCAAAACCAGGGATTCACGTGAGCTAAATTCGTACTCCACCACTGAGTTATATTTCCACCCCTCTTCTTTTTAAATTATCCTCAGCAGAGTCCCCAAGCCTGTAAGGCCAGGAGCATGACTTTGGGAGATTTGGGTTTTGAAGTTCTATAGCCCTGAAAGCCAAAGATGCCTTTTGGGCTCCAGAAGTAGCAGTTGCTGCTTTGCATAGCTGTTGTACATGGAGCTGGTGCGAACTGCAAACAGCCACTGATAATGAAAGTCTAGTGCAGCCAGCAAAACGGATGGAGTCAGGATCTGCTCTCTCAGGGTAGTTATGTAGCCCCAGGTCCAAAGTGCATCCCTGTTGCTGGCTTTGCACGTGCTTTCTTAGTATTCCCAAGCAGTCATTCGTCTGTATGATTGTCCAGGGTGCTGCATGTTTCTCCAGAGGTGTCTTTCTTGTGTTTCAGAGTCCATGTTGTATTTAGATGGACAGCGACATTTCAAGTCCATGACTGTCCCAGTGACCTTGAAGAAGGACTACTCTGTGGAGCCCTAGGAAAATCTCACTTGTTGCAAACCAGCACTCCGTGCACAGCGGCATAGTGCCTAATAAAGACATGCTGAAAAGTATTGATGTTCGCATTGCTTTTCATCTTCCATAAAGGGGACTATATTCAGCTTTTAGAATGATTAGAAAAGCAGAATGAATAGCTAGATGGGGCTGAGGGGTGAAAGAATGATTGAACAATAAAGCCTTTTACAATGATGTGAATTGTGAGCCTACCATGTTGCGTCTGACTCCTGTCTGCTAAAGATTTCAGCCAAATGTTTTATACAGTAGGGCATGTTCTTTTGAGTGACATTCTTCTTAAATCTGACTGGTTTCAGTATGTTATCTAAAATCCCAACAATTCTAAATGATTGTTTGTTTGTTTGTTTGTTTGTTTTTTCAAGACAGAGTTTCTCTATCTCTGGCTGTCCTAGAACTCACTTTGTAGACCAGGCTAGCCTCAAACTCACAGACATCTGCCTGCCTCTCTCTTGAGTGCTGGGATTAAAGGTGTATGCCACCACTGCCCAGCTTATATTATTGTTTTTTGCTTTTCTCCCCAAGGTTTTATTGTTGATAGATGGTAAATGGAAAGGGGATAAAGGAATTCATGAAAGTCTATGGCATCTGTTAAAGATTATAGGAAGGTTTAAATCTGAAAATATCACAAAGAAGTGTCCAGGGATGAGGTAGATGAGGAAACTCAGAACCATTTGTTCCTTCTTGCATTTACTAGATACACCGTGCTATGGCTGGGCAGGATACATCTGATTTAAAAACAGTAGATGTTCATGCTTCTGGACATTTCTATGCTAGTCAGGCATTGGACCTGTATGAGATCATATTTCTTTCAAGTATCATGGTGAGGCAGGATCTGTAACTCGCCATAGGGTTAGCCACTCAGGAAACGGAAGTGCATGCAGGTTAAGTGCCTTGCTCAAGGTCTAGCAGCTCAGAAGTGGCCTGCTGGAAGTTTGACTGCAGGGTACTCTTAAGAAGTACAGCATGCTGCATTCAAGGAATATAGCAGGAGGCATCAAGTGGGAACTCAAAGGGAAACATTCCGTTTCTTATTCCTTACCTTCCCTATCCCCCGTTCCTCACTGGTCTCACCTCTTATTCTTTTTCTTCTTCCCCTCACCCATTCCTTTTTGTCTTTTGGGATCATAGGTTAAACCCAGGGACTTGCATGTTTTCCACCACAGTATAATACTCTAGCCAGCAGTGTCATTAATTTGCACCCAAGAGAGTTTATTCCATGATGGGAGGGGAACTTGATCAAGTTTAGAAGAGGAGGGAGCAAAATAGAGGCTAAATAGAAGATTAAAGAATTTCTGGCAGTGTTCTTTTTTTTAAAATTTATTTGTTTATTTATTTTTACATTAAAAAGATCTTCCACTCCTTATACATACCAACCTCAGATCC
>LZPO01089910.1:112958-133194 GCA_001675575.1 Neotoma lepida
AAAGAAAGTATTGAGAGGGCTGGGGCTGTAGCTCAATTCATAGAGTTATTATTGTCTATCATGCATTAAGTCCTGGATTCGATCCCAACACCATATAAACTGGGTATGGTGCTGCATATCTGTAATCCCCCAACCCAATCCCCAGAGCTAGAGGCAGGAGAATCAAGTTTAAAGTCAACCTCAGCATTGTGGTACATGCCTTTAATCTCAACACTCAGGAGGCAGAGGTAGGTAGATCCCTGAGTTTGAGGCCAGAATGGTATACATAGTGAGTTCCAGGACAGCTAGGGCTACAGAGTGAGACCATCTTTCAATAATAATAATAATAATAATAATAATAATAATAATAATAATAATATAATAATGTCATCCTCAACTACATAGTAAGTTGGAGGACAGTCTGGGCTGAAACTCTGTCTCAAAAAAAATATGAGAACATTTTTACTTTTATTAATTTTATTTTTATTCCTTTAGTATTCATATTTTTTAACATCTGCACAGCTTTAGTATTCACTGAAAAATTGAGCATTTTTGTATTCTACCAAAGTGAAAAAGTTACCAGTGCATTCTAACAACTGGCACTGATCTTTTTATTAGTCTAACAAATTCACATATGGTAGAAAGAACAAAGACTAATAGGGAAAAATATATCCTAAAATGAACTTCAGTCAGCGAGACATCTTCACAGACAAATATATAAATTCTAAATATATCATAATGCTGTGGGATGTCTTTCGGTATGCTGTAAATATGTGTTGCTCTGATTGGTAGATAAATAAAACTACATTGGCTTATGGCAAGGCAGCTTAGAGGCAGGCAGAAATCCAAGCAGATAGACAGGAAGAGAAAGGAGAGGACAGAGAGACACCATCCTGCCGTCCAGGGAGCAGCACATAATGGCACAGGTAAAGCCACAGAACATGTGGCAACATATAAATTAAAAGAAATGGGCTGAGTTTAGTTATAAGAGCTGGCTAGCAAGAAGCTTGAGCCATAGGCCATGGCCGTACAGTTCATAATTAATATAAGCCTCTATGTGTTTACTTGGGTTTGAGTGGCTGCAGGACCAGGCGGGACACAGGAAAACTTCCAACTACATTTGGCACTCACTGTTGGGCATTGATCCACATAAATCTGAGAAAGCTTTAATAAATAAATAAATAAATAAATAAATAAATAAATAAATAAGATAAAATGGAGCTAAAAACATCTTCCAAATGTGTTGCTCAGGCAAGCTGTGAGCCACACTTTGGCGGGTTCCTGGCATGTGGGCTTGAGCTAAGTAGCTTGGCGGATTCCCGCCATGGTACACAGAGGTGTCTCCAAGCCGAGCAGTATGCTGCATGGTAGATACAGCTTTTGCTAATACAAAAAAAATTACAGGTTTCTGGGCTACACACTGCTGAATGGAAGACCCACTGGCTCCCAGAGTCAGTGGAGAGCATGGCTCCCAGAGCTGGAGGTGAATTACCTCTGCCATGTTGAAAAGCTGAGGTAAGTGGAGCCAGCAGCCAAAGCTGCCATTTCAGTCCTAGTCTTGCTAGTTTAAAGCAATAGGTTCAGAAAAAGACAGATTCAGATGAAATAAGCCTCTAAATGGTTTACATTATATGTAAAAATATATGTAGGCTTGAAAGAGAGAGGAAAAGGAGTATATGCAGTTATATAAAGAAATAGATAATTTTAAAAAATAAAGTCTTTAAAGAGACAGTAAAAGTAATATAAAAAATAAGCCACGTATAGATGGAAATCACACAGAGTCTGGATTATATTGTCTTTGGGATTTTTAACTGCAGAAAGACATTTGATTGTAAAGGCTGCTCAGTTAAACCAATATGTATATTTTAAAGGTATCTTGACTTTAACATGCATGTCTAAGGTTACGTTGCTTTGGAAAAGAGGTTCTGCTTTTGTTTCCACAGAAGATGAGAACCTGTGGATTGCTTCCAGGCTAATATGGTTTGATCAAGGAAGACCCCCTGAGAGGTCTCAAGATGATCCAACATCTAGAACAGCTTCAAGGCAACTGACTCAGACAATGCAGCTACTCCAGTCAGGTCTTGACCATAATTCTTAATTCTTAATTTTCTCAGGATCTCCATAAGATTGCCAGTGCCCCTATCCAGCAGGAAGTAGTATTAGAAGCTAAGCCCAAATTCCCAAAATATTGTTTATAAATGTTTATTTTTTTAAAGGAGGTTGATTATGAATGCAATCTCTTTCTAAAAGAAAAAAAGGGGATATGATATAGATATGATAGGATGAAAGGGTAGATTATTGAATCTACTTTTAAAGAGCAACAACTTGTTTAAAATGTTTTATATTACTATGGATTTTAGTTTGATATAAATTTAAAGTTACTTTTGTTATACTGTATGTACATTTCTACTCTTGTTTAAGGTATTATGTTTGTGCAGCTCATTTGAAATTGTAATGTATAATTATGAAATACAGATTAATAGTTAATCTATGATAATCAAATGTATAATCATATTAGTTGTTTTTTTAGGTACACAAAGATATATTTCAGATAGATAGGTAATCTTCAAACACTTTAAAGACCTACAGAATATGGCATTTAAAATGTTTTAAAAACTTAGACTTTCTGGACAGTGAGACATGTCTGCTCCTGGCAACACCAATTTACTTCAAAGAGAAAGATGGGCATCAAAGACACTCTATATGGAGTTTATCTTCTTCTTGGCAAAAATAGCCATTTGGGCAAGAAACTGCTCTTGCCTGGACAGCTGATAATATGTTGTGTAAACTGGACATGCAGGACCCATAGGAAGGTGACCACTTAACTTTGCAAGGCGAAATGGTTCTTCAGTTTCCTGCTTCACAGAGGAGACTGCTAAACATTCTACAGGACACAGGGATAAGTGACTGAGAAACTCTAGGCCTGTAAGCTGACAATGATGCCCCCACATTGCAGAGGAACTTTGGGTGACTGGCCAGGAAGCCAGCTGTCTCTGTCATTTCCAGAGTTTTGGAAGTTGCTTACAATGCTCTTCCTGTTTACTTAGGTAATATTATATCTTTCTGGAGTCTTTGATGTAGTTGAAGAGTAGATAGTTATAATTATAGTTTTGCTTGGTTACAATAAAAGATTAATTAGTTATGAAACTTCAGACTCATAAATATAAGGTAGATAGAATATTTTAATTTTGCCAAATACAAAGACTAGATATTGTAACTGTAATTTTGCTTGATAACTGTTTTGTTATATGTAATTTTACTAGGTTAAAGTTAAAGCCTTCCTTTTTTATTAGACAGAAAAGAAGTGCTGTGGGATGTCTTTCTATATGCTGTGAATGTGTATTGCTCTGATTGGCTGATAAATAAAGCTGCATTGGCCTATGGCAAGGTAATTAGAGGCAGGTGAAAATCCAAGCAGATAGACAGGAAGAGAAAGGAGAGGGCAGAGAAACACCATCCTGCCGTCCAGGGAGCAGCATGTAATGGCACACAGGTAAAGCCACAGAACATGTGGCAACATATAGATTAAAAGAAATGGGCTGAGTTTAGTTATAAGAGCTGGCTAGCAAGAAGCTTGAGCCATAGGCCATGGCCATACAGTTCATAATTAATATAAGCCTCTGTGTGTTTACTTGGGTCTGAGCAGCTGTAGGACCAGGCGGGACACAGGAAAACTTCCAACTACATCATAATATAGCCTTTTAAAATTTTTTGGTTATAATCTAGTCTAAGAAAATTTAATTACAGAAGTTTGATTTTGAGGAGCTCCAAAAATGTTTACCCTGAAATACTGTTCTTAGAAACAAAACTGACATGAGGAGAAGATAGGTTTTTGTTTTACACAAATTTCCTTACTTTCCAATTAAAACTACATTATCACCACAATCATTGCTCAAAGGACACTTTTTATGAGAACAGGCAAATCAATATTGAAATTGGCACCAAAGGGTTGGGAGTATAGTTTAGTGGTGGAGTGCCTGACCAATATCCCCAGGGTCCTAGGTGTGATCCCCAGCTGTGCAATACATATATTTTACTGTATTTACAATTTATATATATCCAATAAAATTGATATAAAGTATATATAGGTTAACAATCTCATTACAAAATCTGGAGAATAGCACATTGAAATAAGAACTGACAAATGTAGCCAGATGGTAGTGACGCACGCCTTTAATCCCAGCACTTAGGAGGCAGAGGCAAGTGGATCTCTGTGAGCTTGAGGCCAGCCTGGGCTCCAGAACTAGTTCCAGGACAGGCTCCAAAGCTACACAAAGAAACCCTGTCTTGAAAAAAACAAAAAAGAACTGACAAATGTAAGGACATAAAAGACAAACACTACATATAACTACATATACGAATTCTAGCTTCTAAGTTTTATGTATGTGAATTTGTGTGTGAGTTGGTGTACGCAGAGGCCTGGAGACTAGAAATGGGTCCATTAGAGGGAGGGAAATGAAGCTTTAAGTTGGAGAGGGTACTAAAACAGCTGATATGAAAGTGGAAGGGGGAATATTGAGGGCTGTCTCTTATACACATCTAGATGTGTATAAGAGACAGGGATGGGGTAGGGGTCACGGAGATAAAGGAGAGGAGAGGGTGATTGTATGAAAAGATAAGGAAACCTTCAATGTTTGTAAAGCTTATTAAAATTTATTAAAATGCTAAGTGAAAGGCAAAAAGGATAAATAACTCTTAGAAACATTAGAACTGTCTGCTAAAAGTTCATATTAATTAAACGTCACCAATAGACAGAAAGATGTCTTCTGGAAGCCTCTGGTCATCTCCATCAGGTGCTGAAGATCTGGATGTTCACTGGGGAGTTGCTACTGTCAGGTTCATGTTGACAGGTGGAGGCTGGAATCTAATGTCTTCGGGCTTCTTGAGCTTTTTCCATATGGGCAGGTCTTTTCCTTCAGTCACTGCCCCACATCCTAATCCTTTCTGGAAACACTTAGAGGTATACTTCACTAGCTAAAAACCAACTATCACATTTATTTTTTCTATGTTTTGGCACTTGGAACCAAACCCAGGGTCTTAATGCTTTATAGTCAAGTATGCTACTTCTGAACTAAATTCCCAACTCCTATTTTTTAAAACTTTTTTGAGACAGGATCTTGCCATGGAGCCCAGGTTCTGGGATTACAGACAAGTGCCACCAAACCTAGCCCCTAAATATGACACTGTTGCCTCAATACATATAAAAATTGGTATCAACAGAAGGAATACTAAGTGGAAATAAATGTAATTATTTCAGGTTCCTTACCATAAAATATTTTGCTGTTACTCTCTTGGAGTAAATTCCTATCTTCCTATTCTTTTCTTTTCTGTTTTTTTTTCCAGACCAGTGATTGAACTCAGGGCACTTTACTAATTACCTATACCTCTACTAACTTATACTTCTAGCCCTTTTATCCTATTTTAAGTTTATTGTTTTCTTTGGTCTGGTTTGACTGAAACAAGGTCTCATTATGTAGTTCTCTGGAACTTACTATGTAGACCAGGCTGGCCTCAAACTCAACTGAGATCTACCTGGGTCTTTATTCCATTCAAAATAAAACAAACAAACAAAAAACTGTTAACAAGCTTGTTTGAGTAGCAAGCAATTAATGATTTGGGGATACAAGACCTCAAGAACTGTCAAACATAATTATCACCCCTACTAACAACAGAACAACTATTAATAGCACGAAGGCTAGGCACCCTTGCTTATGACTTGAGTTTTACAGAACCACCTTTATATTCTATGTAATCATAAGGTCCATTAAAGATGAATGCAGGTTGATGTAGTGGTGCACATCTGTAAATACAGCGCTCAGAAGACTGGCGGGAGGATCTCAAGAGACCCTGTTTCAAAAAACAGCAAAACAACAGACAGTGAGAGTGTGCCCATTAAATGACAATTTTAAATATTTAATGATACATTTATAGGTTCTATCATAGAAAAGACAACTTCACAATGCAGTTTTAGGGGCTCAAAACATTCTACCCTGTGGGGAGGCTACCCACCAACCCCACAGTTCCCCAGAGTTTTCTTAGGTGTGAGTAGTAGGAAATATTAGATAGAAGGATTATTAGAGTGTAGAGATAAGATAGAAAATACAGGATAGCCTCGAGAGGGCCCCGGAACCTATTTCACCCGGCCCCGACAGTCTCTACCCCAGGGTATTTATAGGAAAGCTAAGGGGTNGAGCAAAAGACCTTCCCCCAGCAAAGCCACGTGCAGACCATCTCAGACACCTGCACTCACACCCGTGGTCCAATCATCCTCTCTATGCAGACCTGCTGGGTAAAGCCACAAGGAACCTGAAAATGGGCTCCCACAGGTCCCCCTTTCTTAATATATAAAAAACAACTCCTTATTAAGAGCTCACAGCAGTCTCCATAGCTGTCACACCTCCCAGTATGGGAGTAGAGGATGATAAGGATGATATTTCTTTTTGGGAATGGTCCAAGGTGACTACAGCAGTTTTTAGCTGCATCAAACCCTTTCTAAACCAAACATCTCTTAATGCAATTGCAAACTTAAAGAACCCCTTAAACTTCATCATAAACAGGTTAACATAAATATTGTTACACATAGTTACAGTCAGTTTTCTCAATCTTACAACTTAAACTCTTAATGTTTGAACTAACATAAATGTTGCTATACATAGTTACAATTTTCTCAATCTTAGAACCATTTGAATTTCTTGCCAACAGAACATAGGATAAACTTCTGATGTACTCATAACTTAAATATTTTCTTAACTTCACCAAACCAGGGTGCATTAATATCAATAGGTTAATGATTTCATGACCATTACTATCCTACACATACATTCAACCTAATTCACTCAACTCCCTTTTATAAAATTTTTTAAAACAAAATCTCGAACCTAATTAGAAAAAACCCAAACTTATACAATTATATTTCCTTCAAACCAATATTTAAAAGCAATATTCTCCATCTAACCATTAACATTTTGAAAACTTAGCAAAACATCCAAAAGTAGTTTCTTAATAAAATTTTACATTTTAATCTCTTAGTACACCATTTGCATTTTTTTATTAACCAAACATTAATCCACTCAAAATATTTTTTAAATTAAATAGACGAAGGAATATTATTTCCCCCATTTCTTTATAACTTTTTAGAAAAATTCCAAATTTCTCTATTTAAATAGTTCCATTTGTAACAAAACCAGTTCCATAAGTAACTCCATTTTTACATAAACAATTCTGTAAAACATTTCCGTTTTTAAGCGTACACAAAACTATCTTGAACCTAGGTAGAAACAATAAATTTCTTCATTTAAACAGTTAAAAGTTTCTAGATCACCATAAGTAAATTCAAAATAAGCCCCACTGCAATAAAATCACTATTGTTCGTTCCATTCCTTAAGTCCCAAAATTCAAATAATAAATTCTGGTATCAGCCTTTTAAATATGAAGAAATCCATAACCAAAACCTTTCATAGTTTCATCTCATTTTTTCTTTTTAAGTTCAAAAAGTTCAAATAAATTCTGGTACTAGACTTTCACTTCCAAATATGAAGAAACATTTTACAACCAAAAACTTTTTGCAGTTAATCTTAGTTCAAATAAGTGTCTCTGCAACTTTCATTCTCAAGCCAGAGACATTTTTAGTTACAGTAACATTTTAAAACTGCACCGTTTTGCTGTTAAGTTCAGTTTTTCTGTATTGCATTGATTTTCCAATGGATCTCAGCTGCGGATGCCTTGTTTTGCTGGTTCTGGCGTCCGCTTCTTAGCAGCTTCTGGAGCTTTTGAAAACTGCTCAGACTGTCAGCTTGCAGTCTACTAAGACACTACCCTTCTGTGTCTCGGGTTTCTTCTTCATACATTAAAAGCATAGACTCACAATCAACATTTACACTTTTCCACAAACTCACATTCAACATATCTTGCTTTACACTTTTTTACAAACTCACATATAACATTAACACATGTTTATTTATCATGGCTATTTCTTTACCTCTTACAGGCTTATTTAACATATATTTATACTTAAGTAAACTCTAGTACTATAGCAAATCTTATATTCTTATTTAAACTTACATTTACAACTAGCTTATAAGGTCTTAAAGAAATTCTATAGACCTATTTTAGCAAATATACCTCTTATATTCTTATTTAAACTTACATTTACACCTAGCATCTTTATTTACTTCTTATTTCTTATTTCTTATTAGGTCTTAGATTTTAAGCAAACTCTATAGGGCTACCATTAGCACATATCTAACTTAGCAAACACCTAAAAGATTTCTTAATCCTTAAAAGAGATTTGACATCTTAATTTTCTTTTTACTCTTAATTATCACTATTCATAGTGATTTATTAAGCTTTTTAGAGAGATTTTACGAAGTTCTTCTTTTTCCAAGAGAGAAAGATTACCAAGCTCATTCCCAAAAGAGAAAGACCAACTTTTCCCAAAACTTCTGAACTTTTTGGTTTTTTACGCCCGTATTTTTGCCTCAGGGAGAAATTACTTTCTCCTGCGGCTTGGGATTAGCATTTTAGCTTCCCCCAGACCAAAAGCTTCCTTAGGAATCTTTTTTCTGCCTGATAAGCTCAAAGAATTTTTCTGCCCATAAAGCTCAAAGAAAGATTTTTCCCCCCAGTTTGCATTCATAGCCCACAAAGTTAGAAAAAATTGAAGTTTTTCTGTCTAGTGCCTAACTTAAAAATTTTTTTTCTACACGACCTTACACTTCTAAGTTTTCCTACATTACTACACTATACTTTATACTTATTTTTCACAGATAGAAATTGAGAGAGGGATAGAAGATAGAAATCTTTATAGAGGAGATTTTTGCGCTGCAGTCTCGGACATCCTTTCACTCCATTTTCTTTTCTCTCGAGGATAAACCCCCCTGCCCTATTTAATAAATAGGTTCCATTTCAACACCGGACATGTCCCTTTCCTTTTATTCCACTGGCAGGGCCTAACTCACACCTTCGCCAAAAACTCTGTATAAATCTAAATATTAATTATTTTCCTTTATCTTTTGACTTTATGTCCCTGTGCTATTATTCTTCAGTCCCTGTTCTATGTCCTTATACTATTAATCTTCAGTCTCTGTTCATGGTGCCATTCTGTGGGGCGGCTACCCACCAACCCCACAGTTCCCCAGAGTTTTCTTGGGTGTGAGTAGCAGGAAATATTAGATAGAAGGATTTTAGATTGTGGAGAAAAGATAGAAAATAAAGGATAGCCTCGAGAGGGCCTGAAACCTATTTCACCGGCCCCGACTGTCTCTACCCCAGGGTATTTATAGAAAAGCTAAGGGGTAGAGCAAAAGACCTCCCCCCAGCACAGCCACATGCAGACCATCTCAGACACCTGCACTCAGGCCTGTGGTCCAAATCATCCTCTCTATGCAGACCTGCTGGGTAAAGCCACAAGGAACCTGAAAATGGGCTCCCACACTACCCCTGAATTATTTTGTCTACTTCTCAAAACATTTGAAAAACACTTTTCTGTGAATTACTTGGCAATGGGCAATGAAAACTTTGTTTCTAATTCTCATTCTCTAACAGAATTTGGCATCTTTTCCTAACAGCTAAATGCTTAATTTAAAAAGGTAATTAATTTAAGTCTTAAATACTTTATATTACTTTACCTTTCAGATGTCCTTATCTTTGGAACTCTCTCCTTCTGCTGAAGTGTCTGGAGGGAAGGCATCGCAGTGGTATTGATAGTTCTTTGGGAACTTTCTACCCCTCCTTTCCCTCCTTTCTTCTTCATCCAATGCTTTTTGAAGCTCTAATGCAAATAGTCTATCTTGTTCTTCTTGCTGATGCTTCTCAAAGTACAGATTCTCCAAATCTATCAGCTTTTTGGTAATTAAGACGTATGTTTCGTCTTCATCTGAGGAAGATTTGGAGGGCATTTCATAAGAAGTGCCAGGCTCAAAAAAAGTGCCAGCCTCACAAGAAGTGCCAGGCTCACAAGAAGAGCCAAGCTGAGCGGCTGCTTCAGATGAAGATTTCCCATGCTTTCTTTTAGAAGTACGTTTACTGCTCGAAGGGCGAGACATTTTATCTTTTGCCTCAGTTGTGTCGTTTCCAATTTCCTCTGTCATGTCTGATACACTGCTTCTACTCTCTGTTTCCAGAGAAGAGTGAGCCATAGCTTCTGCTTCAGTGTTCTTAGGTAGGGCATAAACGTTGTGACTAGCGCAGCCTGGTATTGGTGCCTCATTTTCCAGAGGGCCCACTTTCACATTATAGCCATAAAACAATGCATAATGCGAACTTATAGTACCTTGGTTTGGACCTTTTGACACAGTAGCTGCTGGTATATTTTCTTTAGTTTTCGTTCCCTGTCCTGTACGGCTCTTCCCATCACTGTCAGTTTTTACAGACCTTTTCTTGCCGTCTTTCACAGCGTCATACTGTGATGCTGACTCAAGCTGAGATCGAGGAAGGGAAAACTTTGGGGCATCGTTACAATGTTTTTGTTTGAATTTTTTCTTTCTTGGGGGTGTTGCTGTATCACTCATGCTAAGCTTTTTAGCCTTCTCCTCCTTCTCCCTTTGCCTTTGTTCTTCCAGTCTGCGCTTTTCTGCCCGTATTTTTTCCTCCTCCACGTCCTTTGCCAATAACTGCCTTATGTATTCCTTAGTAGCTCTGTTTTGTTTTTCCTCAGCGGCCTGGCGCTTAGCCTCCAGCCTGATCATCTCCTCTTCATATTCTTTCCTCAGTTCCCCGGGATTACTTATCACTCGAACTGGCGGCTCATCACTGAAGACCAAAAGCGTCTTGTCGTCTCCAGGGCTCCTACGTCTGCATTCCTCTGGATACTGAGCTTGAATTCGCTCCCACAGTTCCTTATTGATAAGACTACTTATATGAGTATGTTGCCGAGCCCATGAAGAGATCCACGTGCGGCAGAAGGGGCACGATAAATATGCTTTCCGGAGAAGTGCCTGAAAGCATGACTCACACATTGTGTGGTTACAAGGCAGAGTTATGGGCTCAATGAGGAATTCCATACAAAGGAGACACTGGCAGTCGTCTAAAGTTAAGGCATCAGCTTTAGATAAGGCCATTTTAACAAATAAACAAGTCCCAATTTAAACTGGTACCTCCGCAGCCTGAGAGGATGCTCAGTGCTTAACAGCAACAGCAATGGCGGTGAAAGAGAGAGAGAGCACACGTGCGTGCGCACGAGGCAGGCACTTCCGCTGAGCGTCACTGATATCCGGTTATGGTAGCCCAGAGGGCCTCTGGGCTTCACGGCAATGTTCTAGAATTCCCTTCGCGTCCCTTAGCCCGAAGTGAGAACTTTTGACCTGTCTTCCTACTACTTAACTGTTTTAATGCATCCCTCTGAGGAAACTTGGGTGTTACATTGTTTTATATAAGACAGGGTCTGACTTTGTGGTCCAGATCAGTCTTGAGCTTGTGATTCTCGTATCTCAACCGCCTACATGCTGAGATTATAGGCATGCTGCCACCATTCCTGAGCTCTAAATTCTTAGTTTTTGTTTTGGTCTTCCTTCAATATGCAGTCTCTGAGGATGGTATATGATTGATGTTTCAAAACTTCTGGTGTCTTGTGCTAGATGGCAAGGGACTGGATTCATTTCAAGCATTTGTCTTTTTCTTGAGTGAATTCCTGATAGTATTATGGCATAGAAAACCAGAAGCTAACACCAAGATATTTCAGGGTAAAATTTACTCACAGCCAGGCCTAACTTACAGTCCCCTCCTGAGAGTAGGAGAATGTAAGCAGCCTGCAGCCACAGCATAGAGAATCTTATATAGGTCTTTCATGACTTTTGCAAGCAAGCGAAGCTTAAACAAAAGCAGAACTTTTTACTGTTAGCATTTAGTACAAATACATTGTCAGAGTTTTTGACATCATTGTGATTGGCCGGTTTCAAAAAGCCTCGTCAAGTTGACCTGGTTTTTTTAGAAGATCTTTGGGGTCCGTTGGTTTGAGAAAACAGCCTATGCAGTAGGAACATGAATCTTTTTATACCTAAGAAATACAAGTACAAACATCAAGATTTTGGAAACAAGTCTGGGAGCTGAATAATAAGAGGAATGGAGGCTGTGTTATTGTTTTTAGCAAATGAAGTAAATTATTTTACCAATATTAAAAACAATAGTGAAGACAGAAATGGGGAGGCCAGCTTCTAACATTGGCTGAGCTTTATTCACAAGCCACATTGAGAAACACTGCGTGAACTCTCCTTGAGTGTTTTATATAATGCATTGTGACTTACAAAAAAATGGAAATTAGCACCTGTAAAACCCTCCTTCACTGCTCTGGAGTTATAGTCAAGATTTAAGAGCACTGGCTGCTCTTTCAGAGGACCAGGGTTTGATCCATAGCACCCATGTGGCTGGTCACAACTGTCAAATTTCAGTTCCAGGAGATCCAGTGTCCTCTTCTGGTCATCAAGAGCACTGCATGACATGGTGCATAGACATTTATGCAAAACATTCATATAAAATAATAAAATTAAATTAAGAAATCCTGCTTCACTTTCTAATACCAGCTCCTGTGAAACCTACTTGATCACAGACATATTTAAAAAAATCTGTAAACACATTAAGCAAACTAGGAATTTCTGTAGTTCTAGGAGGCTTGAGATCATACTTTATTTTAGAGCAAGAAAAAACATTATTCAAGAAATAAGTTGATATCCTCTTTCACTATAAGAATCATTATTAGTTTTGTTTCTTTTTAAATATATTCTCTTCAGTTAAGACATTATGATACATAATTATGGGAAAAACAATATTTCAATACATGTATACAGTGTGCAATGACCAGATGAGGGCAATTGGCATATCAGCCTCCTCAGAAAGTTACTCTTTCTGTGTTGGAAACATTCAAAATCCTACTTTTCTAGTTATTTTGAAATATATGTGTCATTAATAGCTACCTGTTATACTGTGGAACATGAGAGTTATTTTTACTACCCAGCTAACCATCCTTCCTGCAATCTCCTCTTTTAAAGCTCTCGTAACCACAACACATTATGTGAATGAGATCAACTTTTTAGCTTCCACATATAAAAGAAAGAGAACACTTGGTATTTGTTTTTCTGTGCCTGACTGATTTTGTTTAACATATGTTGTATCCATGTGCAAAGAATATAATTTTGTTCTTTTGATGGCCAAATAATATTCCAGTATATATCACATTTTCCTTATCAATGAATAAGGAAATAAATTGTAAATAATTATGCAAAACATATCCATAAGCAGATGTCTCTTTCAGGTACTGCTTTCATTTCCTTTAGGTCTAAACCTAGTAGTGGGGTTGCTTGATTATATGGCAGATCTATTTCTGTGTTTTTTGGGAAATGCTGTATCTCCATAAAGGGTGCACTACTTTCTATTCTAACTAATTTAAACCAAATTTAGAATGACAGTTTAGATACAGCTGACCTTTCCAACTTACAAAGGCTGTCAGTCTTTAAAAGCAAAAATAAAAAACCCAAGGAGTATAATTTCTTGCTGTTGCTGCTGATATTTTATAAAACATTAACTTGTAATAAAGTACTTAACTTTACAAAGAAAATTCTGAAATAATCTTTTAGTACTATGATTCACTCATTCACTCATCTTGTATATAAGACTAGAAAGATGCAAAGAATTAGTTCTGGAGGATAGTAATGGTTTATAATTCATTATCTCCCATATTTAAAATATTGTTTTTACATTTAAATTTTGTGTGTACTTGTGTGTACCACAGTCTGCATATGGAGAGGACAGACAACTTTTGGGAGTCAATTCTTACTTTTCACCATATGATTCATGAATCCTGGGGATTAAACTCAGGTCATCAGGCTTGGCAGTTAGCACTTTTATCTGCCTTCCCATCTTGCTGACACATTTTTCGATATTTTGATGAGAATAATTTGTTACTATTTCTGCTTCAGGCAAATAGCTTAAAGCCAATTTTTCTTTTTGAGACAGGGTCTCACTATGTAGCCCTGGCTGTCCTGGAACTCACTATGTAGACCAGACTGGTCTCAAACTCACAGAAATTCACCTGTCTCTGTCTCCCAAGCACTGGGATTAAAGTTGTGTGCCACCATGCCCAACTTAAAGATATTTTTAATTAAAAAAATATTACCATTGTGTGTGTGACTTTATCATGGCATATGGGTGGAGGTCAAAGGGCATCTTTGTGGATGGAGTCACTTCTTCCACGTTTATGTGAGTTCCAAGGATTGAACTCAGATTTTCCAGCTTGCATCTACAGGCAGCAAGTGCCCTTACCAATAGATATCTTGCCGATCCTTCAAGGTAAAATTTAATAATGCTTTGTACTTTAGCATGAAAACATTTACAATTTGAATTGAAAACATCACATTTGGTTTACAAACCCCCACAATAATTTGTATGTTACCAAAATGTGCTGCAATTTTGATAAAAAAGACTATAATAATAAAATAAGAAATTTTATATATGGCTGGCTGACAGATATTATCTCTTTGCTGTCTGTCAATTATTTTGCTAATAATAAAATGTAACGCATCATGGGGCTGGAGAGATGGCTCATTGGTTAAGATCACTGGCTGCTCTTCCAGAGGACCTGAGTTTGTTTCACAACACCCATTTTGAGTGGCTCACAACTACCTGTAACTGCAGCTCAAGGGGATCTGATGCTCTCTTCTGACCTCAAAGGACACTTGCACACTTGTGCTTATATAAACACATACACAAAAATAATAAATCATTTTAAAAAGTAGGAATTTAGTGGCTGAGGAGATGGTTCAGTTAGTAAAGTGCTTGCCTGCAAGTATGAAAATCTGCTTTTGATTCCCGGTATCCTCATTAAAAAAGCTGATCATGGTAGCACTTGTCTGTAAGAGGCAGAGACAAGATGATCCCTGAGGCTTGCTGACCAGCTAGTCTAGCTAATCAGTGAGCTACACATTCAGTGAAGAGTCTCTGTATCAAAAAATAAGGTGAAGTGATAGAAGGAAACACTTGATGTTAATTCTGTCCTCTTTGAACACACCAACTACATGCATGTGCTACATATGCGCACACACACACACACACACACACACACTAAAACAGGGATTTAAACAGGATGTGGTGGTATGTACCTATAATCCCAGCACTTGGGGAACTGAAGCAGGAGGATTTCAAGTTGAGAGCCTGGCTGGGCTCCAAAGGGAGACTGTCTCAAAAGCAATCAAACAAATAAACAGTGGGGATTTGGTAAGTTAAAGAGTGGGTTTAAGGGTCTTGCATAGCACTATCTTCTAAGCAGAGGAACTGCCATTTTCATAAGACCCACCGTGTCTGCTTGCCAAAGCTCAGTACACCCAGGCTTGCTGACTATTGAAATTCCCTCACAGAGGCTTGGGAGATCATTGGACCCTCACCTGAGTATCCAGCCACTCCTCCCAGCCAGCTGTATGCAATTCTACATAACTTAACTTCAAGTGGATTCAGAGTCTGGGGTAGGACTTATAGTATTTAGACTGGAAGTTAATTGAGAGAGGCACCAACCACAGCAGCCACGTGGAAACCATTTCATATGTTGGGTGTAGACCTTCCAGTGAAACTGCTTTTAGGGTCACCAAAGCTAGTGTTCACAACTCCTCACCAGTACTCTGTAAGTAAGCTTAATAAACTCATTGGTTCCTCAGGGTGAACTTAGGTGGAATCAAACTTGGGCTAGCCATTGGACCTTATGAGGAAGAGGTAGATATTGCCTAGTACCCCCACCCCAGGGGAAAATGCTCACAGCAAAGGGTCTTTGACTAATTGTTTTGCTTCCAGGTGGAGCTGTTCTGTCATAGGATGATCTGAAGGGATCAATCTGAGGTACATTTGGGGGTCCTTTCAAGCAGCAAGTGCTATTATAGGTAGTTGGTATGAAATGTGGGAAAGGGTGCTAGTCTAAATGTTTATGGCAGTGAGGCCTCCCCCACCTCTCAACTATCCAGTTCTGAAACTTGGGTGAGGCTTAACATCTTCTGATCTTGTTCCCTCCACCATAAATGGAAGGCATCTCTTTTGTTGTTTCAGGGTTCTCCGATGTATCCCCTCCTTCCCAGGCTTCAAACTTGTGAGCCTTTTGCTGAGTGCTCAGATTTTAGGCCAGTACCAGCATACTTGGTTTAAGCCCATGTACTTTCTTCAGTTGTTTTGTTGACAACACCATTTTTAGGAATATGTTACATATCTTGGCATTTTGGTTGTGAAGCTAGCCTTTACAACCATCTGAGCCATCTTTCCAGTCCATTACGTATCTTAAAATAAAATCCCACTGGGCAGTGGTGGGACACAACTTTAATCCTAGCACTCAGGAGGCAGTCTCTGGGAGTTTGAGGCCAGCCTTGTCTAAGAGCAAGTTCCAGGACAGGCTCCAAAGCTACAGAGAAATCCTGTCTCCAGAAACTGAAAAAAAAAAAATCCCTAGCTCCCAAGAGGAGCATTATCCTCTATGTAAAACATCTTTTACTTTAAAAACATTTTTAAAATTTATTATTGGTGTTTTGCCTAAACATTATGTCTATGCACCTTATACCTGCCTAGTTCCTGTGGAGGCTAGACAGGGTGTCATATCTATGTAGTACAAGGATCAGGTGTCTAAGCATAACCAGCAATCCTGACCAATTTCTGGCTGGGAATGATTAGCTCTATCCCCAGGGTTTCCCTGTTTCCCAAAGGCCAGAATTTTTGAAAAGGAATTTCCAGATTTTTAATTTTATGGCCATTAGATTACATTTTCCTATTGTGCATTCCTTGAGAGGGGCCTTTCTTTCTATATATTCATCCTGTATTTTCAGGAAGCCTCTGTTTTTGCATTGGAAACTCCCTTGTTTCTGGCAACTAAGGGGCCCAGTTGCTGGACATGCAATTATAAACTCTGTATTCCTACCTCAAAAGATAAACTCCCACATCTTTCCTTTCTCTAATACAGCCAGACATTTAAAGTGGGCATAAGTGAGCAGAGGTCAAGATGAATATGGGCTTCTGGTTTGTAGTCAATACTAATTCCTTCCCTGTATCTGTCTTCCTTAGTTCCCAGGTCTAGGCCTGAGAGCAGTGGTCATTCATTGGACCATGACCCTGCATTCATACCAAACATAAGACTCAGGAGGAAGTAAAGGGGCCGGGAGTAGAATGGCCCGGGGCCTTGATGAAACTTTAATTTTAATGGGTCTATTGACTGGGAGACAGTCCATTTGACAGCATCCATGACTTCCACTTTCTTAGGTGTGGTGGATCCATGGTGTAATGCCAGCTACCTTCACAACTGTAAGAGTGGAGAGAATCACCATGTAAGGTCATTTCCAAATTGATTCCAGTTCTCCTTTTGGCTACCTATTTGAACAAGCAGAAACTGGTGGTGGACTCAGAGATTGGCTGTATCTCTCAGATAGTCTGATAAATAGCCTTTATTGAGAACTGGAGAGCCTATAGTGATTTGAGAAAGGAATGATTAGAGTTCTGCCAACTTCTGGTCTCTGAGCCTGGGAAGCAGTGGGGGAGGTCTTCCAAATATAATTTCATAGGTGGTAAATCCTGCCTATATGGGGTGCAGCAGCTAAAGCAAAGCAAGAAAGGAGGTCTTCCTTTGCTTCCTTCTTTTCTTCATTCTAATGAGAGTTTTGTTAGTTTCTTTTAATGGCTTTTGTTTTGTTTATTTTGCCTGCCCAGAACTCTGAGGTCTATATACACAATGAAGTTTTCAATCTATGTCTAAAGCTTTTGCTATTAATTGAAAGAATTTGCCTATGAAAGCTGGGACATTGTCGAACCCCATTGCTAGGAGGAGATCAAATCAGGGACCAATTCCTGGAGGAGCTTTTTAGTTGCAATTTGAGCAGTTTCAGTCCAGATGAGAAATGCTTCTACCTACCTGGAAAAGATGTCGATAAAAACTACCAAGTACTTTTATCCTCTCCCATCAGGCTGGATCTTGGTGAAGTTAGTTTTCCCAGAGTTCACAAGGGTGCTGGTCTCTTATTCAGAGCCCTTCCTGGAGAAGGGCTCTCTGTTTTGGATGTACTTGAGCACACACCTGGCATCTGCTGAGACATCCCACACTAGGTTGTCCAGTCTAGGTATAACATACCTTTGTCTGAGAAACTCACAAAGTTTTGTGGACTCCAGTTGAGTGTCCTGGTGAAGGTCTCTTACCAGATTCCTGCTAGTTGTTTCTAGAATGATCTTTCCCTCTAGTGTCCCCCATCAATCTGCGAGTTTGAACTGTTCATTTCTTCTTTACCTTGGTGTCTCAGGCAGCACTGTGTTGGGGTATATCAGAATACCAACAGGCCCTACTAGTTTTAGGGCACTTTGTCAGGCAGCCAGGTCAGTAGAGGACAGCGATTTGTAGGGGAAGTCAAATAGCCTCTAGGAGGGCCAAGATTTTCTTTGTTTTTAATGTCCTTTCCCCTAGTGATGAGAAGCCCTCTTTCTCTATTGGTCATACCATAGATATGAAATAGTAAAAGTATAGTGACTGTCCATGTAGATGGTGGTGGACTTTCCTTTCCCCATCTGAAAGCTTGAGTCAAATTGATCAGTGCTTCTCTCTGGGCTAAGTTACCTGGCTTGCACCCAGATTGTTTCAGTTAAAGAAACTACTGGAGCTCCCATGTACCTGGTTTCCTCTTTCATCCTGTGAAAATTATGGATGAGCACCTGCATCATCAGGCAAGAGGGTAGCTGAATTGATGGTGATAGGTTTCTAAAACTGGTTCAAGGGTGGTCCAGGACTATGGTATAGTACTGGTTCACACAGTCATTAGACAGCCAGTGTTCTGGGGTGCCTCAGAGGAGGGCTTCAACCACATCGTGGAGGTACAGTGAGTATAAGATGTTAACCCAGTGTTAACTTGCATTTTGTTGTTGTTGTTGTTATTGTGTTTTTATTTTAAGACTAGAAGTAGTCACCACAGATCTTAGACAGGTAGGCCATCCTGTGGCTATAGGGTATGTTATAGGTGTTTAAATGGCCCCAAAGTTTGGGTTAAAACCCCTTTTGTAATGTCTTTAGTTTTGTGAACAAACAGATGGAAATGTTTTGAGACATCTGTAAGTGCTAAGGCTGCAGCTGTTTTTAAAGCTTCAAATGTCTTGTATTTAGTCTCAGTCCAGATTAGTGCCCCCTTTGTGCTGGTGCACAGAGGTTTTGCTATTTCTGAAAACACTGGTATCTAGAGGCAATAATACCTAGCTACACCTAGGAACTCCCAAACCTGTGTCTTAGTCTTTGGAATTGGGATCTGAAGGATGGCTGCAATCCTACTCTGAGATAGTCTTCTTTTGCCTCCCCTCAGCTGGTAGCCAACTCAGGCAGCCTCTGATGTACAAAGTTGGGCTTTTTTAGCTGACATTCTGTAGCCCAAGATCTGTAACACTTGCAGCAGTCCCTCAGTGGCCCTTTTATAATCTATTTGCCAGTAAACCTCTGATAGAAGGATGGGAAGTCAACTCCTAGTGTCTCATCAAACAGGGTTGGTGAGCTTTTAAATCTTTGAAGCAATCTGGTCCATTTAAGTTGCTGGCTGTAACCTCGCACCAAGTCTGTCCATTTGAAAGTAAAGATGGGTTGACTCAGCTCTGCCAATGGGAGGCTGAAGAATGAATCCTTCAAGTCCAAGACAGTGTATACCTGTTTCTCTGGAAGAACCAGACTCATGAGAATCAAAGGTCCCAGGTTTCTTCACAGGCAAAAGAGGTGTATTCCAGGGTGACTACATGCCAGGCATTATGGACTGTAATTTCCCTTTTTGTTTCCAGGATCATTAGGTATTTTTTAATCTTAGACTGGGCAGGGGTGGGTGGTAGATGAACTGGTTAGTTAAATAATTATAGGAACTTGGTATTAGGCCAGTCCTGGGGTGTTGGTTTCTGCCCATACCCCCAGGAATCTTAACTGTTAATTTGAGAGATAGTCCAACTGTATCTTTTGATTGGAGGCAGAACTTCCAGCTAGGAGATATTCTTCTGACAGCTTGTAAGACACTAAATTTTTGCTGGGTTATCTGTAAGTCTAACTGTGTCTCATCATCAAAGAAAGTGATGGTGATTGTGGCTTTCAGCTTATGCAAAAGTTTATCTCTCAATCAGTTCTCTTCTGTTAAACATCTTTTGAGCTACCCCCAGCAACTGGAACCTATTTATAACTTTAAATTTTTGGTTTTTTTCTAATGTCTGGTGCCGGCTGGGTGACAAAGGCAATCTTTTTTTTTCTTATTTTTAAAAATTTATTTATTTATTTTTATTAAAAAGATCTTTCACTCCTTTTACA